>CM041781.1:269555365-269914398 GCA_023374045.1 Limonium bicolor | reverse complement strand
ACCAGGAGTCAAGTCTAGAGTAGCAATTTTTTTCCAGATATATACTGGAGGATGACATGGGGCCTTGTCTTCTTGTGCTCACAATATATATACCATAGACCGACTGAACTAATGTCCAGAAGTGGGACACATTGCAAAGCTGTGTGTTTTTATTAAAAAATCACCATACAGATTAATATATAGCCTAATTTTGCATATAGATTGCTTTGGAGCATGCCATAGATTAATCTCCAAAGCTCCGTCGATACTTTCTAGCTACATACAGCAGGTATATATTTCACTGGTATACGTACAGAAAAAAGCATCTATATACTCTAGCTAGCTAGTTGCGTACATTATTAATCTAATTAATTAATGATATATATCTATACTATATGTGATGATGATGTCGATTGTTACTCAAAGTTGGGAGATATTAATCCTTGATACATGAATACATGCATTCTAATTATTTATGTGTATTTAATCATTGATTTAAATAAACTTGATAAAAAACGTATATATGAATATGATTATTGATCATAATTAAGTTTCCAAAACAAAAAGAAGGAGATGTATCATGTATTACTAGACAAGGGAACAATAAGTTAAAATAACAAAATCGAAAGGGAATAAAGCAACATTATAGGGGTCTGGATCGATGTTGAATAATGCTGCACGCAAATCGGTCAGGTAAAGAAAGGGAACAAAGAAATTGCGGACGTGCTTTCGTCTGACAAATACACATCTTTGATTAAATAACTCTAATACTATATAATTATACGCGAATTCGTACATGGCGCGCTGTAAGGTGGCGATGACCACTTTGGTCTTTTAACATCTTTTTTGTCTTTTTGTACTGGTGTGTAATTTCAGGCACATGTTAATACTCTATTGCAGACCAAATAAAGAAAGAAATAGAAGAAGATTGAACAACAGACACACGTACATGAGGGTAGTATGTGAGGAGGAGAGAGAAATTACTTTTTTTTCTAAATGTCATAACTTATACAATATAAGTGTAAAAATAAAACAAATTATACCATTGTTCATCATTTTTCGTGCTCTTCAAAATAAGACCAAACATGAATATATTTAGATAAATTTTAAATTTTTTATTTTTCGTATGTACATATTTTTCAAGATTCATTGTGAATCTTCAGGTTAAGAAAAGTGAATCAAAGGGTGTTACAAAGTGAATCAAAGGTTGTTAAAAAGTGAATCAGATAGTTGCTTAAAAGTAAAAAAGATGTTTAAAAAAGCGAATCTCATAAACAGAGATTGTTTGACTAGTATGAATCAGAGTTTTTATAAAAGTGAATCAAAGGTTGTTAAAAAGTGAATCACAAGTTGTTACAAAGTGAATCAGAGTAATAAGAGTGAATCTCGTAAGCATAGATTAAGAGGTTTATGAAATGTGAATCAGAGATATTTATAAAGTGAATCATGTATTTAAGCAAAGTGAATCAAATGTTTAAGAAAACTGATTCTCGTAAATAGAGATTGTTTTAACTAAAGTGAAGAAGAGGTTTAAGAAAAGTGAATAAGAGGTTTAAGAAAAGTGAATCAAAAGTCTTTTAAAGATGAATCAAAGGTTTAAGAAAAGTGAATATTTTATTTAATACTAGTAAAAGTTAATCATACCACAACTTATGCAAGGGTGGGTTTTAGGGTGTTTTGGGGGGAGGTAGGGTAATCTTTTGGCATTAGTTCTACACTTTATATTGTCGTCACTACTCGACAGTTTTTTAGGGTTTGTGGTTTAGGGTCGTTAGACCCTAAACCCTGCACTACAAACCATAAAAATGTCGAAGACGTTTTTAGAATTCCTAGGGTGGTTTTGAGGGTGTTTGGGGGTAGGGTAATCTTTTTGGCATTGATTCTACACTTTATATTGTCGTCACTGACTCGACACTTTTTTAGGATTTGTGGTTTAGGCTACAAACCATAAAAATGTCTTCGACGTTTTTAACTTTACTATGGTGGTTTTTAGAGTGTTTGGGTGTAAGATTCATTTTGTTAATGAATAAGGTTCATTTTATTATTAAAGAATATTCATTTTGCTAATGAATAAGATTCACTTTAAAAATACATAATATATACTCATTCTAAAATATAAATTTTAAGTTTACCAAAACTATCCATGATGCATCTTGTTTTAAAGAGCACGAAAAATGATGAACAATGTTATAATTTTTTTTATTTTTGCACTTATATTTTGTGAGTTATATCATTTTGAAAGAAAAAAATTATTTTCTCTCTCCTAATATTTCAACCCCAAACCCCGTTAGTTACACACGATTTCTCAACTTTTTTTTCCTTAATTTATTTGTCCTCATTAATTCCACCAACCATAGCTTGACAAGTGGAGTTGTCGCCACACAGTACCGTGGCACCTTCGCCACCCTCTCCGTTCCGTAATTATATAAGTACAATCCGATAAAAAATTGGGTATGTTAGTTAGTACAAGTATTGTGGGGTGAAGGTGTCGAACATGCAATACAGAAGACGACGATCAATGGCCTGACACGTAGCTAGCTAGATCCCCGGGTTGATTTATACATTTAATTAACGAGTCGAGTACAGATTAAACTGGTAATTAATTCACATGATCCAGCCGAATCTTGTTCACGTTCCTCCATCTTGTATTATAACATTGGGGAACTCAACATGTCTCCCTCACCCCCTGCACATATAATTATCTGCTTTTGCTTAACAAATTCATCTTTTCTTTCTTTCTAATCCATCGACATAAAAAGTGGAGTCTTCCCTCAAACTTCATACAAAACAATAAACAAATGATGTGAGCTCGTTTGGGAACAGCTTCCAGCGGCAGACAGCTTCTCAATTTCTAAAATCAGCAGGCTTCCACCAAACACCCAAAACCAGTAGCTGACAGTTTCTGTAAAATCATCAGCAGGCAGCTTCTCAATTTTCAGCAGCAGGACCTAACAATTGTCTCTGCTTTTTAAAACCATCAGCAGACGTTCCACCAAACACTAAAACTAACAGCTGACAGCTTCTACAAAACCATCAGCAGACAGCTTCTCAATTTCCAACAGCAGGACCCAACAGCAGCCCCCAACAGCTGTCCCCAAACGATAATCTTTATGCTTCTGAGCCTAGGTTCTGTTCCGCTGCTGCTGCCCCACAGCGAGGAACTTAGGCTTCGTTCTCAATGTAGCTGAAGCAGGTAGATGGAGATCATCTTTTTATGGGCTCCACAAACAAACGCTGGAGATTAGTTTTTCAATTCCATCGGACGCTGCTAATACCAGCGTTTCACATTTTATTCAATAATCTAGTGGGCTCCACCTGAAAAAGAAATTTTGAGAACGGAGCCAAATCTCTAATTAATAATCATCTCCACACAAAGATAGCTACTGACCACTAACGTTTGCTGGGGCCTGGAAACCTTAATTAGTCAGTTACTGCATTACTTTTTACCACCCACTTGACCCTAATTTCCCACCTTTTTAAGCATCTTATACATACATGAAAGTTTTTGGAATTCTTATAGTTTATTTGGATATTGTTTCGCTAATGACATAGAACTAATTGACGCAGTGTGCGACTATTATGAAGACGCGCGAAATTGAACGAGTTAGAATCTATAAATATACCAGAAATTGAAGAGCATAAATTTGGGGAGCAAAGATGTAAAAATGCATAAATTGTAGGGGGCTTTGAGATAATGATTTCAACATTTAATCCATGAAGATCATTAACTAACTAAGAACTCTTCCCACAACTATTTTATACCACTATGAGTGTAACTCACGCTATTATAAACCTACAATCACCAACCTCTAAGAGCCCGTTCGTCTATCGCGATTCCTTTTATGAGTAGTTAAAGGTGACATGTGTTGATTTGTGATTGGAGCAAGTTGACTCACATGTATAGTTGGCGAGTTGTTATTAGCTAACTACAGTGGGATTAAACCAAACGCAGGAAATGTCGCGTTTGCTCGCGGCTGTAGAACGCAGCCTAAAAATCGGACGGAGCTTGACCTTTTTCTGATATATTCGTGTGGGTGTCCTGTATCTTAAAGTACCCAACACATCTATACTCTCGAATGTTTTTATGTTTTAAGAATGAATATAAAATGAATTTTATTTATGATCAGATGTTTTAAGAATAATTATATTATATATTTTTAAATAAATTTAATTCATTATTATTAATAAAATAAATCTTCTTTAATAATAAAATAATCAAATAAAGAAAATAAATCTTATTTAAGATTTAATTTTATCAAAGAGTATCGAGTCAAAGTTAAAAACATCTACTAGAATACATCGAACCGTGCCACAACATTTTAGTTCAATTAATTACTTTCACCACACTTTCATAGCCTGAGGCCTGAATTAAGGTTTGTTCATCTATATATTTTTATAGCATTTAATAACATATTAATAATATAAATAGTTAGTCTGTGATGAATTCCAAATTAACTTTTCATGATCCTAATACTCCTTCCATCCTTTTTTTACTTTCTCATTCACTATTTAAATATGTCGTTTGACTTCATATTTAACATATTAGATAACATAATTTTATAAGTCTACAATTCTTATATAAAAAATTATATATTAAAAAAATTTATTTTATATAATTATAATATCCTATTTTATATATTTAATATTAAATTGAAAAAATATTAAAAAAAACAAACAAAATGGTCACCGCGGGACGAGTAGTATCATACTACTCTCGCAAATAGGTTTTCTGTACGATAACTCACGCAAATCCACCAAAAATATTACTGCTACACTGATATTATCATCCTTGTATATATTTCATTTTTTATTCAATCTCCTCGAATAGTGTGACTGGGTGCAGAGATGATCAACGCGCAATACCTCGCCACACCTCGCCACTTGCCCTCCTCGTTTCTCCCACTGCCTGCCACGAGATTGCTACTCTGTCACACTCTTGTTTGTTTCTCTGTCAAAGAGAGAAGCGATAAAATATTCACTTATAACAGCAAAAACAAACCAACAGCTAGACCTGGCAATTTTGACCCAACCCAAAACCCAACCCGAACCCAACCCATACTTTTGTGGGTTAGGGTCATGATTATTGACTCATTTATTTTTTGGGTTGGGTTAGGGTAATAGACTAATTTTGTGGGTTGGGTTAGGGTAGAGATCTAAACCCACGACCCAACCCGAAACCCGAAAATATGTTTGTTAATAATAAAAAATAAAAATATTAATTCACATATATGTATATATATTATTTTCATATCAAATTACCCCTTAGTCTTAAGCCCAAGTGCAGTTAGACTATCCAACCTTTAATAATATTACACAATCTTAACTAAGCAGATGGCTCAACTAGCTGTATAGCAAACAAAGGGTCCAACCAAACCTTAACATAATGTTGAAAACCCTAATGCTCTTAGCTTGTAGACTTATATCGATCTTTATTCTCTACGCCATTGTTAATGTCTATGTCGCTCTTCATCTCTGCCCAAGGTTTGTTTTTCTTATTCTCACTGTCTTTACGTTCTTGAGAACATAGGTATGCTTATATTATCTAGAATGGTGAACAAAAGTAGGTGATATATATATTTTTTGTAAGTAGGATCTTGATTATAGACCTCTCAGTGAATTTTGAAGCCAGCAGTGTGGATAGCTTGTTGCATAAAAGTTCCTCACCCATGGGTAATGTAAGTGATTGTGATTGTACTTTTCTCAGGCATGAGCACTCAGTTTTTAAAGAGTTTGAGCAATCAATTTTTAAATTATTTATAACTTTAGAAGATTCTTCTTTAGTGTATTTCTCTAATGTATAATAAAGATTTTCATTTTTGTTCCTTTTTTTATTAAGGGAACTAGGACCATGTGCATATCTATATAGGATTCCTCCCCAACAAAGGTAGAGCTCTAGGCTCAGATGATAAAAATACACTTACGGATAAAGTACAACTTACTCTTTTCATGTGAAATTTTCAAGTTTGAAGAAACATTTGTACACATAAGCCTCCCCGTAGTACTCTAGATTCTTCGTATAACATGAAATTTGTTTAAAGTGGGGTTGATCAAGCAAGATTAATTCTCTTCCTTTTGTTCCATCCTAATTTGTGCGCCAGCTCGCACTGGATGTTTTTGAATTTTTTTATTAATTTCTACTCTTAATCCATCTAAATTATTGTATGCTTAAAAAATGGGTTGAGTGGGTTGGGTTAGGGTTGAAGGATTTTAAGCGGGTTGGGTTAGGGTTATAATTCTCTAACCCATCCATTTTTAGGTTGGGTTGGGTTGATGATATTTTAAATGGGTTGGGTTAGGGTTGATATCAACCCAACCCATTGACCCAAATTGCCAGGTGTACCAACAGCACAATCGTAACGACTCTATTCCTTGTCGTTTTAAGTTTCCCAGCCGCCCACAGTTATCTTCATCCCAGCAGCAGATACTCTCCCGTCACTTTCCCTAGAGATAAAAAATAACTCGGTGGGCCAGGTCAGGTTTAACTATTGTCTATACTTAACTAGTGACCTACCACCTTAACTAACTCTGGTTAGGTTTTGCCGAATCATCTCTTTTCTTTTGATAAACAATTAAACATCTCTCTCCCGGTCTGCCCACAGCTTTTTTATTTCTTTAATTCCTAATAAATTTCAGATTTTTTAATAAAAAATAAATAAATTTCAGATTAAACAATGGCAGTATCTTCGTCGACTTCCTTCCCCCCAGCTATAAATACATGGCTCGAATTAAGCTAGGTTTGCCAATTTCACAACTCAAAACCCCCCTTCTAAGGAACATCAACTCTCCTTCTCTCTTCCGCTCCTCCTCTGACACAAAGAATCCCTTCTCTTTTGCTTTTCAATGGCGGCTTCCACTAGTAGTAGAAGGTCAAGTGGACCAGTCCTTGGATCCAACTCACCTGGGAGATTCTCCTCTCCCTCTTCTCTCAACCACAACCGTCGCACATCAGCATCAGCATTCGCCTCCTCAACCGCCTCCGCTTTCACCTCCCGTCCGTCCTCCTTCAACCGTTCAGCCTCACCGACTCGCATCAACCTCTATTCCTCTTCCTCCTCTCAATCCGTCCGTTTCTCGTTAGACAGTCGCTCATCCTCACCAACCGGTTCTGTCTCCGCCGCCGCAAGATCTCCGTCCTCCCATGGACAGGTTGCTCAACGACCAGCCACTGTGAAGAGGACGTGCATGTGCTCCCCGACGAACCACCCCGGTTCCTTTAGGTGTAGTCTTCACAAGGCGACCAATTCCGGATCTAACCGTAATCAAGGATCTTCCGCGCCGTACCAGTCGAACAGGTTGAACGCGAGAAGATCCGCGATGACAAACTCTCTAGTGCGAATCGGGACCGTGGAAGGTGAGCTGGTTAAACGTGCCTTGACGGCGCTTATCCGACCTTCCTCTCACCAGCAGAGGCGGAGGACGTCATTCCAGTCTAGGCCGAGCAGGCTTTCTGTCATGTCAAGGGCAGAGGAATCATAAACACCAGGGTACGTTAAGAAGATATCATTTGTTTCAGCGGTGGAACCGGAAAGTCCACAAACCTCTGGCCGAAGAGCAGGAATATAAGCTCTCCCTGACGAAACATGGTAACAAAGTAAGGACAGCGGGGTTAGGCGGCCTGATCCGCTGATATCTGAGACGCGTCGACGCCATCCTCGAAGGAATAGAATGACGACCTCTATAATTTAGAATTAGAGGAAAGTTGAGTGTTCTGTTTGTGTATATAGACATGAGTATAGAGAAATCGAAGTCGATTATGAAAATTGGCAATCCAATCCGAGTAGTTTCCGTACTCTGAATGAGAAAGGCGAAAATCGGACTTAATTTTGGACAACTGATCATGAATTTGAGAGAAATCTGCCGTACAAAAGATTAATCAATCGACCATATCTATGGCAGTACATCAGCTCCGTCATCGTATGCGTTTGTTTATAATCCGAATTGGTGTTTCGTGACGTCCGTGGGGTTATGATCGTCAGCTCCGTTACCTGGGTACTTGTTCGTTCCGTTTGATGGGTAAGTTCGTCGTAGGGAATTCTTCCGTCTGGTACGTATGTTTATTCCATGGTTTTAAGTTCCAGGTAAGTAATTTCCGTCTATTTTTTTTATATGTTTTGTGATTTACTTTTGTGCTAATTGTTGTTCGTATGTGAGTAGTTACTGCATCAGTTCCCAGGGAGGCAGAGGTAGAGGCAGAACCAGTGGTGTGGGTGAGGATTAGGGTTTTTGCGCTCACTTGGTTCTCTGCAGGAATGGAACGATCCAACTTTTATTTGAACTGGGACTTGATGATTGAAAACAGAGCATATGACTGCGATTTGATTTTGAAATCAAAATCTGATTGACTACTATCCGGATTTTGCATTTGCATTGGATCGGTGGGGGAATGAAACTGATTTACAAGTTTTAAGACTACAGATCTGAACCAGTAACCAGTATTGGTTTGCAATGGTGTGGGCGAGGATTAGGGTTTCTGTGTTCACTTGGTTCTCTACAGGAGTGGAACGATCCAATTTTTATTTGAACTGGGACTTGATGATTGACAACAGAGCAGCAGATGACCGCGGTTTGATTTTGAAATCAAAATCTGATGAACTACTAGTGAGAACTTTCCGGATTTTTTGCCTTTGCATTTGATCGTGGATAGAGGATGAAACTAATTTGTAAGTTTAAGACTACAGATCTGAACCAGTACTGGTTTCTGAAGCAATCATGTGACTGCCTTTCTGAGATCCCGCGCCGTTAAACGGTCGCAGAAGTGGAAGGTGCGTGTTGGAGTCAAGGGTGTGAGCTATGTGCTTGTTGCGGAAGTTCATTACCTTGAGGCAGTAAGACGAGCGCAGTCGGGCAGTGTTTTTGACCATTGGCAAAAGGAAGTGATCGAAGGAGAGGAATAAGAATGGGAAAGAATAGCGCAATACTATAAACCTTAGTGAGATGGTGGCATTATGGACGACTTCATCAATACAGCGTGGGGATGTAACTAGTTATTGATCTGGCTTTGACTCGACCATGTCTCTTCTTGGTCAAAACAACCGTTCTTTGATTTTGATGATTGGAAGTGAGTTAGTTGACTGGCGGGCTGGACATGACAATTTTCGTTCATTATGGTGACCACACACGCAGAATGAAATGAATGCGCTCTTAGTTGCTACTCTACTCTATAAATTAAACAAATGGTCTGCCATCAAGTTGTTAGCATTACCATCTATTTTTTTCGAGATGGTACTGGTAACCACCACATGATGTTTAATTAGGACTAGGAGTATGTCTTCGCGTAAGTGACCTGACGCCCATGCACTCTCCGATGATTGCCTTGATTACCCCAAGTTGAGAGAGTAGAGACCGTAGGGCTGAGAGAAGTGTGAAGTCTACGTCGTGGGTCAGCAGATGGCAAGTTGGTGATGGGGCGTTGTCGGGCTAGAAGAACCCCTTTTTTCCCCAAGTACAAGTAAAATACCGCTCACAGATAAAAAGAGCACCCATTGATTGTAGAGCAAGCCGTCAGTTGGAACTTGGTGGTCCCACTGGTGCGCACTCCGAATTGATGGATTGATAGATGAGACGGCTGTTGTGAATCTGTGTGCGATAGTTTGTCCATTTTCAATGGGTGCTTGATAGTGGAATTCCACAGTCCGCATTATGCTCTATTCGGGGCGTTTGTCCATTGCATTACGCATGTATGAGCTGTGGAGCATATTTTATGCCCACAATTGTAACTTGCATTAAAATAACAATGAAGAAAATTCTCTCTCAACTTTATACCGGGTTTTTCGCATGTGTGGTATTTGCCGTCTAGGGACATATAAAACCATGATAATGGGGAGATTTGATTCCTTCATGTCTTTTGAATGTATGTTGCTGTGGCAAGTGATTCAATAATGTTTTTATTTTTGTTTTCAAATACTATGAATCTATCTTAACAAGGTTGATTTGATAAAACCAACCCCAACCTCAACCTTTATGACAAAAAGATAGGTTATCTCTTAATGTGGGGGACGGGACGGGACGGGCAATAACTGTTATGGATAGCGCACAGCTGCTGTGGTCCTTCTTCTGTGGCACTTTTGCCAGCAGCCAGCTTCAAAGTTCTTTCACCCTTTTTCAAGGCTGGACCCTCACCCCAAACTTAATGAAATGAAACACCAAAATTGAAAGATGGACGAAAACGTAAATAGGGGATAAGAAAAAGTGGTCCAAACTCCAGACATTTTAGAACAGGGTACCCATTTTAGTTTCAACCTCCTATTTAACCTGAAGGCCCCAGTTAAAACATGCCCAATATAACCCTAAAAGAAGTACTCAATAATCAATCATTCATTCATTTGAGCAAACAATTTTAATGGGTGGCAAAGGCACAGTTAGGAAAGTGCCAAACTGGTGTCGACTCCACGCAGCCAAGCAAGTAGATGACATAGACAGGACCCCGTACTCTTATCCATCTATCCTAAACATTTGGTAGTCAGTCAAAGACTCAAAATATATTAGTATGTAACATCATCGTGGGTGGGGTCTTCAGCTCACTGTCGACGTGACTACACATCGCTTGTAAGCCTTATCAGCAACAGCTGTTTCGTCCTAGATTGTGGCTTTCGATGAGATGTTTGAAAATTTCCCTAAAATGCCTCTTTTTGATGGTGTTATTTATCCTCTAATTGCTAGCACGAGGTGTTGTTATGGTTTAATCCTTAGTTTCTCCTCTTTAAATTCCCTAAATGGTCTGGTTTTAAATTAATCTTTGGTGTACACTTAATTTGTTTTGGAAGTCCCTGGTATGACCGTGATCCAACTAAATAGTCTCCACATCTTTCGCTATTCTCTTATCCCTTGCGACAAAGCTGGTGAAGTGGGGGGACCATTTGTGCTTGTATTATTGCAATGTCTGGTCTGGTGGGTGGTATCCAAATTGTCTTTATTGATCGGCTTTGTTCATCATCCTACCAAGGGGACAATTATTGGCGAGGAAATTAATATATCAAATACAAGGATGATGCTTGTGGATTTGGGAAACATACCTTAATTTGTAACTCCCGCAGCCCAATATCTTATATCTTTGAAAATATTACAGTTAGACATCAAATAATGCTCCACTTTGTTAATTATGTAAAAAAATACATTGATATACGGACTACAGAATTTGTGGTTCAACATCTTTCGCAAATAATAAAACTGGCAGTGGATCTTCTAATTATATACTATTATATATAGTTCTCTCTTTTGAATTGCAAATGACGAAGGCTAGCTTGGGAAACTTGTGCAGAGAACCGCGCCTGAGTTTACTGTTTATGGTATAGATTAGAGTCATGCAAGGTAAAGCATGTAAGACATGGCATTGAATTTGAGGTAATCTTAGACATCAAAGTTGTTATTAAGGCACAACAGGGGTTAAGTTTGGGCCCTCTACCGCTGATCGTGTTTGATTGAAGGGAATCCTTACTCGATACTATAATTTGATTGTTAATTTGTACATCTTTTGTTTCATCATAGTAGTGAGCTAATTTCTTGTCCCCTTTTTGTTACACTTTATGATTTGTGATTCTCTATGGTACTTCTTATAGTTTGGGATTCATACTTTTATACTCTCTTTTTTTTGCATTTAATTCATTACTCTTTAATAAATCATCTTATATTACTTTTATTATTTTAGTAAATTTAATAATACTATCTCCACTAAGTATATATTTATATGGGTTAGGTTCGTGAAATACAGCTCAACCGTACCTCAACCAAAACAAGATTCGTAACAATTTAAGTTTGGATTGATTTCTAAGGTCCATCGAAATTGATGGAGCAAGTTGGAATCTAAGACCCACCCCAATGTAAAATTTAAGCCAAGTGGATCATGGATTATCATCAACCGGAATGATTAACGGTGAATAATCAGTGTATATATGCTGAAAAATCGGAAGATTTTCTATTACTAGTATACCGTACACCTACTACCACTAGTCTTGTGGTTGTCTACTAGGCCATCGTCAAATATACGTCAATACGATTCAGCGAATGACTTTTTCTTGGAGTGATAAGAATGACTTCATACTGCCACTCTGTAATCTCTATCATAGTATAATGGAGCACGCAGACGTGCGGGCGGGCGGCTGCTGGTTTCATTTTCCTTCGTCTTCAAGGTCTGCGGATTAACCAAACAACCCTTCTTATATAGAGCTCATTTGGTGAACAGCTTCCAGCAGCAGACAACTTCTCAATTTCAAAATCAGTAAGCTTCCACTAAACACATAAAACTAGTAGTTAACGTACAGCTTCTGTAAAATCATCAGTTGACAGCTTCTCAATTTTCAGCAGCAGAACCTAATAATTGTCTCTGCTTTTTAAAACAATCAGCAGGCGTTCTACCAAACACCAAAACCAACAACTGACAGCTTCTGTAAAACCATCAATAGACAACTTCTCAATTTCCAGCAGTAGGACCCAACAGTAGCCCCAAGCAGCTGTCCCCAAACGAATCCTACTCTTATGTTACAAAAACAACATTTAAGAAAAGAAATACTCCTAATGTCTATTATGATAAGTAACTTAGTTTGACGGTCATTATACTTAAATATTACAAGTTTAATTACCCCCTAAGTACCGGATGCATGATTAATTAACGCTGACTTCTCCTCCAAGCACGTTGGGGATGATGACATGAATCTGATAAAAATATTAATCAATCATAAATCCACTTGTTGTCTGGGTACACTTATCCATCCAATATATTGCACTTGCAAGCCTAACTTGCGCTAGTATCCTACTATTATTGATGGTTTAGGTCAAAGGAAAACTAACCCAAATTAATTAATGCAAACTAGATAAAGCCTAATGCTAAACCTGAATAAAGTACGTTTACAACTACGTAATCTAAGTAATTTAGTCAACTTTGATGTGCATTATAAAATCACGCTACCTAGCGGGGAACTGCGGTATGTGGATAAAGCTGCCACCACGCTGCCCTGATTAATGATAATTGATATACTACCTTCTTGTTACTACTTAGTAGCAGTAGCTAGGATCTATGGATTTTTTTGGGAAAGAATACACCGGAATTTGCGGTATAAAAGTGGGTTTTTTTGTCTTTATTGATCAACTATTCACTTATTTTTTTCTCGTTATAATTAATAACACGTTTAGAATGTTTACTTTGATTTTAGTTTATACTACGTTTGGTGTGATCATTCAGGGGCGGATGTAATAATGACCCACGTTTTTTAAGAATGCAGAGATTTCTATATGTATAATAATTATATTTTATATGTATATAGTATAATCACCTCATATATTATAGAGTTGTGAAATGGGAATGGATAGAAATATTGGGTAAGTTATTTTGGGTTTAAATCTAACTATAATAAGATATGTTGTAATTTTTTTCTTCAAACAATAGTGACCCCATATAATTTACATCCTAGCTCCGCCCCTGTAATCATTTCTACTTAAAAGGGATAAAGACTTAAAAACTTTGATAAACCACTTGAAATACCCCAAACCTTAATGCGTTAATTAATTTTGTAATTATAATTTTCTAAGGCTAATGAAGTCCTTAAGATCATTAGTGAAGGAATGAAAACCAAAAAGAAAAAGAAATGCGTAAAAGTCACAAAACGTGAAAACACGTATTTAATTATTTTAGGAGATACATAACTTCCCGTCGGGTCATAAATATATTTTTATACCTTAATTACACACTAAGAACGTGTGGGAAAAATTCCGGAAGAAAACGGATTCAAATAATGCGTTTAAAACGCTAACGGGGTCTAAAGCGCGTTTTTCGAGAAAACCCGAAAATGTGACTTTAAATAAGTTAAATGACCTCGTAAAAATAATAGTTGATTATGTAACAATAATTAAACATTAATGGGAGATTAATAACCATTAAAGTTAAAGGAATGAGAAAATTCCGGATAACGGTCCCGATTAGTGAATAGTACTAAACCGGGTAAATAAACGAGCGTTTTCTGTTAAAAAACGAAAAACGCTCCAGCGTGTTTATAATGGTGGGCCGGTTTTATTTATGTAGACAGCCCACTCACACAAGACTAGTTAACTAGTTAATTAAGTCAAGAGAGAGACAAATAACAAAAGGGTACTTATACCCCACCCACACTCTCTCTCCTCTCATTTTTCTTTTCTTTCTTCTCTCTCTCCTTCCTTTTCTCCTACCCAGCCGATTTCCTTCCTCCTCCCTCTGTTGCTGTCGTTTTTGAGCCTCTCCACCAACCATCCATGGCTTCTTCATCTTCTCTCCCTTGTACAAGCTCCATTTGAGCTCCAAATCAAAAATAAATTACATATTTGAACTCTCATCATCCTCCTCTACCTTTCCCTCTTTTTGGAATTGCAAAAGGATGAGTTTCATCTCCATGGGTTTTTACCATTTGAGGAGAAAATGGCACCAATGTGAAGCTTGGAGTCTCCTCTTTCTTCTAAGGTAAAAATTTCCAAGAAAAAGTCATTCCCTCTTCATCTCTTGGTGTAATTGAATTTTTCACCATTTTTGATACCTTGCTTTCTCCTTGTTCTTGAGCTCCAAATTTATCCTTCAATGGTGGAGTAGTTCCCTTCTTGATTCAAGGGAGAAAATCCCTCTTAAAAGCTTCAAAAGGTAAACCCTAATTCTAGCCCTTTGATTTAATTGAGTTATAAGGGTTTAGATAATTAATTGTGTGTGTTTTGTGTTCTTGGAATGTTGGGATGGAGTTTGGAAACTCCATACCCTCTTAAACGATTTTGGAGAAGATGGGGAGCAAGAGATGAATTAAGGAAGCTTGTGAGATTAAGATAAGAAAAAACTACCTTAAATCTTGTTGTAATTGCTTTAAGTTGTTTGGGATGGGTAAACAAATTAATGAACCCAAATTATGGATTGGAATATATGTTGGAATGTGTTGAGTTGGTTTTGGAGGAATTGTTATGTGCTGATAGGACCCTTATAAGGGTGTGGTTAGATTAGGATTTCAAATGATGAAATTGGTGGATGTGGACATGTAAGGTTTATGGGGAGGTTATGGCGAAATTTTAGTAGAAAAATGAGTGTTTTTGACTCTTTGATTGGGTGATGTTTTTGGTTGATTTTAATGGGTGTATGATGCGTTAAAACCCCATGGAAATGTGTTTTCGGTGGGCTATTTTACTCCTATAAGTTATGTATGTTTTGTGGGGGATTTGTGGCTTGATTCTAGTTGTTTTCCGTAATGGATTTTGCAGTTTTCGGTATGTCCTAACATGTGTCCGAACATTGAAGTTCGGACATCATACGACGGAAAATTTTCAGAACTCTCGACTTATGTCCGAACATGCAAGGTCGGACGCATGTTCGGACCAGCCTTTGTTTTTGCATAACTTTTTCGTTTGAACTCCGTTTTGAATGCCGTTTGCGGCGTTGGATTCCTCTTTTCGAGTACTATCTGTTTTAACATGTTTTGGCATATGTTTATGTATGTTTTGATTTTGAAAATGACCAATAATCTTTTGAACTCCATTTTTGCTCTATAAGTATGCTTGAGCCTTCTAATGATTTGGGATTTCAAGGAAAAGAATGGGTATTTGTAGCTTGTGAAACAAGGAGGGAGTATGGATTTTTGGAAGTGCATTTATAGGTGGAGATTTGCCTCTGTTAACTGAATTTCTGGGCACGTCCGAACTTCCGTCCGAACTTGGAAGTTCGGACACTCAAAAATTTTCCCAGGTTAATTTGTTTCGCCTTGTGTCCGACCTTCGATGTCCGGACACAAGTTCGGACGCCTGTAAGTTTTCTCCAGTTTTGGCCTCGACTTGTGTCCGAACTTGGAAGCTCGGACACAAGTTCGGACATTCGACAGTTTTCACCCATTTGAGTCTCGACTTGCGTCCGCACTTCGGAAGCTCGGACACAGTATAATTTTGACCAAAAATTTTATTTAAGGGTAGGAAATGATACCCAATCATTGGGATTAATACGTGATGATGTTATAAGGTTGTTAAGGATAAATTAAGTGAGTTATAATGGTAGTTGAGTGGTGAAAGTTGTAACATAAGCGTAAAGTTATAAAACTACCGAACGGGGTTAATCACGGGCGCATTAGTCGTTGAATAATTATGTTACCCCGATGTTAATTAAAGATAGCTATAATGTTACCAGTTGTACAAAGATTTTCAAGGAACATGTGATGACACGTAAGAGTGCATCTTCGGTGACAGGTATGGTTTTCTTGCAACCTGTGTCCTACCGGATTACACCGGTTTGTATGCCAACGTGTTTTTCTGTGTGTTTGCCACCTTGCAAGATAAAGCATGAAATGAGTTTATAGTAATTCATTATTGTGGTGTAATTAATTCTGATACCGTTTAACCTTAACTAAGTGTTAAACTATAGCTAACCGACTCTAGGATCACGTAGGAGATCGGTATTCGGAATAAACGTCCCAACCCACGGGAACGTTCTAACCACGGCTATGTGTGAGTTGGTTGTGTGATGTTGTTGTTGTAAATGTATGAATATGTTGTTGTGTGTTTAACTTAGTTGTGATACTACCTAGAGTTTGATGTGGTAGGCTCCACAGCGGAGTCTTTATCTGTGTGTATATATATATTATGGGGGGAGTGAGGAATCCGGTCGTTCCAGTCGCGCGGTGTTTGGGAGTTGTTGTATACAGTTTCTTCAACTTTCATTCTGTTGGTTGTTTTCCTTCATTGGTCTTCAATCACCCCTGAGCTTAACCAAGGCTCTTGACTCACGTCTTTTGGGGATTATGTATGTTGAGTTCGGATCACCAAATCCGATCCTTCTTTATGTTAAGTTACTCGTCCGACTAACAGGACGGTAATGAGTGATGTAAAGAGCTTATCATGAGGGTGTATTCATTCTCTAGGCTCCAAGTTAACTAACTATGTTGGGCGGTTCCTAAGAGATCCGTACCCGTTATGTTAGGTGTTCTTGTTGTACAGTAATGCTTGTTGCGATGTGATATTATACATTGTTTAAATGTGAAGTACGGGGATCATGGATATGAATCCCAGTTATAACAAGAGACGTTAAGGATAATCCGATAGCGGATAAGTGTCGTCTATTAAGGAAATAGCTCCGTTAGAGGAGAATTACTTTAGGGTTGAAGTACTCAACGGGTGATGTGTTAAGCATAAATGCAATGTCTGTTATTGAGCCCAATATTTGGGAATGCCATATGTTGTGTGTTTATAATGTTCATGAATGATTTAAATGTAATCAACCGCATGCTAAGACGACAAATAGTTGTGCGTGGCCCGGTAGCATGCGGGCTGCGGGATTACCATACCAGCAAAGGTGCTGACCCCCTTTGGGGGCCCCCATTACTCTACAGGTACGAAGGAGCTGCAAGCCGTTCGAGAGTAGGACGGGTAGTTGTTGCACATGGGTGGTCATTCAGATTGAGAATGTATTGTAGGCGTAGTAAGACCGAAATTGTTATCGGCATTAGTTGTAAATACTCGGTACAGTTGTAATGTAAGTGTACAATGAATGTTGGACTTGGAAAGGGTTTAATGTGTAGTTGCTCGGGAATTTAGTCCATCAGACCGGTACGATGTATGTATGTTAGCCTTGTTAGCCACGTGGGTGGCTAACGGCGTGTAACACCAAAGAGTTAAGTGAGGTTGTGAGTTATGTTTTCCGCTGCTAAGTATTGTTAAGTGTGTTATTTGTGGTTGGGGTGTTACACCACTACTTTCCCAGTCTACACCTATATGGGTGTGACTTCTTCCCGCGGATCACCTATGAGCGTATGCCTACTATTTGTTTCCATCGTGGACATTTTCTTCATGCCACTAAAGAGTGTCATGACCAGTCGAGCCACCCTGTGGGAGTCTTCCCCTATGGACTTTGGCTCTCGACATCAAGTATGCATTTTGGTAAGAAAACCAGCGTCGATGATGGAAGCGAGATATGGCGTATTGCATGCGGTATTAACCGGCCACCCCCCCCCCCCCCTCACCCGGCTCATTTGGTCAATGATAACTATGGATCATGTGAGTCTGACCACCTTGGGCCTAGCCTGGACGACCACACGCCAAGGACTGCAGGGGATGTATATGACGTTGGCTTTGATGAGGACACTCTTCCACTTAAGCATATTTTCTCTACTACGGGTGGCTCAAGTTGTAGAAAATGGAGATTTCACAATTCTTCCAAGATTGACGAAATGGAAGTTTAAACATCTCCTTCACCGACCGAACCCAACCTCAAGAAAGGCAAGAGCTCCCGGCCTACACATAGTTTAGATTTGGTCATTGATCTCTCAAGTTCCCTTGACCCCCCTTATAATCTCAAGATAGTCCCAGGACCTTCCAGGGTCTGCTAAGAAAAATGAGCCCACCTGTAGATAGCTGACAAGTTTGACACGACACCTATCGAGTTATCTCTTCACCTATAGCCCTGCCTCGCCCGTTTAGCTCTTGGCCCATATGTGGGATCTTTAGCATAAATAAAAATCCTATTGTGTCGTCTTTCTGTTTCACAGTTTTTTTTTTTGCTTTTTATTGCGTTCCTCCTTTCTCTCCTCTAAAAGTTGTTTGGTATGCTTTATTCCCTTGAACAGTCAGACTCTACCACCTTGGGAAGGTATATTTAAGTGCTTGCTTCAGGACTATGTTCCTAAGCGGTCACTACCTGGTCTCTATGAGGTCAATGTTGTGCCTCATGTACGTTGCTTTGGTTTAATATAATATTTGAGTTTGAAAAAAAAAAGCATAACTACATCCCATCAACCTACCTAGTATAGGCAACTAACTCCTAGTACAAAAAAGTATATTTTGGCGCCTTATCTTTGCGGTTGAAAAAGAACCACCGAAATAGAGCTCCATAAATTCTTTTTGAAAAAAACAAGTCTATTTCGGCGGTTCTTAGCAACAACCACCGAAATAGAGCACCTATTTTGACAGTTCCTACTAATAACCGCCAAAATAAGTGTTTTCTCAGTTTTTTAATTTTTAGTCTATTTTGGCGGTTGTATAAGAAGCGCCAAGTAAGTGTTTGTTTCATTGTTTTCAATTTTATTAGTCTATTCCGACCATTGTTGCTAAGAACCGCTAAAATAGACTTTTTTCTATTATATAATACCGTAACCCTAACTGGTGAACATATATCATCTGCATGTCTGCTTCTCTTCATCCTTATCCTCTTCGCGTGAATCTCTTCATCCTCTTCTATCTGGCAAACATACATGCTCTGTACGCCTATCTAATTTCACAACCCTAACCGCAAAACAAACCTACTTTGGGTGCCGCTCTTCATCCTCTTCTCCCACAGTAATTTTGCATCCCTAACTAGCGCACGTACATGCACTGCGCCCCTCTCTTCATAATCTTTTCCCACGGTAATTTCACAACCCCAACTGGCGAATATACATACTCTATGCGGCTCTCTTCATCCTCTTCTCTTACAGTAGTTTCACAAGCCTAACTGGCAAACATACATGCTCTGTGTGGCTCTCTTCATCCTCTTCTCTTACTGTAGTTTCACAAGCCTAACTGGCAAACATACATGCTCTGTGCGGCTCTCTTCATCCTCTTCTCTTACGGTAGTTTCACACGCCTAACTAGCAAACATACATGCTCTGCTGTACTCTCTTCATCTCTTCGCTCACGGTAATTTCGCAACCCTAACTGCAAACATACACACTTTGTGCCTCCGCCTCTCTTGTTGTGTTTGATTGTTCTTTATTCTCTTCTTGTATGTCGGCACTAGACGGGCTGATGACATTTCATTCAGAACCGATAATATACTCGAACTTATCTTTTTTTTTGGTGATTATTTGATTGTGGGGAACACCATTACTACTCTGAAAGTGTACTTCAAAGCTTATACTTTTGTCTGGCATTTGAATCCCTGAAATAATGCTTATCGTTTGCTATGCAAGATGCAGATTGTAAATGGGGCTTGAACTGCACCGCACAATAGATTGAAGACGAGGCTCAATTTTTTTTAAAAAAATAAACACCTATTTTGGCGGTTTCTAACTAGGAACACCACATTAATTTTGCTTTTTTTATTAAAAAAAAATTGACGGGCATCTGTTTCAGCAGTTGTTACTAGGAACCACCGAAATAGAGTCTTAGAGTCTTACCCTATTTCGACGGTCTTCATTTTCGCGATTCTAGAACCATCAAAATAGGCCATTTACATTCTTACGAAGGGTATCATAAGTAGACAAATGAAAGACCAATCAGCACCTACGAGTGTCCCTAGCACATCACCGTGCTTCACCCAAGCACCACCTAACATCATAGAACTCAAAACAACAACCAACCAGTCTTTCAACAACAATCGAGCAAAATACTTACCAAGAGTATCATAGAAGCAAAACATAGACCTAAGCAAGTGATTACATATTGTACCAAGTTAAAAAAAACAATCAAACAAGACATAATCCAAAATAAACTAATGGCATAAGCTTTTTCCACCCTCATGCAATTAGTATCCAAACTTCTCATCCCCATTGGTGACCCTGAGCATCCGTTAGAAAAGACTAAAAACCCTTATACTGCCCTCGTTGCATTGCCGAAGTCCCATCAGAACTGCTAGTATCGTTAGGGGTGGAAGGAAGCATAATCCTCTTTCCTTTGTAGTTTGATTTGGATAGCCAAAGACACTAGGGTTCCTCCCACGTAGCTTCTAGAACAAGTTATTCGAATCTACGATTTCTAACCCCTTGTGAATATTCTGCTTGTTCAATGTGCATGGCCTCAAGATAGGGAGATAGATATTCTTCTACATTCCCTGGACCATCACTTCTCCTAGAATCCCCCGTGCCTTTCTTGGGAAGATCAGCCACCACCCCTCACCTGTAGGACCAGGCATCAAGTTCAACATAGCACCCCCTGAACTTAGCCCTAGCCAAAAACACCTCTTTGGAAAGCCACATTTCGTAAGGTGCATCATCTTCATTAATATTGGTTGTTTGGCAAGTTACGGTCGCATGCAGAAACAATTTGCATTTCGAACAGGTCAAAGACTTACTATCATACATAATAGTAAAAACCACATCTTTCCCATCAAGTGAGATAGGCAAACAACCCATGATAGGGGCTTGAACATTTATGAGAACTTAATTTGATACAGAGATATCTATACCCAGAAGCCGATGCATCCTCCATTACTCTCACAAACCTACCCACCTTAGTGGCCACGCATTTTGCAAACTGAATGTTGCAATACACCCTCGCACATCAGAAATCTATACCCAAAATGGAACCCACTTGAAGACGTGCTCCGCAATTGATATTTCGGGATATAAACACTGAACCACAAAGAGAAAATGTTTACCACCCACGACCCTTGAACCAACACTAACTACATGGCAGTCAACTGCTTAAACTTGAACATAAAGAAATTAGACCCGGTTTTACAAAAATGGAATCCTTCAAATACATTCCAGACAGTGCAGTGTAATAGTGAGAAAGGTATAGCAAATTTGGTGGCTCAATAACAACTGCCCTTGAAGGCATCGATCGTAAGAGAACAAAAACCCATTCACTTCTAGGACCTTTATTGAGAAATGAAACCTTAACCGATCAGCTTTTTGTAGAGAGTTCAAAAAGGTGATGAACACAAGAGTGCACAAAGTGGTAATAAATAAAAAAAGGATAAGAGGAAAGTACGTAGTGAGGTTATATAGAAGGGAAGTCCTCATAGGCAATATAGGTTGCATTCATAGAGATTATGTTGAAGATGTAGAGCGCTCCAATCCTCGATAGATTGCATGCTAACTCAGATGGTTGAGTATGGAACATGAGAACAGATATCCAGGGGCGGACCCACATGGGGTCCTATGGGGGCCCGGACCCCATAGCATTTTATAAAAAAAATTAAAAATTTTAAAATTTAGTATATGTATAATAAAATGACAAAACTAACAAATAGTGAAAGTGGTTCAGTGGTTAAAAACTCCTAGTTTGATGGTCAGGAGTTCGATTCCTTACCACTTCATTTAGTTTTTCAAAAAATTAAACACTAAAGCAGGCCACCTAGAGATGTAGCACGTGGTACACACCAACACCAAGAGGAGTTGCAAGCTACGATCCATGAGTATTTCTATCTAATGACATGATGCAGGCCAGGGTGGCGGGCGTACTCATCCGGGTTGGGCCACAGGTGTGCTGCATAGGGCCTAGTGCTGTTGCAAGTAGTTTGCAGTTTGGTCTGAAGAAAAGTAATTAAGTAAAGCATCAGACATAATTTGCCTACTCAGGTATGTATGCTTATACTTTACATTTTTTTTGTCTCCATGTGCTGTCTACAAACCTCAAAGATTAAATTAGAAATTATTGAATTGCAATAGCACCATCCACCACGTTTTTTTATTCAACAACAACTTCAATTCATCAATTGACATGATTCTCTTCAGTTTTTATGGAAGAAAGAGCTGTCGCAATATGCATATACAGATATACTTTACAATTTTTTTTGTATCATGTGCTGTCTGCAACTGCAAACCTCAATTGATTAACTTAAAAATTATTGAATAGCATAGCAATGCTGCAGTAGCACCAGCCAATAGCCACCACGTTTTTTATTCAACATCCAACTTCAATTGATATGATTCACTAAATTTATTTTGTAGTCTACGGATAATTGATGTAAACTTAGTTTTTTAATTTCTTTTTTTGTTTGTTTGATTCAGCATTCTGATTTGTGATGTAGTATATTTTGTAGGTTAGTTTTAAATTTGTAGTGTTATTTTTTATGCTAACTATCTTTATTTTACAGCTTTGCAATGGAAAAATATTTTAAAAGGTCATCATGTTCATCACAAAGGTCACCCTTAAATTAAGAAACACAAGTTCATGGTGAAGTTGGATCCTTGAATCTTGGTACCGAGATTCCAAATCATGTGTCAACCACTCATGTCGAACAGAACATCCAACACACACTTTCTTTAGAGGTTGATGTCTCTTCCTTACCAGCTGACCCTGCTGACAGAAAACCGATGATGCTTTATCACCTAAATGTGCGGGATCAAGTGAGAAGACATTACATTAAAAAAGGTCTGTATCAACCTCGAAATCTTAATTTCCCCGCGAGTTATTTTACAGACAAATCACGTCAGTTTAACAATTTATGGTTTGATAAATATCCTAGTTGGTTGGAGTACAGTATTAAGAAGGATGCCGTGTTTTGTCTACCTTGCTATTTGTTTCATAATGAGAAACTTGGACATCGTGGAGGGGAAACATTTTCTGCTACAGGTTTTAGGGCTTGGAACAAAAGTGAGAGATATTCAGCCCATGTTGGTGGACCATCTAGTACTCATAATCAATGTTCCAAGATGTGTGTTGATCTTTTAAATAAAAAACAATCCATCCAGACAGCTTTGATAAAGCAAACGAAGCAAATTCAGACAAAATATAGAACTCGTTTGATTGCATCAATTGATGTTGCAAGATTACTTTTGACCTGTGGGTTTCCTTTTCGAGGTCATGATGAAAGCGAATCTTCTGGCAGAAAAGGAAATTTTTTTACTATGCTTGATTGGTATGCGAATCGTGTTGAATCAGTGGGAGATGTCACTTTGAAGAATGCTCCAAAAAATTTACAATTAACTTCTCCAAAGATTCAGAAAGATATTGTGAGGGCATGTGCTAATGAAGCAGTCAAGGCTATCATAGAGGACATTGGAGATGATTATTTTGCAATCTTAGTTGACGAATCTCGTGACGTGTCTCATAAAGAACAAATGGCTCTTGTGGTGAGATATGTTGACAAAAGAGGATTTGTGATGGAGAGGCTCATTGGTGTTGTTCATGTTGGTCAGACGAGTGCAGTAGCTCTAAAAAAGGCTGTTTATTCATTGCTTGCTCAACATTCTCTTAGCCCTCATAATATTCGTGGTCAATGTTATGATGGTGCTAGTAATATGCAGGGACATTTGAACGGATTAAGGACTCTAATTATGAGTGACTCTAGGTCTGCACACAACATTCATTGTTTTGCCAATCAACTTCAACTAACCCTTGTTGCAGTTGCAAAGAATCATGAGGATGCTGCATGGCTTTTTGATGTGGTTAATGTTGTCTTAAATGTGGTTGGCACTTCCTTCAAGAATAGAGACGTGTTTCGAGCCGAGCAAGCAATAATAAGAGAAGAAGCTATTCGTTTAGGTGAGCTTGAAACTGGACGAGGTTTGAATCAAGAACTCGGGCTTAATAGGCCTGGTGATACTCGTTGGAGTTCTCATTTCAAATCTTTACAAAATTTGATTATTACATTCCCATCTTTGATTGAGGTAATTGATGATATTGCAATGAAAAGTTTAGATGGAAATGATCGGCAAAAGGCACAAGGACTCCTGAATCTATTGCAATCCTTTCGATTTGTTTTTATGCTGCATTTAATGGAGAAGGCGCTAGCAATCACTGATCAATTGAATATGGCTTTGCCGAGAGAGAGCAAGACATGTTGCCGTGTTCAATCGGGTACTTCCTCTTGCTACAGCTAAGGACTCAGTTGCAAGCAATATGAGAAGACAATGTGGGCGTTGTGAAGAGTCGCCTTAAATATTTGTTCGCTCACGGTGGCTAGGTTACTTCTTTTTGTTGAGGAAAGCAAAATATTCTACCTCGATATGGATGCTATGCACTATCGTGGAGGATCAAACTTGCTGCGTTAGAGTGATGACGTGACAAATGAGCATTACTATCGTGTGAGTATCTTATAAGGGTCCATGAGCTTAGTCGTCAGCTTGATAATTTTATTGCAATATGCATCATGATCCAAGGTTCTCTGATTTGAATGGAATTAGTCTCTTGCAAGGAAGTTGGTTTGAAACCAACCCACCTCTGAATTTTTCTTTGGTGTTCTTGTTATTGAGATTGCACTAATTCTGCCTGTTGTACAGCGACATTGAAAGAGTGTTTTCTGCGATGAAGATTATCAAGACCGATTACGTAACAGATGGAAGATGATGTGCTTAATGATTGTCTTTACATTATGTGTGGGAAAAGATGTTTTCAATACAATAGTAATGAGACTATGTACCATTTTCAAGCAATGAAGAACCGTAGAGGACAATTGTAAAATATTTGAATATTAGTTTGAAATCAATATATATATATATATATATACATGTACCTTAATTAATGGACCCCGTAGCATTAAAACTGTGGGTCCGTCCCTGCAGATATCAAAACTGAAGTAAGATGCTTATGAAATTGACGGAACACAAAGAACTAGAGAGGAAGGTGAAGAGCCCTATCCCCACTCTTTTAAGCACCTGTTAATCATTATGAGTTCAAGCCCAAACACACTCCTCTGAAGTTGGAACTAACAACACCGGGAAGATCAACTGCCTCCACCACCAATGGCCATCTTGGAGACAAGAAAGTAGCCGGGAGAGAGAAAGTCTACGACTATCTTGACAGAACCTCCGGCATAAGAACTTCAATTATGTGAGAACTCTCTAATGTATCTTCTCTGTAACACCAGTGTTATTAAATCTAATGTAAAAAGGATACACTCCTTTTGAAGGGAAATATTTTTCTTAAAAAAAAAACAATACTCCCTCCGTTAATTAATATCTGTCGTTTTAGGTTGTGATTCTTGTTCAAAAATATCTGTCATTCTAGCTTTTTGACACACTTCTTTCCACTTTTACCCCTACTATTTAATATAAAGTAATTATTATCTAAAAATGGAAAAGTAAAAAGTAGGGGCACATGCGTCATTCTTCTACCTTTCTTAATAAGTGTGCAAGTTTCTAAAATGACAGTTATTGTTGAACGGAGGGAGTACTATCTAATCCGGTCGTGGTAACCTGTGTTGGTAATCTGAAAGCCCGAAATACATAAACAGGCCGATATATATTTCTAATGGGCACACAAAAGTATGTACGCCTGAAATGTTTGTCCTAGTTGGACTGTTTAAACTCTGGATGGGCCATTTGGATACTATTACATGGGCCTTAATTAACAATCACATAAAAAAGAGGAGAGAAGAAAAAAAAGCTACCAATCATAATGCTTTAGTGCAGCCTTGTGCGGTTTTCCTAATGTGACTTCAAAATCAAGCTTATGTGGTCAAGACGCAAAAACCAAAAAAAAGATTCCTACAAAACCATCCTTATCATTGAACTTTTACAACTTTTTGGTCAAAGCTGTTGTGTACGACGGAATATTATAAACTTGGGTTCGACAAGAACGCCTTCCCCAAACATATAGTAATGTCACTAAAAAACATGTTCTTGAATTATTACTTTTGTGTTTTGAACTTGTTTCTTTTTTAGTTACGGTACCAATCATTTATTGTACGTTGTGTATATGTAATATGTACAAGTTAAGTGTTATAAAATGCAGCGAGTATAATAGACAGAATAGAATAGTCTTATGAATCAGGATTCATAATATGGTTGTCTTGTCTCGTAGTTAGTTGAATGCCCATGTCTAGTAATATTAGGAATATACTATAGTATATTGCTCTCTGTAACACTAGCCTGGTTATTTCTGTCTCGCATATGCTCTGTCTGTACAGGGATTACTTAGTTAGTGTAATAAACATTTCTTCCCCGATAATAAACATTCTCCTTTTCCTTCTCTCGACTTCTTCCTTCTTTGCCCTAGTCTCGCTGCTCTCGACATTGTGCAAACCTGACATGGTATCAGAGCTTCATCGTCGGCATTAGACTTCCGCAACCATGGCGAATGAAGAATCAGGCGACATCGAAAACGAGACACAGAAGAGTCAGGACGAAGAAGAAGATGCAGAAGCGGGCGACCAAGAAAACGTCGAATTCAACAAACTCGACTACAACGACCCATTGTACCGTCACCCATCAGATTCATCCTATGTTCTCACTTCAAGATACAAAGAAGGGCAAAATTTCGATTCATGGAAGCGGGCGGCCACCATCGCGCTGAAATCGAAAAATAAATTCGGGATGGTCAATGGCCAGATCGAAGAACCCGATATATCATCCGAGAGGTATCCAATCTGGGAACGGTGTAACCACACCGTCATGAATTGGATCATAAATTCTCTGGACAAGGAGATCGGAGAGAGCATACTCTACTGCCCCAATGCGCATCGGATGTGGGTCAGCTTATGCAAGAGATACGATCTGGCCAATGGACCTGAAGTTTACTCTCTTCAGAGGGAAATTAGCCGACTACAACAGCTAGACGACAGCGTGAGTGCGTACTTCTCCAAGCTCAAGAAGCTTTGGGACCGCCTCGACTCTGCAAGAAAGAACCCTAAGTGCGTCTGTGGGTGTAAGTGCGGCGCCGCGAAGACGATACAAGACAATAAAGACCAGGACCAACTAATGAAATTCCTGGACGGTCTTAACGACGACTTCAGAACCATCTTCCTACAGTGAAGCCAGCACGGATCCTAGATGGATCCAAGCTATGAGAAACGAGTTTCAAGCCCTCAAAGACAACAACACTTGGTCCATAGTTGATCTACCCAAAGGAAAGAAACCCATAAGTTGTAAATGGGTTTATAAAACTAAATACAATTCTGATGGCAGCATAGAGAGATTTAAAGCTAGACTAGTGGTTAGGGGCTTTACACAAAAATATGGCCTTGATTATGAAGAAAAATTTTCACCTGTTGTAAAACTAACCACCGTTAGAGCCTTAATCATTCTTGCTGTCAAAAGAGGGTGGATCCTAGACCAACTAGATGTCAACAATGCCTTCTTGCATGGGGACTTGAAGGAAGATGTTTACATTACTATACCACAAGGTTTAGATGTTTCAGGCACAAATAAGGTTTGCAAACTGCATAAATCCTTATACGGTCTGAAACAAGCATCTAGACAATGGTATGAGAAGTTAGGAACAACCTTAACAAAACTTGGTTACAAACAGTCTCACAATGATTATTCACTCTTCTCTAAGAAAGACAACAAACAGGTAACGTTTCTTGGCATATATGTTGATGACATAATTGTGACAGGAAACAGTCACACTGAGATTAAAAAATTAAAACAGCAGCTTCATGAACAATTCAAAATCAAAGATCTTGGAAGATTAAGATACTTTCTTGGATTAGAATTCATAGAAACTGCTGATACAATGATTATGTCTCAACGAAAATATGCCACTGAGCTTCTAACTGAATATGAAATGCAAGATGCTCGTGTATCAGTTTCTCCCTTACAGATTAATCACAGGTTGCACCAGGACACAGGAGAGCTGCTATCAGACCCAACAGTCTACCGAAGACTTATAGGGAAGTTAAATTTTCTCACTCATTCTAGACCTGATTTGTCTTACACTGTTCAATTATTAAGTCAGTTTCTACAGCAGCCTACCACTGCACATTTGCATGCTGCACACCACACACTTTCTTATCTTAAAGGAACAGTGGGCTATGGTATTTCTTTTAACAAGAAAAATACTTTTGATTTATTGGCTTTCTGTGATTCTGACTGGGCTTCCTGCCCTATTTCTAGGAAATCAGTGTCTGGATATTATGTGCTGCTTGGGGGTTCTCCTTTGAGTTGGAAGTCCAAGAAGCAGACGTCGGTAGCTCTATCCTCTGTAGAAGCAGAATACCGAGCCATGCGCCAGATCACAGGAGAGTTAAGCTGGTTAACTCGTCTTCTGCATGAACTCGATGTTCCAGACATTCTGCCCATACCTCTGAAGTGCGACAATATCTCTGCCATCCATATTGCCCGGAACCCAGTCTCTCACGAAAGGACAAAGCATATCGAGCTGGACTGTCATTTTGTGAGAGAGCAGATTCAGGCTGGGTTGATACACGTTGAATATGTTCCCAGTTCGAAGCAACTTGCTGATATCCTGACCAAGACTTTGACCGGGAAGGCATATCAACAAACTTTGCCCAGATTGGGCATGGATTCCATCCAGCAAGACTTAATACGTCATCATATTAAATCTTGAGGGGGTATTAGGAATATACTATAGTATATTGCTCTCTGTAACACTAGTCTGGTTATTTCTGTCTCGCATATATATATATGCTCTGTCTGTACAGGGATTACTTAGTTAGTGTAATAAACATTTCTTCCCCGATAATAAACATTCTCCTTTTCCTTCTCTCGACTTCTTCCTTCTTTGCCCTAGTCTCGCTGCTCTCGACATTGCGCAAACCTGACAAGTAAACACCTCCAAAAAGGTTAATATACGTTGTTGTTTTGAGTATTAATGTATAAAAAAAAACCGCAATGATGAATGAAATGGTCATGCAATTCGTGGCTACTGAATTTACTTTTCTTATGACTATTACCAAAATGTCCAAAATTTGGAGATGAATCTAGATTAGGATAATGGGATCTTCTCAGTTTAATCACTGGGCCTGCTACCATCTGTCTTAATTATTATGACGTGGTCACGTGGGCGTGTGTGGGTGCTTTTTTTGTATGAACGTCTTTTCAGTTAAAATAGAGAAGAAGAAGTTAGCTAAAAATGTTGAAGATAATACACTAATAATGGTTTATGGAAAGCTGATTTAGCGGGGGATTCCGTTTTGCAGGAGTCAATAGTCTATTAGGCCTACTATCTCGCACGCTCGCTCCCCCACCCCCGGTTGTTCTAATTCCCAACAATAGCCTATTGCACAGTTTGAATCTGTTGTATGCGAAACCAAGGCAATCCTTGCTGCTACCCAGAAGACAAAAAAGGGTTTACCATCATCAAACTATCGAAGAATTAAAGCTGTTAATTAAGAGTACTAATGCATTATTGGTCAATATTATCTCTCAGGAAAGTATCATCATCGTCGTTGATCATTCATCACGGCCAACATCGAGTTCGTTCTTCATTATCAAAAACCAGTAGTGGTAGTGGAAGAACCTCTGATCCATCATCGCCCATTTCAGCTCTGGGATCATCATCATCATGCGACTATAAGAATATTGTGGACAGAAAGAAGAAAAACGCTAATATAAATCATCAAGATGGGTCATCGAGGAGGACATTTTCATCTCCTTTGAGTAATAGAGCTGGAATTGTGATTCTGGGATCAGCTGCTGGATTATTCTATTACGGATTGTCATCGTTACATCACCTGAAACAACCTCAGGGTATGTAGTGTATGCTGACACTGGATTGATCTGAATAAACAAGATTATGATGTCCAAGAGAAGAAGAAGAAACCGATTTACATATTTGGAGGTAACAATCTGATCTGATCATGATCATTTTTTTCAAGGAAAAACAGACATAAATCTGATTATTAGTTTGTGATGATGTATGTCTGTTTGTGTATAAATATCTTAATTAATTACCCAGATGATTATAGGAGAAAGGTTTTCTTTAACTACGAGAAAAGGATAAGATTGAGAGTCCTCCTGAGAAGGTTGGTGCACAATGCATTATCCTTTTTCTCTTGTGACATTAAATAAGTTGGTCTAATATTGAATGTTACAAATTAATTAGGTATTTGAGTACTTCGCATCAGTGCATGCACCAAATGGAGAATCGTATATGACCCCAGCAGACCTAATGAGAGCAGTGGTACCAGTTTTCCCTGCATCTGAGTCAAATCACATTAGAGGTGGATATCTTAAAGGTGAAAAACCACCTGGTGAATTACAATGTGCTCCTTCTGAATTCTTCATGCTATTTGACACAGATGGTGATGGCCTGATTTCTTTTCCAGAGTACGTGAGTTTTGAATTTCTTTGTCTATATATATGATTCTCATCAATATAATGTGAGATTCATCGATCTTTACTCACGGATGGTTTATTAATATATAGGTACGTCTTTCTTGTGACACTACTAAGTATTCCAGAATCAAGCTTCTCCGTAGCATTCAAAATGTTTGATCTTGATCACAATGGGTAATTAAAGCGCCACGCCATCATCTGATCTCTAGCTAGCTACTACTAGTAGTAAGCATATGATCGAGTTTTTGAAAATTAATCACAATGGGGAATTGTACAGGGAAATAGACAAGGAGGAATTCAAGAAAGTAATGGCATTGATGCGTACCTATAATCGACAAGGTAGACAGCACAGAAATGGTAAGAGAATTGGTATGAAGGTCTCAGATACAGTTGAAAATGGTGGATTGATCAAATACTTCTTTGGGAAAGATGGAAATCAGTCATTAAAACACGAGACATTTGTTCAGTTCTTAAGAAACTTACATGAGGAAGTAAGTATAGATATCTTCAACTACTCCACTTAACTGCATGTCTACATTAAGAATTATAAACTTTATGTGTATTATGTATGTGTTACACTAGATTGTTAGGTTAGAGTTTGCGCACTACGATTTCAAGGGAAGAGGAACAATATCTGCACGGGATTTCGCGTTATCAATGGTGGCATCTGCAGATATGAGTCATACAAACAAGTTTCTTGAACAAGTTGATCAATTAAGTAAGCATCCACAGTTAAACAGTATCAGAATCTCCTTTGAAGAGTTCAAGAGTTTTGCGGAGCTTAGGAAGAGTCTACGTCCATTGTCATTGGCGATGTTTGGGCATGGAAAGATCAATGGATTGCTGAGCAGAAATGATTTTCGTAGAGCTGCTTCTCATGTATATCTCTAACCTCTTACATTATTAATTCTTCATGCATCTTTGATAATAAATTAATCTTTGATTTTCTTTCTGGTGTGTGTAATTAAAAGGTATGTGGGATATGTCTGACAAACAACATGATCGACATAATATTCCACGTGTTTGATACGAATAAGGATGGGAGTTTAAGCTCGGATGAGTTTGTTAGGGTTTTACACAGAAGGGAGAGATCAGATTCAGATGGACTTATGCCAAGAGATACAGGTAAGCTTAAAGGGTTGCTGGCTTGCTGGTCGGAATGTATGCATCACTAGCTAATTCATCCAGCTCTGCCTGTGAAGTTAGTTCATAAGAAGAAGAAGAAAGAAGAAAGGAGGAGTCATATATGGCTATGAATGGCAGCAGCAGTTTAATTAATTTGCCGGCCAGACAAAGCCAACTAACTAGCTCCCCTCTTCTTTTTATATGATCTCTTCTTTTTTTTTTTAGCATCAACACAAGGTTTTCAGTATTTGAATGTAAACCGAATGATGCGTGTGCTTCATATATAATGCTTATAATTATATACTAATATTAAATATATATATCATTTGTTGCTTTGAATTTTCTGTTAAGTGTAATACAAGTGATGAAAGCTAACATGGAATATATATGTAACTGTAGTCACTGCTCTTTATCGATCAGAGAATTGTGAATGAAATAATGGGGGAGTACTGTAATTTGGTGTCAACGATTATGAACCATATGTTAAGGTCAATATTAATAGAATAGTAATATGCACTACAACAATATTGCTTTATTGGGGCAACTTATAGACTATCAATTAGTGCATCTTAAAGGTTGCACCTAAAAGTTACATTAAATAGGGCACCAATTATAGTGCACTACTTGACCATAGCAAAAGGGGCACCCAGAAAAAATTGCACTAATTGATAGTATCAATTGGTGCAACTGTTTATGTCACCCTATTTGTTGATATTTCCTCATGCACATTCACCTAATCGTACCAACCATGAACCAATATAAACTATCTGTTGGTGCAATTTTTTCCAGTTGCCCTATTTGTATAATGGTAAAACGGTGCATTGTGAATATTTCACCCCAATAGAGAAAATATAATGGTGCAACTTTTTGCTCGCACTATTTGGTTATGTCAAATAGTGCACCTCCGTATCATCGCCCCATTAGTCCAATATATATACTTATTCCCATGTTGATCAATAGGTGCGAAATAAAAATTCCCTCTAATAGATACAATCAGTTAGTGCATCTTTCAGGCTTGCACTAATTGATAGAGTTAAATAGGGCATCTTTTTTTCTTTGCTCCGATAGTAGATTTACTGTGCCTATTTGATAGTTGATCAAATGGTGCGCAACATAACTTGTTGCACTATTTGTCACCATCTACTAGTGCAATTTATCTGGTTGCACCAATATTGCAGTAATTTCTTTTTAAAAAAATTTCAGCGACTCTTCTCTAAAACCCTAACTGTTCTCTAAATTATTCTGCAATCTTAACTGGCGAACAAGGAACTCTCTGTGCCAGTTGTTTTCAATCTTCAGTCACGATAATTTTTCATTCTTGCTTGCAAATAAAGTAACATACATGCTTTGCCCTCTTTTCGATTTTCACTCACGGTAATTTTGGAATCCTTACTGGCGAACAAGGAACAGCATGCTCTGCGCCTGATTTACATCTCGTTCTCGATAATTTTTCAATTCATACTAGCAATGACGAATCCACATACATGCTCTATGCCTCTTTTCGTTCTTCACTTACGGTAATTTTGCAATCCTAGCTGGCAAAGAAGGAACTCCATGCTCTGCGCCTATTACTCACTGTAATTCTGCAATAGCTCTCAAATCTCCAGCCCCTTCGTCGACCAAGGTACATTTACTGCATGTCCATTCTTCTTATTCTTCTTCTTCTATTATGCTCTTGATGGCGTTTTGTTCGTATTATATAGTTCTCTCATATAGTGAGTTGTTATCTTAATGATTCGGCTAGATCAACTACAACCGGGTACAGCAGGTTTGCTGCTGCGACATATGTATCAAGAGTGTGAATTCTTCCTCCCTGAATTGTCTTGTATATTTATTTAGCTTCCAACACAGTTAGGTTGTTCTTTTTTTCCAATCTCGAGATGTACGAAGTGTTTGGCTTCCTGTTTAGTATCATCAGTGTTGTAATGATAGTTTGTGGATTCAGATAAATTCATGACGATTATATGATAATGTGGTGTTTCCCTTATTGGACTGTTAGGAAAACTCTCAAGTGCTTCGTAATTGGTGTTGGTCATTGGATATAATTTCCATAACCTTTATTTGACCATACCGCATCTCTGCCGAGAAAATGAAGAAGAGGCTGCCTGCTGTTAAAAAAACTACTGTATTACATTAATTAAAGCTAGCACATTAACTAATTGTCAACTGATAGTTACACACGTTCATGTTAATAAGTAGGATTTATATATATCAAACACCACAAGCTTGAGTCGAGGAAGCTGTTTCTTCAACTGGGTAGCTGCACCATTAATCTTTTAATCTAAATTCTATTTGCATTGCATCATCAGGGGTGCCTATCTTTTTAAAACAACCCCGTCCCCGATTTGTAAAATTGTTAATTTTGATTTTTCAGGTGCTGTTGTTTATAGTTCAGAGCTGCTACTAGATGGTATTGTTGTTCAGAGACTAAAATTTCAAGGTCTGTACTATTCTGTGTGCTATAATTCCTTTGTTTGATTTTATTGTAGCTCTGGCAGAGGTATGAATGAAAGTTTTACCATGAATGTAGCTATGAAGGTGCTTGGCTAACGGGGAAGAGTTTTTTTCTTGTTAATGTGTTGGCTCTCATCTGTCTAAAAGGGTCATAAACTGGTTGAGACCTTAATTTAAATTTCTGGCGAACCTACTTTTGCCACTCGTTCTGCTGTGTCAATATTAACTATCATGCTATCATTAAAGTTTGTATTTATATTGATCTCTATGGCTAGATCTTAAGCACATATCGGAGATTCACTTCTGATTCTGAGGATGGGATATGTTAGAGACTACAGCAGACTGAAGAGTGGCTCTATGATGAAGGTGATGATGAAACTGAACAGGTCTACACTGAGAAACTGGAACATCTGAAAAGGGTAAAAAGATTTTTCTATTGAACTGAATAGTAGTAGTTTCATGTTTTGAAATTTATATATTGCAAAGGAAACAAAAACACAAGGGAATGATCTGAACTAAAGAGTACTCTCTCCATCTCCTAGCTGCTGCAGCAGCCCTCCTTGCTCTCTCTTTTGCTTCTTCCTCTGCAACAAATATGGTAAAAATTGGTGTTGTCACTTATCTTAGACTAAAGAAAAGCACAACCAACCCAGAAGGGTGGGTCAGTCTAGGCTAAAGCAGTGACTACTATGTCATATTAGGCGAGGTTTTTTATATAAGCATATATATTTCTGTGACATTTATCCTGATTGAACTGAAACTATCTCGTTGCAGAGGAAATTTGAGTTGATTTGTTTTGTTTATCTGTCAGATTTTCTTAAGCAAAACTCAACTCAAGTGTTCATTCTATGCGACAAGCCAAAAGATGCAAATCTGATAATGATTAGTTTCAGAGGAACCAGACCCTTCAACACTGATCACGGTTGTTGTGCATATCTAAGCTGAGTGGAAAACTGGAAATTAAACTGTAGGTTTATGGCCAGTCTGTATCTGCTGTAGCAGTGTGGATGTACACAGTTGATGTACAAGCATTGAAGCCACCTGGAGCATCTTGTAGCAGTGTAGTTAGTATGCTCTGTTTGTATGGTATGTAGGAGCTTTTGTGAGAAAATGTACAGTCAAGAAAGGTTGTAATAGTGTCATGAACTAACACAATCAAGAAAATTTGTTTACGATTGTGTTTGGAGTAGTTATGAAATGTTGTATGACAGATTTTATGGAAAATATTAATAGTAAATATCATTTTGACTCATCTTTTGTATTTTTCATGTTTATTAACAATTTAATTAACCAAATAATGAGATTATTAATGTTATCAACATTGAAGATTTTTTTTTTTAAAGCTGAATGATCAAATAGTGCACTTATTTTTGCTCTAATCGTTGCATTAAATAGAGCAATGAGAGTGGACTTGCACTACTTGAATGATATTGAATAGGGGAAAATAAAACCTTGCTCCTTTTGTTCAATATGAATTAGTGCAATACTTAAAACTTGCTCTATTTGTGTGGCCGGAACGTCAGGATATATAATTCAAATTGGGGCAAGGCAGAAAATTGCACTATTTGTTAAATGCAAACAGTGCAATTTATAGCTTGTGCACTATTAGTAAGTTATCAAATGGTGCAAATAAAAATATTGCACTAGTTGATAACAATCAAATAGTGCAACCTTTACATGTCGCCCTATTTGTTATGTGGTTTCAACCGCAAAGAATTCATCAAATAGTGCGCTAAAACAATATTGCACTATTAGTTAGTTTTCAAATGGTGCAATATTATAAGTCGCACTAATAGATAGGCACCAAATGGTGCAATAAATATAACTTGCACTAATTGATTTTAGTCTTTTAGTGCAATTTTTTTTGCCCCGTTTGCATTAGATCAATTAGGGTACACTTTTTTGCACCAATAGTATTACTCAAATAGTGCAATATAAAAACTTGCACCAAAATTACTGTTGTAGCAAACCAACTAGTGCAACCTTAGGGCAAGATTAATCTTGCACCAATTATCTTGTTAGAGCAAGATTTTGATCAAAAGGGGCAACTTTTATTGCACCATTTGAGCTAGTATGTTGTAGTGATGGTCGCTGTTATTATAAATCTTGAATTTGTATCAAGCTACTACCTAAGATTCAAAATCTACCTGATTACCTCTTCTATGTACAGTCTAGTTTCGACAGATAAAATCTCAAGTCTCCAATGAATTATTCTACTGCTACCCAGCCATGTTACAATGTTAGGGACGATCAAATGGGTAGATCGATGAGAGATTATTGGCTCCAAACCGTGATTGCATAGTGAAGTCCTGTCTGAAGAATACGTTCAAACATGAGCCCAATATGTCCAAATTATCAACCCGAATCATAAAAGAAAACCAACCCAAGTTTCTTACGATTCCTCCGTCCGTATAGGAAATACATATGCGCAAATGATTATTGGGTGATCCAACTTGTCCAACTTATATAGCCACATCATATAAAGAACCCGACCCACGTTTCTTTCAATTCCTTCGTCCGTACAGGAAATCTTTATTTACCTGTCCTCAAATGATTATTGGGTGGCCTAACTTGTCCAACTTATAAAGCCCACATCATATAAAAAACCCAACCCACGTTTCTGTCAATTCCTCCGTCCGCATAGGAAATCTTCATTTACATATGCGCAAATGATTATTGGGTGACCCAACTTGTCCAACTTATATAGCCACATCATATAAAAAACCCGACCCACGTTTCTTTCAATTCCTCCGTCCGTACAGGAAATCTTTATTTACCTGTCCTCAAATGATTATTGGGTGACCTAACTTGTCCAACTTATAAAGCCCACATCATATAAAAAACCCGACCCACGTTTCTGTGTCAACTCCTCCGTCCGCATAGGAAATCTTCATTTACATATACGCAAATGATTATTGGGTGACCCAACTTGTCCAACTTATATAGCCACATCATATAAAAAACCCGACCCACGTTTCTTTCAATTCCTCCGTCGGTACAGGAAATCTTTATTTACCTGTCCTCAAATGATTATTGGGTGGCCTAACTTGTCCAACTTATAAAGCCCACATCATATAAAAAACCCGACCCACGTTTCTGTGTCAACTCCTCCGTCCGCATAGGAAATCTTCATTTACATATACGCAAATGATTATTGGGTGACCCAACTTGTCCAACTTATATAGCCACATCATATAAAAAACCCGACCCACGTTTCTTTCAATTCCTCCGTCCGTACAGGAAATCTTTATTTACCTGTCCTCAAATGATTATTGGGTGGCCTAACTTGTCCAACTTATAAAGCCCACATCATATAAAAAAACCCGACCCACGTTTCTGTCAATTCCTCCGTCCGCATAGGAAATCTTCATTGACATATGCGCAAATGATTATTGGGTGACCCAACTTGTCCAACTTATATAGTCACATCATATAAAAAACCCGACCCACGTTTCTTTCAATTCCTCCGTCCGTACAGGAAATCTTTATTTACCTGTCCTCAAATGATTATTGGGTGGCCTAACTTGTCCAACTTATAAAGCCCACATCATATAAAAAACCCGACCCACGTTTTTGTCAATTCCTCCGTCTGCATAGGACATCTTCTACATATTTTTTACTCCCTTCTGTTTAAGATAAATGACAGTTTAGGTTTGAGATTTATATTCAAATTATTTGTCATTTTAGACTTTTTGTATTTTACTTTCTACTTTACCTTTTTCACTTTTTTAATTATTAATGTCATTAAACTTTACTTTTTTATCTTACCAATAAAGTATACTCACTTTTTTATTCTTCTCATAGAAAAAGTAACAACACACTAATCATTTTAAACTATTTCTTAAAAAGTGTGAAAATGTCTAAAACGACATTTATTTTAAACAGGAGGAGTACGTAATTTGCTTTTCTTACACACGCTCAGATTATTGGGTCGTCCAACTTGTCCAACTTATAAAGCCCACATCACATACCAAACCCAACCTATGTTTCTTTCCAATTTTTTCATCAGTATAAAAATCTTTTCTTTTTGCTTTTTTTTTAAAAAAAGTAATATGTCCTTACCTATAGATGGGAACGGGTCGGGTTTGGGTCGGGTGACACTCCACCTGCACCAGTCACCCACTTTCACCCGCATCACCCAACCGGACCCGTCACCTGTAAATTTATCATCCATCATCCACTAGAATGCGGGTGAAACAGGTCACTCATTTTTTTTTCTGGCAAACATATTTACTTTTTAAAACTTATATAAGCTTAGTTTCAATAAGAAATACACCCATATTTATTTAATAAGATATACCACATCAAGTAATATCAACAACATTCTCAAAACATAGTATTAATCAAAATATTTTCAAACAATCTCAACAACTGTAGAAAAATATGTACTTTTTGTTTAATATAATATATGCGGGTGATAGATCAGGTGAACGGATCAGGTAACCAGCTAAAAAACATTCACCTAACCCGACCCGTCATCTGCACCCATTTCACCCATCACTTATTTTTCATCCATATTTTACATATTTTTTACCTGTTTTAACGGATCGGGTAATAGACGAAACATCAGCCGTTTAAAAATTACCATCCCTACATAGGCATGCTCAAGTTATTGGGTCGCTCCACAATTTTTTTTAAAGAAAGAAGTTACAAGTGCCAATTGTACTCAAGGGTAGTTAAGGTCGATCTTTCATACAGTGTAGGAATACTGCATATGACCCACATGCAGATTTGGAGTTATAACTTTGTTTCGTTGTTAATGAAGGTAAACAAAGTCTTTAATTATATAGAAAAGACAATGAATTAATATATAATGGATCCATGGTGAGTCACAGGGGTGTGCATCACATGGTAATGCAAAAGGCTCCGTAATTATTAGTGTATCTCGACTTTCAATCCCACTTTCATGTGAAATCAAATTTTACTGTCAAAAGAACTTTTGGTAGAGGACCTCCACTCCTCATTTCAACCTGTTACATTGTGTGATTTATCCAATTGATGTGTTTTACAAGCACTTACGTCAAGTAGTAAAGAACGAGTAACGGCTCCAAGTTACACGTAGAAGAAAAATTCAAATGTGACTAAAGGACACGATAGCAAAACAATACCTATACAAACATGTTATCACATGTCTGAGCGTCCATCGTCACATTCAATTCTCGTGCATCCTACGAGTTACACGCGTCACACAAAAACTTAGTATTCCTTCACTAAAGAAAAGAGAACGTATCTCATAATCTAATTTACTGTACTCTAAAGTTAGGTGGATTGTTCGATCGATCCCCGTCTTATCAGATTGACCCGCGGAATAGTAATCTTGAGTTGGTCTCGATCTGAGGAGGTCCTCGTTCGGTCGTGATTCCGTCCAATTAAAAGCATGTTTTATACAGATTAAAGATAATTTCTACATTTGAATCAACCTTCATGGTACGATTAAAAAAAATACAAATATGAGTAATCCTAGGAGACAAATGTTATCTAAAATTTAAATTTGTTCCACTTATGATAGACCTTCCGTTTGTTAAAAAAAATATGGTAATAACTTCTACATGTGAATCAAAATGTTGCAACTTTTTAAAATATGTAAAAACAGTAGCATGTAGCCTTAAGTACCTTTTTTACTTTCAACTACAAAGAGAATAAAAATGGAGCTTGGGCTGGTCCCTAGAGTGAGCCGGATGATCGGAATTCACATTGGGCTGAGTGACTTCTATATCCCTCGCGATTGTAGTAGGCGAAAATGAGCAACTGTTAAGAAAAGGTTAGTTACCTATGCCTTCACGAGCACTGTTCCACAACCATGTGAGGGAGTTCAAAGAAACCTATAACCATAAACAAACAACTATATCGAGCTCTGTATACAATTTCCTTGCTCCAACAGGAATCAACCATCCATTATAAACAGTTAAATACAAGTCATTCATCTTGGTATGTAACAATCCCAGTCAGTAACAGATATCATTTACAAAACAAGTGTAGCTTCCGCTGATCTTTAAATGACAAATAAGACTAAATTTGAAACGAAAAGAAATGGGACATGTTTCACCTACTCCTGAATGCAAGAAGAAAATCAGACCAGTTTCACGGCTTCTGGCCAGAAAACAAGATAAAAGCCCCTCGAACCTTGCACGTGTAGTTTATCAACCCGCATGATAAGCATAGGTCTTTGATTTCTGCCTCCGTTAGGTTAGAGTACGTCTGCGCCATCCTCTGTCATTATAAATCAGGATATTTAAGGGATCATTTCTGCGCAGTTCTCATAAATATGATAAAGAACACAACATTAAGAAAGTCCTCGCAAAAACCCAATACAAAAGAAGACAGTTGATAAACAAAAAAGCATTTCTTCAGTTGCTTCAAAAAATGAGACAAATTCGAGTACTAATTCTATCAGGTGTCCAGTTCATTCGGAAATAGCACCGGATCTTTCTGTGTTTCTCCAAACACACATTCAATTTCAGAAAAGTGGAAAAAGTGAGGCACAAAACCATCTACATTTGGCAATGTAGTTTCCGCAAGAAATGAATGATAGAACATACAACATGAATCTTGTATCATTCATTGCATGTCATCCACAATTCAAAATGTTTTCAATCATCCCTCTTAAAAAATTTGGAACCTTCTGGTACTGGTTTCTGAAAGTTTAAATGCGAAAATGTAGATCAGAGTAGCAAGATTCATTATATGAGCTCTATTTCAGTGGGGAAAAGATAGCTCATCCCACTATCCTGTTCCATTGATTTCTTTAAATATTGTATGAGCAATCATTGTAGAATGTGCCACTAGCCTGTCTAATCTTACAATTACAGGACCACAATTTGAAAAACTACTGCACCAGATGGGCTAGTAAACAGACTTAAAGTCATACAGTAAAACAAAAAGTTCATCTGTTACCTCCCTTGGAAGCATTGTAGATCGAAGGAATGTTGATCCAACAAAGACACCACCACTTCGCAAAACACGTGTAATTTCAGCAACCTGCAAAACACCAGAAAATGCTTCCATAACTCAAAAGTACTGATTTTGAGGTGACCCAGATTCGGTCAAATTCACCAGATAAATATAGAGATCTGTCCGCATCTTCTATAAATCATATCACATTAGCAATAAATTTAAGACTTACAGCATTAGAAGGTGAAGGCCAGCAATGCAGTGCAGCAGCTGCATGAACTGCATCAACTGAAGCTGATGGGAAGGGCAGCCTTGAAACATCTGCTCTAACAAGCGCAAGAGCACTACATTTTTACATAGCAAAGGTAAAATTAGCAACTTGTTTTTATAGTCAGAAAGATCATTCCATTTCTGACCAAAACAAGGGCAAGGATGCACGAGGGAAGAGACATCATACTTGGATAGACTGGCATCTTCTTTCTTAATGAAGTCATAACATTGTCTAAGCATATTCTCCGAGAAATCAAGAGCTATGACTTCAGAATATGATCCAGATTTTGCGAATTTACGAGAGAACAGACCGCTCCCACAGCTAACATCTACTAGAAGTCCGCCCTCTGCTGGTTTAAAGTACTCTTGGGCCGTTGCAAACTAAAATTGAATACGAGATTATTATCCCTTTTCCAGCATACTAGGATCATTAAAATAGATGCTGCACCTTCCTATTTAATAAGCTAAAGAAGATGACAAAACATTGTGCTATCTCATCCAAGACTTCTGAACATTAGCACAATTTAGGCGTATCACTTCAAGGAGACTTTCGGTTCAATAAAGACCCTAAATAATAGTCTAAGCCATTGAAGAAAGTTCAAAAACTAGTTCACCTCTTCCTCTGGTCCAGGAAATCCAGCTCGGTTGAAATTCTGCCGCCAACCCCTTTCATACAAAAAAGACACCAGTGGGCTCCTGATCCACATTTATGAACCAACCACATCAAATTTCAGAAAGGCTGGGACACTTGCAGTATTTGTGTTAGACGTGAAGAGTACAGTACGTGAGAGTATCTGTAAAAACACTACTACCTTACAACAAAAAGTAGCATTCTAGAGTTACTTTAGGAGATTCATTGAGAGAATGAGTGTAGTAATTGCCAGTTCCAGAAGTCATTCATCCTTTCTCAAAGACTTCGATGTACTTAACCAATTAATTCGGTTAAAATACCAATTAAAAGATGTGGTACTAGAAGACAATGGATCGATGAGAGTGGATAAATGACTGCGGATAGTAATAACTGATAGCTGATTGAGAATAAGTTCAATAAAAACACTATCTAGTATTATAAAAAGCCATTTACAAACTCGTTTTGATGAAAACCAACAAAAATCTGTTAAACCTGCTAACTTTTACTAAAAAAGCTACAGCCAAACAAGACATAAAGTTTTTGATGACTGGCACTTTTATCTCCTATATTTTTTGGAATGTCTTTTTGTTGATAAATGCCAACTCTCCCTCCTACAATTACGGAAACAGAGAGATCAAACAATAACCAATTATTGTTGACCAGTACTTTTAGCACACGCTGAGCTCAACTGACCAGTCTCTAGGTCAATTCTGTAGCACTCATGCCGGGTGAGTAACAAGCAAATGTGCTACTGAACTATGGTTATATAATAAAAAAGGAAGCTGAAAATTTTCTAACAAGCCTTCCAACTTTTGTACATCATTTTTTAGATAAATCTTCTGTTAATCATGTTGCTGCTTTACATGCCTTCTATCACATACATCCAAGCCAACCTTTTAAAGGATTCTAGAGAGGTCATCATGTCAGTGTTCTATAAAGGCTATTGTCAATCAAAAACTTATTGGCTCAAAAATTATAGCCCACCATACACTTCAAGCCAAAAAAATACCTGAACAATTCCGTCCTTGTTGGCTGAGTTTCACTATACTGCCGAGACCCAGCAGTAACCGTGAGATCAAGGTACATGTTTTTGCTGGAGTACGACTTGTTGCATCTTCTGCACTTAAATCCAGACCTATAAATCGCTTCCCTAAAACCATCAGAAAAGTTTCAGTCAAAGTCTCACAATGAAAAAACCAATCAATCCATTCGTTAAAAAGCAGGCAAGATCACGCCTATATCTAACCTTGTTATGAATTCACGGGTATAACCGGAATCCATCGCCCAAAGATCCAAAAATAAAAATAAAACAAGACACAAAAGTTTATGCGAAAACCTCTTCAACTTAGGGTAAAAGCCTTGGGACCACAGTAGGATCCAAACTTCCACTATTATATTGTGAGATTACGAAAGAGACACTCAATCCTCAGCAACTCTCTAACTCCACCCCGAAATGAGTTCACAACTTGGTGTAAGATACTACAACTTCACTTCCCTCGCACTCACAAATACAAAACTCTCAAATTTATCACCCTAACTCTCCAAAAACAAGATCTATTGTTGATGATCCAAACTAACTAAATTTGCCACGTATGTACATATAGTGGTCTAGATGAGCCGTATCTAGAAAACTCAAAAGACAAGCCTCTTTGCATCTAAATGTAACTCTCGCACTTAATAAATTAGAGAAACTTGAATCAAACAATCAATCTTCAAGCCACATTAATTAACAAACCCTGCGGATGATCAGTGGCGGATCCAAAAGGCCCCGGCCCCCGAAACTTTTGAAAATTTGTCAAATGTTCTTATAAATTTTTGAAAAAGTACAAAATGACATAATATTTTAAAAGGTGACAGTGTTAAAAAAAAAATTTGTCCCGGAACAAAGTTTATGGATCTGCCACTGCGGATGATAGCTGTCACGACTTACAGGTTCAGACCTTTGGGTCCTTTCCTCAGCAAAGGCTCGTAGCAGACTGGGCAAGCAAGCTTTTCCACTTCTACTGAGTCGCTCTTCTCGGACCTGATGTCCTGCATCTGAAATCCAAGTATTTTACAGACGCGGAGACTAAAGTTAATAAAAAGACAGGATTGAACTTCACCTTAATCAATCCCCCATACACAATTCTCATATGCGTCAAATACTAAAAAAAGGTGCTTGTCTTAAACTTAAATTCAGAGAACACCAAATCAGAAAGAAGGAACGGTCAAAAGGTTAAGCAAAATATTGCGTACGGGATCAAGGACCACCAAGGAGCTTGCATGGATTCGGATAGTTGCTCGTCGGAATCGATGAGGGAAGAAGAGGCGAGGATGAGGCTGAGGGGTCGTATTAACACAACGATAAGGGGGTATTAGGAGACGGGAGGAGAGACGGTATCCTTGTGACCGTAGAGATATGGAATCGGCCATTATCGGCTTCGCGAGTGACTGATTGAGCAGAGCAACTCTTTACCTCCTTGTGTGTGTTATGGTGGTTGACGGGTGTTGTCCCGCAGGCGGTTGTTTGCAGAAATGGAGGGAGGGGAAGCTTTAACAACATCTCGTCTTTTGACAATTTTCCCTCGTTATTGCCGATCAAATTTTTGTGGAAGGAACGGAAGAAACGAAAGTTGTTTAAGCCCGCATATTCTGTTTGGCTTATGCGTCTGCCCCCCTCTCTTCTTTCCACGTAATCAAGCACCTTTCAGTCACTAGTTAGGTAATGTTTGGTTGATGGAATGGTGACACTTCCCATTGTCACGTGGGAGCTTAGCATTGTGTTTGGATTGAGATTTAGAGGGGTTAATTGTCGAATTTAAGCAACCAGGCACATGATAAGTATTGGATTTGGTGAGGGTGATTTTATTAGAGAATTACCATACTCATTTATTATAAAAGGCGGCAAAAATTAGTACATAGTAAGAAAACTTACACTAATTACTATTTGTTATAGAAGATTCATATATGGTTGTCTCAAGAGTCCGAAAGTCAACTGGCTTGGTGGAAAAGAGTTTACCTAGGAGGCGACAGTTAAGAAATCCTACAACTGAGATCCATGTCCACCAGATCATCCATTGAAACCGCGATCTGCTCATTGACGCTAAGAGTAAGGTCCGCGCAGCAGGATATCAAGTCTTCCATGGATCGGCTAGTTGAGGAACCCATGAAGATGCAAACGAGATCAACCTTGCAACAACACTTAAGTTCTTTGGATGCAAAGAGGATAGGTGAAATACCCCAAACTTGCTAAACATGGGTTAAATATTTAATCATATTAATTAAGGCCTAAACATGCCTTAAAAGTCACCTGAGAACAACAGTGGTCAACATAAAACAAGATGTTGCACCCTTTGACTGTTAAGGGTAAATAAATACCCAAATAAACTTCTTAGGACCTAAAAATTTGTCCTAAGCATATTAACATACTACTAAACTTATAACCGTTGGACAACACTCCAACACAAAGAAAAAGCATTTACATGCTTCAAGGTCAAAAAGGGCAAAAAGGTGCTCTAGGAAAACCTTAAAAATCAAATGACCTCTAAATGATATAAAATTGAATTACATGATCAAATATCATGTAAGGAACACAACAAGACTGTTGTCAAAGAAAACAGAGCTCAGAAACACCAGGCAACACAAAATGTGCGCTAAAACTCCTTAAAGCACGTTTTTGTGTAATCGCCTTCTAAATTGGTTTTAAATGAGCTAAAAGGTTATAAATACCTTTAAATATAAAAAATATCATATTATATGATATTAGGAATTTAATTCCAGAAATTTACGAATTTTTACAAATTTAATATTAAAATATTAATAAAACCCTGAAGTGGGGCCCGCATGAGTCAAAATGACCAAGTATGGTCAATGGACAGTAAATGACCCATTTAACCCCTTGGAAATCGGCTGGCAAGAGGGAGGAGACAGCTTATAATCATTATGGGACAAACTATACCTAATACCTTACTTTTTTCAAAATTAAGTTACTTTTTACATTATTACCAATCATTCCCACCTTCTCCTTCCTCCTTGTCCGTTCCCACTCATCCCAGCCGAGCTCCTCCCTTCCATTGAAGCTCTCAAGGTCTGTTCTTGAGCATGGAAGGCAAACCTAGCTCCTAAGCTCCTAATGTAAGTGTTTTAATGTCATTTTTAGCTCTTTTTCTTCATCTTCTCACCACCAACACCTAGATTTCGTGGCTCATCAATTACTATGGCTTATTCTCAGTGTTCTAAGGTTAGAACAAGAGCTAAACTCGGTTGAGACCAGTAGAGGGACCAAGGTTGTTCAAATCTACATTTTAAGGTAAAAATGTGCTTTAAGCTCATAACTTTTGATTCCCTTCGAGTTTGGCTGTGAAACTTTGGTCATAGCCTTATAATCTTCTCCTTTTCATGTGGAATCTGTTGGTTAGCCATTTGGAGCAAGGGTGGCCGAGATCCAAGAGAAATACTCTCTTTTAAGGCATTTTTCCAAGGTAAAACCTAATAACAAGGTAGCACTTCGAGATCTAACTATTTCCTATGTCAATATGGTGGATCTAACACCTTGTGGTGTGTTTAATTCAGGTCGAAACCATCTTGAACCCTCCTTGCATTCTTAAGGTGATTTTTGTCTTAAATCTTACATTAAATTACTTCTTATAGTTAGATCTTTCTTGGAGACTAACTAGGCCTTGTTTTCTGTTTGAAAACATGTAAGAGAAGCTTTGGAAATTTTATCTAGGGCTGGCCGAATTCAAACAAGGAGTTATTCAAGCTAAATCAAGGTATAAATCACTTAAACATTAACTTTACTAAGTTAAAATGTTCTAAGCTATTCCTATATCTATTGCCGTGAGAGAACATGGTAATAAGGTCATTTTGACCTTAAAATGTTTAAAGAAATGGCTTAGTAAATTTATCTAAGTGATTAAGTAACATGAATGTCAAATTTAAGACATTATGTGGAAGTTTGGTAATTAAACAAAGAATCTATGGTGAGGCCGAAAATTTATATGTATTTGGGACATTTATGTGTAATTTATTTTGTGAGCAAATGTTTGTAATAAGGCCATGTATTTTAGGCCATTTTATTTATGCATTTACAAGCTTTTAACTAAGTTTAAGTAGTATAAATGCATTACCGAAAATAAATGGGGTATTAGGTGTAATTAAATTAAATTTGAGGGCTTTAGAATAATAAGGCCGAAAATTAGAGGTTAAAAGGAGTTAAAATAAAGTTTTAAGATTTTATAAAGGGGGTTAAATGGTGAATTTTAGAAAGTTTGGGTACTAAACCGTAATTATAAGGAATTGTTGGTCAAGGAAATATTAAGGAGGTCAACCTTGACCATATGTTAGGTTTGACCAAAATAAATAAGTTAGATAACTTATTTAAGGTTTTATAATAAGTTATGCATTTTATGGTAATATTTTTATAAAACATATGTGGTAAATATGTTATTACCAAAAATAAAGGGGTGTACAATGGTATTTTAAACACCCATGGGCTATTAGGAATCTTCAGGAATTTATTGGTGAGTTTTGGAATTAAAATGAACTATATAAGTATAATATATAGTTATTCATTATGACACTTTGGAGAAAAATAGATGGTGGAATGGTAAATACCAAGAGTATATGGGTTAATAAGGATATTTATAACCCTTTGGTGGAATTTGGTGATTTTTAGAATTATATAAGGGTATCTATTGAGATATGTGTATAAGATATGATTTTAATGATATTATCAAACTATATGTTATAAATTGGGCCTAATGACAATATAAAATGTATTGAGGTCTATTCGGAACTTATGAAAAATAACCATAGGTTATACTTTTATAAGTTAGAAATGTTATATTGAATGGAATATATAACATGGTAAAAAGAAAGGGGTGACTTTGTAAATAAAAGAAATTATGGTTTAAGGAAAAGTATAAGGTTTAATATATGCCTACGAGGCAATACACAATAGTTGGTATAAAAACTATAGGTTATAAGTTAAAGGAAATGAAAATATCATAGCAAATGATATTAGTATTTGGTATAACATTACATAATGTTATGTGGTCAAAAAGGGAATTTAAATAAATTCAAGGGCTATACCGAAAACATAAAGGTTGGAAAATGAATTTTAGACTACGGTCTACTATGTTATAAATGTTATGACAATTAAATGGTATTAAGGTGGTTTAGATGGAATTAATATAAGGAAGGGTACTCACAAAATAGTGTGACAAACTATAAATAAATGGGATTTATAAACTAAGGTATTTATTGAATAAACCTTAGAAGTTGTAATTATACAACATAAATGTTACTCATGTTAGGATAATAATCTTAATATAAGTCGTACAATATGATACAACTAATGGGAATAATCATCTAATAAAAGATGATAAAAAAAATACATAAAATAAATAAGAGTTTATTAACTCATGGGGATTACCTACGTGGTAAATATATACATACACAAGAATAATGTATATAAGGTGGATATATATATTTTGGTTGGAAACCATATGAATTAATGGTGGTGGTTATTTAAAAAATATATATAGTTACGAACTATAAGTTATGAGTTTTGGAAGCAAGTATTATTTGCTAAGATAAAGGGATTATATAATACATTGTATTATAATGGATGGTGGGAAAAATAATATAATATAATGTAATAAATGATGCAATACGAAAAGAGTGTAATGTAATACAATCATGCATGCATACATGCAACTATAGGTTACGTACCTAAACTGGAAGTGGATAAGATTAAAAGAAATATAAGGAATTAAACTTAACAGTGGAATAGTTTTGACGTACGCGTTTAAACAAACCGACTGTTTTAAAAAACCCGTAACAACTGTAGAAAAACAGAGGGTGAACTGTCGGGGTTGCTTATTATTCGGAAATACCGGATGTAGTTAGTCATGGAGACTGACGTATAGTTTTAATACCGTTTAGATTATATTTGACAAGGACGCTTGACAAGCTAGCGGACTACTCGGAGCATAGGATCTTGAAGATTCATACTCCACCGTAATACAATCAAGAGAGGTGACGGTATGTAAAGGGGTTTGCCGAGTTGACCTAAGGTTGCTCCTTGGGCTCGGATTTGGTTGATATAACTTGTGTGTTATATGTGTGGATACAGTATGGATTGTGTGCTACTGCATTAATTATTTATGCACGAGGTCTACGGGACTAACACTACGTCGACTATAGATCGAACTTATATAAACATACATATACGTTGTGATGACATGACGGTGTACTGATATAATACCATGATATTAATATTAAGTATATGGTAACCTAAGTAAAACACTTAGGGACGAGTCAGACATTGTCGTCTCTAGAGAATGGATCTCTAACATAAAGATAACCTAGATGACTTCTAGGTATGCGAGACCCATTGGGCCGCTGGTTAATAAATATATTCTCCATAAGACTAAGAGCAGATCTTAAACATTATGAGAGAGTGATGGTAGAGATTGAGGTGAGGAATCCGGTAGTTTACGAACTACTTGGTTGCGCATTTGTGATCACTGAGGGGTTTTCTAATTGGGAGTCCGCTCAGGTTTATCAACGAGCCCAAATAGGTTCGTGGATCAGGTGGCTACGGCCTTTTTTATGGACGTCTTACGAGACATAAGTGAGTCGGGCCTCCGGACCCTGGCGAAATGAGCACCTTTGTGTGTACGGGGGACTACTGCCATGGGAGGTAACGGGTTGTCCTAACATGACGCCCTACTGATATGAATTAAACATGGTTGGATGGAGCTACAAGGCTAAGGTAAATTAAATATGAAAAATGTACGCCACGGCGCATGTACATTGTACATAATCACTATGGATGCTGTACGCTACGGCGATGTACATTGTACATATGGATGGGGCTTGAAAGCCAAACTAAAATAAATTGACAGTGGATGGTGACACTATGGCGATTGTACACTGTACAAAATATTGTTGTTATTGCTCGATACGTTCGATATACAAATGTTGTTTGAAATATTCTATGAATGTTTATATTTGGATGGATGATTAAGTATATTATACATTTATGCTTCAGTTTTGATTATAACTGTAAAAAGGAAAAGCATGAAACCAATCTAATAATAAGATGGTTAAAATGACAAGTGACCAATAGGGTCCAGGCCTGGCATACTCAGCGTCTATCGCTGATACTACACCATTTCAGGTTGTTAATCATTGTCGGAGCTGAAGAGCAGGAACAGGGTAATTGGAGATGTTGTATAGTAATGAAGATGGTGTATGGTCTTATGGTAAGGTTATGTATTTGTCAGGATTGGGTAGTCGCTCACTTGTCGACGTTTATGGTTTATGGACTTAGTATAATGTATAGGAGTTTCTCGTTATCACTGCGGTTAGCAGTTTATTTGTATTGGAAGTTGGATGTAGTTTGGCTGCGTTGCTCGCATGGGCGAGTAACGGCCGGTGACACCCGAGTGAGTTTTGTAATGGTTATTTGTTTTTCCGCTGCGAGACATTTTATTTATTGCTACGTGAGAGACTATATCGTGATTATGGAGAGGGGTGTTACAATAGGACTACCCAAGACAACTTTAGAATTAGCCGGAACGACTTTCCTGCTCCTATTCCCCAACCGAGATCAAAGAGGCCGATCACAGCCAGTAGAACTCATGGCGGAAGAATACAACGCAGAGAGGACTAGCTACCACTAAAGATTTGTTAGAAGTCATCTTAACTTGCCGGAGGGGAAAACACTCACAATGCTAGGGCGCCAATAGGCCAGAGAGTTTCACATGCTATGCAAGGGCGGAGCTAGAAATAAAAGTTGCAGAAGGTCGAGGCTGCGGGTTGTCCGTGTCCAATATGGTACGGTCCCTGTCTATTTGGCAATCCAGTCAGCAGCTGACTGGATTATTTTGTTGACTGGGTTGTTTTTTATTATATTAACTTCAATTGGTTGTAACTTTTGAAATATAAGTCCAAAATGAAAAAAAAATTATCATTGTTCATCTAAATTCAAGCTCTTTAAAACAAGACTAGACATGGATATGTTTTGACAACTTTAAAATTTTATATTATTTACATGCATATATCCATATATCAATGAGACTTATGATTCATAATATCATTTTAGTGTATCATAATATCACTTTTAATGAATCATAATATCAAAATTAATGAATCATATTTTTATTTTAGTGTACAATCACACACATATATAAATAATTTTTTTACACAATAATACAACACAAAATAATATTTTGTATGTATGAAAAATATGCGATTCATCATATAAGGTTTAAAATACACCATACAACAATAATAATACACTACAAAACAATAATGATTTTTATCGGTTCCGAAGTTTATTATCTAATTCACCACTTATTAGTTAATGAATCACAATATCAATTTTAATGAATCATAATATTAAAATTAGTGAATCATATCTTCATTTTAGTGCATTATCGTAAACAAATAAAAATAAAAATTTCAAACAAAATACAATACAAAACAATATTTGGTATGTATGAAAAATACAAAATTCATCATATAAGGTTTAAAATACACCATACAACAATAGTTATACACTACAAAATAATAATGATTTTTTATCGGTTCCGAAGTTTATAATCTAATTCACCACTTATTACTTAATGAATCATATTATCATTTTAGTGTATCATCGTATACATGAAAAGCTAAAATTGTCAAAACATATCCATGACTGGTCTTGTTTTGAAGAGCTTGAAGTTAGATGAACAATGATATAATTTTTTTCCATTTTGGACTTATATTTTAAAAGTTACAACCAATTGAAGTTAATATAATAAAAATGCAGCCCAGTCAGCAAAACAGTCCAGTCAGCTGCTGACTAGACTGCCAAATGGCAGGATTTCACCATGATGGGCGCGGTCAACCCGCACAGTAGAATTTGCGCAAAAGTTGTGGGGGCATACATAACATTACAAATAATTAGGGGGATTTTGGTAAACATTTGCTTAAATTTTTGTTACACTATATTTTTATGTAATTTAGCAAAGTTGGGGGTATTTTGCTCCCTCCATCCCCCCACTGTCTACGCCCCTGATGCTATGGGTAGCTTTTTGTTCACTACTAGGAAAAACGGATTTACCTACGGCAAATTCCGTCGGTAATCCGTAGGTAATCACATTTACCAACAGATTATCGACAAAATATCCCTCAAATATTATGTCGATATTTAATTGGTCGGTAATGACATTACTGACGGAAAATTGATTTTGTCGTTAATTTACCTACGGAAGTCTCAGCGCTTCTTACCGACGGATTACCTACGGAATAGCCCGAAGATAAATTACCTACGGAAATTCCGTTGGCAATCCGACGCCACTTTAGCTTTACCCACACATTCACATTGTCGTCGGTAATCCGTCAGTAAAGTATTACCTATGGAATATTTTTGTCGATAAAATTTTACCTACATATTACCTATGGAATGTTTATTAAACATTCCGTATGTAATCCAAAGTGTTTTATATTATATTTTATTTTGCATTTATTTAATCATATTTAGTTTATATTATAATTTATTCTTCATTTTTAAATATTTAATTTATAAAGCTATATTAAAAATATTATCATTTATTTCCAATATATCAGAATTAAAATTATTAAACAATAAATGTAAAAAAATTCAATAGGCACAAAACCATATATTATAAAGCACTAATATTCAATGTTGTAATACAACACCCATAAAAACATACTGATAAAACTTAGAATTTACATGCAATAATCATGCGTACACTAAATCAGTCACTATAAACTATCAGACGTATCACTACTTCCATCCCTAGATCGCTGCAGGTTCCCTCCCAGTGGAACTTGAGCATGTGATGTAGATGGTGGGGCATGAGATGTAGTCTGTGATGGACCCCACCATCCCTGAGCCGGTATCCCACTCTGAGACCCAAATGATGAGGGTGGACCCCATGATGAACTGGTCTTATGAGTACCAGATGCAACTGAAGATGGACCCCATGACAGCCCGACCTGATGAGAACCAGAAGTTGGAGGTGGACCCCATGGCGCAATGGCTTGCTGAGAACCTGAAAGAGGAAGTGGACCCCACTGTAACCACGGAGCGCTAGCCATCAACTGTACGAACTGCTGTGAAATTAACTCCTGCAGGCGCTTCATCATCTCCTCATCATGCCTCCTCCTCTCCTCCTCCATCTTCTCGTGATACTGTTGAATCTCTGCTTTCATCTTGGCATCGACCTCCTCCTTATACTGTTGAATCTCTGCTTTCATCTTAGCATCGACCTCCTCCTTATACTGCTGAAATCTTTGCTCGTCAAATGTGGATGTCGAGGCGGTGGCAGTGCTGGTATATTGCTCTGGGTAGTATCGTATGGCAGAGTCTGTGAGACCATATACTCTTTGCTTCTTCGACTTCCCCTTCACAGCCTTGTAAAAAGCCTTGTTTATCTCTATTGGATCAACAGGCTGAGATGTGCCCACTTCATCAGGACTCACAATGGTCGGCAACTCTTGCTCGATCTCATTCTACATAAATATAGAAATTTATGGATGTTTGTAATTAAAAGAGCAAACACTAATATTCAAAATTAGATGCTTATAAAGCACTAAAACGTACCACCACCGCTTGTGCTTTCGCACAACTAAATACTCTTTCTTCACGCTCATTCTTCTTAGTATGAGTATGAAGAAATAGAGTGGATGTAACCACCGGTGCACCTTTCTCCTTTTCCTTTGGTAAAAAAAACACACACCCACAATAAAGTATCAATAATTAGTACATCAAAGATTTAATGTATAAGAAAGAACAACATGTTTTATTTAACACTTGATAGCCTAAAAATGCAGTAATAAGCTACCCAAATATAGCACTTGATAGCAAAAAACAAATAAAAAATGAGTCTAATTCAAAAGGTTATACTACTAAAAAATGGACACTTTGAGCATCAAAAGCATGGACAACCATTGTCTCATAGTTGTTCAATGTTGATGACTGATCACTTGTTGCATCAATGCGACTTGACAAATCCGCCGAATTAGTCGAAGCTACTTCACCATGGAAGTTCCAAACAAAGTAGCCGTACATGAATCCCGTCTTTGCCAGATGCACCTTGACCATATCAGCACCTAGGTACTGAGTATTCATGCAGCGACGCAAGGGACAAGGACATTTTATTTTGTTGTTCTCCCTCACACATTCAGGATGTGATAGTGCGAACGCAACAAATTCCTCTATCTTTGTCAACCATTCTTGGGTTGGTCTCCCATTTCGCATTCGCACTAAATCATACATCCAACGCCTATCTGAACTCATCTTATCTACAAGAAAATTAATGTGTTTACTAGTATGATTGTCAATAATACTAATATTAAATAATAATAGAACATAATAATAAGATCAATCAACTAGTAGTATGAAAATCAGGTTTTGTTTTTTGTAAATGCTTAAGCCTAACGTCCAACTTATGTGCGTGATATAGAGTCACTCTCCTTATATGGTGGTGGCACTAATCTTGTTCTTAGTCTTTGAACTTTAATGGATACCTAAAAAGAGACTGAAGTAACATGACTATCCTATTTGACTTTATGAGTAAAAATATACTATTCCCCAATGACAATTTCATGCGAAGTTTATTAGAGTGCTTATCACAAGGTTTGTAACTGAAAAGGAAATTAGAAGGATATGTTGCAGAATGCTAAAGGAGAATAATTGAGGGTTAGTCTTGGAAATTAGAGGGATATTTAGCAGTATGATAGAGGGTATTAACATGGAGTGAAAGACAATGGTGAATAATGCATTAATTGCACCTTCATTTTTTCACTATTCTCCAGGTAGGATATAAATTTTATTAATTATTACTAATTTTCACATGTAAATTAATTAAGCTACTATTATGGTGTTCTAGGTTAGTTTTCTTTTTGTTTTTTTTCTATTCATTGTGACCGACATGAGTATTACAAAACATTGTCTATTTACTATTGTCTGGCTTGCTTAATTAACCACATAACTCAAAAGGACTTATTGTCTATGTCTATATGTATAGATAAAGATAAAAGTCAATCACACACACATTTTGCTGCTAGCCTATAGCCTGACTATAGTATTTCCTCTCACAAAAATAAGGAATGATGTAAAGAGTAAGGGAGTGCCTGAATTTGGACTGACACTGAAATTGGGGTTTTTATCCAGAGTTGGTCGAGAACTACGCCTATGAAATTGAAAGAAGAGAAGAGGAGAGGAGAATAAGTCTGACTGCTTGAATGTTGGAGAAAGTAGTGGAAGAAAGAAGTAGAGGAAGAAAAGAAACGAAAACCTTGTTGAAGAGACTAAAAACTTGTTTGGACCAAATTAATATACTACATGTAATCCCACCGCCTTGATTATGGAAGAAAACAGATGAAAACCTTGTTGTTGAAGAGACTAAAAACATGTTTGAATCTCGGCTGATATGCATATTATTAATTAATTAAGGAAGAGCAATAGAACATTACCTTTGATCTTGATAAGAGCCTTCTTTAGCTTGGTAGCACAACCTTCACAGTCAAGCAAGTTTAGTAGTTTAATCGAGCTGTAATAGGAGTAGAAAATTGCATGTTAATAAACAGTTCACGTAATAAGCAATATAACAGTACAAAAAAAAGAGCAGATTTTTGTTCAAAAAACTAACCATCACCGAGAGTTTATTTTAGATCAAATTCCGTGATTTCAAGCATCTTATATTGCACTTTTTATGATAGAAGTAAAAGGAAGGTTTTAGGAAAGTAGTGTATCTACTTTAAAGTGCAGCAGCACATTGCTTAAGATGAAGCATGATGCAGCAGCATGAATAGATGAGGAATAGAGCATTATTTCAGCGTTTCAAATCGTATTATCCTAAGCAGCATAATCGGAAGCAATTGAATGCTTGCTCTGTAATAATTTCGCAGCTTATAACTGAAGCAAGATTATGTGACCTTTCCACACTGTTAGCTCCATATCAGTTCATTCTTTAAGGTTTAATAGCCAATATCTGTATTAAAAGGCTGCTGCAGAGGTCCATTGATTGTAGGGAAATCAGTCTAATCAATGCCCTTTGCCTCAGTGTCTAAATAGCAGCAAACTGATTTTTACAGATTGATTAAAAATTTAAAACAGAAGTGGGAATGAACACACTTTGAAGATTATGACATGTTGAAACAGATTTTAAGTGAATATTGAAGCAGATTTTAAGTTTACCAGTTGGCTGATGAACTTTTGAAATACACAATTTTAATATATAATAGCAAAGACATTATGTTTTTGCTATTATATTACAGAAAACAGACACTTTTGGATTGGTTTTCATGATCTTAAACAACTATATCATACTCATTTATCAGCCGACAATAGAGACAAAGAGGACCAAATCCAGCAATCAATCACGATCATAATTCCTCTTTGGGTGTACATGTGAATCTAACTTGCTCAGTTCTATATTTTTGCAGTTACCAACTGATCAGGGACATAACAAACCTCTCTTGCTTCATTAAATAAATCCAACTTGATTGTTCTCGCCTCACCTCTACCAATACCAACAACTACTACTAATTTAGTGGTGATTCCCACCTACCTCTTTCTTTTACCTCCCTTACTACTACTACTCTACTATCCAGTTTCGATTTTTGAAGCCTAGGAGGCTTTGTATCTTCTCTTCTATCTACCCACTCCGGAGACCCGCTACCTAACCTCATCTTTAATTTCCAACAATTTTTTTTAATGCTCACGTTTGTCTTGGATTTTTTAATGTCGTTTCATGACCATAAATATCACAATCCACATCACTAAGGCAGGATTCAAACACTCAACAATATTATATTATCCATCTTCTTCACCATATTAATTTTGTGTCTAACAAAGGGTTCTTAGCTAATGAACCAGACAAGTCATTACTGTATATAGCTTTCTACTCAAGCCTGGTATATCTGGGTTAGGATGGTTCCCTTTTTGTTCAAAAGGAGGGAAAAAGATTCATACAAAGCAACTGAAACTGCTGAATCCAAGAAAGGAGCATTTAACAATGGTTTCCGAAGTGCTCTAACAAAAACTTAATTAGAGCGGTAGAAATACCCAGAGAATTGTGTAGAGAATATAATAGGAGCACTGTGATTTGATATGAAAGTGCAGAAATATTAAGTGCAACATGGTAGCAAAATCAGAGATCAGGATGTGACCTTTTTCATATTCTTAATCATTACAACGGTTCATAATTAACGCTCAAAAGCTAAACACAAACGGGTTTAATCATGTTCCTTCTGTGTCCATCAAAGCCAAACATAATCAGGTTTGTACATATCAGAAAAAGCTGGAGCACAAGTAGAAAGCTGAAGCATAAGTAGCATTATTTTTGCTGGAAAACTGCTGAAATAAGTATCATTTCCCAACAGCGAAAATTAGAGGCAAAAGGCAAAATAATATAGTTTAGTAGGTAAGAAACTGCTGCTTTTTTAAACAGTGTAGAAAAAATTAAGACAACCTTCTTTTGAGAAGAAATGTAAAAACAAAACTTAACTAAGGATTATGATAACATTTGAGGATTCCAAGAAACTTCCGCCCAAGTAACATAAACAATAGCAGTAAAACTCTAATCAGATAACACGGAAATGATCCTCCTTCTATACTTGCGATTTTAATAAGAAGAGATAAAATCTGAAATAAATTTCATACGAGAACAAATAATCTGAAGCAAAATAACACAATCTGGAATTATAAACAGTGTAAATTCAGACATGGTAGTAATATAATATGGAGGCAAGATTTAGCAGGCATCCGGGCTTGGATCAGGTAAGAAATACAATGAAAAGATGATTCTAATGTGTAGAACAGATGTTAAATGTTAAATTTAAAAGACTGATCACAACTGATTGGTTAATAATATGTAAACAGAAGAATGCAGAAGAAGGAGTGTGCATAGATAGCAGCAACTTATATTTATCTATGTAACAGTAATAGTTTATGTCGTTGCTGTATAATAACCCAATATTTGCTAACAACACCTAACAATATTTTGACAATGCGTAGACCCTGACGGTTTGGAAACTGCTAGGAGCACGCGTGGATAATAGCAGCAGGATAGGACAACAAAACAGATTAAAGTTGATTACTTGAAACCAGAATAATACTTTTAACAAAGGCTGAAATTAATTTACTAGCGCAACAGCAATAGAATTTAAGCTATAACTCAGCATAAGTTTAATCTTCCTCACATAAAAAGCATAGAAATAAAAACTGAAACCAATTTAAACGTTTATACAGGAAGCTTACCAGCTTGAAATGCAGATTCTGTTTTCGAAACAAAAATCAGAGTAGTGAATAGCAAGTATGTGTAGCAATTATCTTTGAAAGGATGACAGAACGGTAGCAGCTGAATTGGGCAGAAACTTGGGAAAATTTTAGCAGCAACAGGGGAGGGTTTAATCAGTAGAGTTTTATGGCGAAATAATTGAGCAAAACTTCTGGTCTAATGTCGGCTACAGTCGCAGTTTAATCAGATAGAGAATGGGGCATTCTAACAGAGGTAATTAAAGGATGTTCTTAATTTTCAGCTCCTTATGAAAGCTAATAAGGTTTGAAAGAGAGTATAAAGGAAAAAATTAACATGCTCTTCTAATCTTAAAAGCAAAAACTTTCTTGGTTTAAGTGAGTATTTCGTGGTTGTGAAAACCTTTTTGCAATAGATCTATTGATAGCAGCAAACCTTAGGAATTATCCGGCAGAATTCAGTTTTAGAGAAAGAATTCAATTCAGAACTGTTAATATAATCATGCATAGTGTAGCATAAAATTTGGCCATAAGTATGTTAGAGCTTCAGGTCATTTCTTTCAAATAGGTTCGTGTACTCTTTGTCAGTTTGTGACAGATGCAAAGTAAAGTTTATGATGCAGAAGTATGAGTGCTTAATTAGGAACAAAATAGAGCGAGAGACTTTTATATACTTAGCTTGATAACCAGACAAGTCATTACAAAGGCCTACAACAGAGATTCAAGACTATCAGGTGAAAGCAACCAGAGACCCAAGGCTATACGAGTTTCACAAACTTGGTCGAATGACCGAAAGGATGCTCCAAAAAAATTATAACCGACAACAGAGATTCGAGACTATCAGACAACCAAACTGAATTTGATAGATAAGGATCAGTAGAATCGAAGACAAAGAAAATTATGAGAGATAACCTGATGCTAAGAGATTGACCGTAAGACAAGTAACGAATTCGGCTTGCAAGCTCAAATCCTTGAATGGCGAGTGCACACAGATTCTTCCCACGAATTGAATGCGGATATCCCTAATAAATTGATGTAGAAGACGAATCGCAAATGCCAACACAACCAGTGGAAATAGGTAATTCAGAACGATAAAAATACAAATAAAATTGCCGACGGAAACTTCAGACGGTAATAGTTTAAAAGAAACGACGCCGTGCATATTTATACATTGCAGTAATTGCCGGAGAATAAATCCGTCGGTAAATTTGACCCGGCAATTGCCGTCGGACCACTTCCGTCGGTAATGTTGATTATAAAACGACGCGCTTAAGCAAGTAAAAGTCCCGCTTGTTTGTATCCGTAACGTTGGCCCAGAACTTGTCGACGAAACATGTTCGTTGATAAATGTTGTTTATAAAACGACACGTTTAAAGAAGTCAAAGTCCCTTTTTTTAATTACCAATGGAATACATCCGTCGGTAAATTTGACCCGGCAATTACCGGTGGAACTAGTTTGTCAGTAATGTTGATTATAAAATGACACGCTTAAACAATTAAAAGTCCCACTTGTTTGTATATACTTAAATCATTGCCGACGGAAAAAATCCGTCGGTAAAGTTGGCCCAGAACTTGCCAACGGAACATGTCCGTCGGTAAATGTTGTTTATAAAACGACGCGCTTAAAGAAGTCAGAGTCCCGTTTTTTTATATATACTGCAGCAATTGCCGACGGAATAAATCCGTCGGTAAATTTGACCTGAAAATTGCCGACAAAAATTGTCTGTCAGTAAGCGTTGTTCCCATCCCACCTAATTACCTAAGGAAAATGTCCGTAGGTACTTTGTTGGTAATATTCGCGCCATTATAAGCCAGTGCTCCCGCACTTTTTTCCTTTAGATTTAGTTACGGAAACTTCCGTCGGTAAATTTGTGGTTGGCATTCTGTAGGTATTCCGTCGGTAACTACTTAACCAAGGGTTGGCATTATAAACTGTAGGTATTCCTTCGGTAATTTCCGTAGGTAAACCACTGTTTTCTAGTAGTGTTGTTTATGAACTAGCTAGTCAATATCGACGACCTGATCAAGATAAAAATATAGTGTATCAGGCGGTTTTTCAGAACTATTAGAACGAAAGGAAGGCAGTAATATTATTTAGAAAAAATATACTACGTCTGTCCCACTCGAATTGTCTTGTTTACTATTTAAGTATGTTGTCTGACTTCAATATTTAACATATAAAATAAAGTGATTTTACAAATTTAAACTATACAATTGATTCCTTATTTGATAAACTACATCTTGACTACTTTACTTTTATGAAATTATTTCATCTTATATGTTAAGTAGTGAAGCAGAAAAATGTGCCAAAAACCAAACAGGACAATCTTGGTGAGACGGATTTGACATAGGACCAAGCAGGACTATGAATGTGTTTTCATTAGGCCTCGTAGGTCACATGTGAGTTTAAAAAACTTTAGATTTGACATAGGACCAAAATATATCACTTTAGTATCGTCCATGTAAATTTCCAACAATTTCGAACAATGTTTAAGCATCTACCACTAGTAGAAAATATATTAAAAAATACGGGTTATAAGAGGCGGTTTAAAAAAAACCAGTCTTAAAAGGTCCTTTGGTAGGCGCGCGGAACTCTTTAAAGACGGTTTTCATTAAACCGTCGTTTAAAATGCTGATTTTTACCGCGCTACCTGTTCTTAAACGATGATTATGGTAAAACCGACGTTTATATTCTATCTAATAGCGCGCCTCCTAGTATATTAAACGACGGTTTAGTAACAACCGTATTTTAAAACCGTAATAAAAGACGGTTTGTCTCTTACGTTATAAAAGACTGTTTCATTAGACCCGTCTTTTAAAAGCTATGTAAAACGACGGTTCGTTACGAACCGTCTCTTAAAACGCTACTAAAATAACATATCGCCTCATTTTCCGATCTCTTCCCGACCTCTCGACTTCGTGAAACTTGTACGCTCTCCAATCACCGTCGTCTTCCTCTCGTTCACCGTCCCCTCCCAGTTTCACCGTCGGTCCACCGCCCCCTCCTAGTTTCGCCGTCGGTCCACCATTTGCTGTCGCCGCCTTCTTCTCTTTCGCCCCAGCCAGGAGCCGTCGCCAGTCACGCCAACAGCGCCATTCCCGTCGTCGATTGCAACAGCGCCTAACACCACCACTGTCGTCGATCGCAACCACATCCAACGCCACCACCGTCGCTCCCTATCTGCTGCCCGAAGAGGTATTTGCTGTCTGTTGGCTAGCTCGAGCTTGCTGTCCACCGTGCAGACCTAAGCTAGAACCGGTAATATACTCACGGTAATTTTTCTAATCGATTACAGTTATAATACTATAAGCTTAGTATTTTGCATATTAGAATTTTATTGTTTGATTCTATCCTCAAGAAACGGGGGGACATGGATCACCTAGTAACCAGGTTGGTGGAAAATGTAGATATCTAACAAATTAAGGGTAGGAGTTTAACGCATTGTTGCAGGAAAAACAGGAAAAAAAGGTCATAGGTTAGTCTTGATTTCTCCCAAGAGATGCATTAATATAACTGATGCAAATAGAGTGAAGTATGTAAGACATGAAATTGCAGAGTTTATAAGAAATGAAAGAAGTACAAGAATTATGAAGATGAAACTGCGCTCAGAGGTTTTGGGGTAGGGGTAACAGAATATGAATCACAGGCATACAACTTTTTATTTTGTCTGTTGGTACTTTTACATTGCTGAAGAGAAAGTACATAAACTAACTAGTTAGCTGAGATGAGAGATCAGATATGAAACTACTCAATCATGATGATGACAATAAGATGTGTTGAAATACCCCTAATCTTTAAAATATAATTAAATGATCTATTAATGATCTAAGATGATTATTAAACATCTAAATACTATTGGGGAACAATCTAAAAGATCTCAACAAGGCAAAACACGCCTTAAGATCGGTAAAGCCAAAAATGTGCTTTAAGACACCATAAAGATTGTATAACCTCAAATAGGATCCAGAGTGGACTCCTAAGTATTATAATGAATCAAGGAACACAATAAAATCATTCTCAAAGAGAACTAAGCTCGGGAACACCCTGTGACACAAAAATGTGCGCTAAAACTCTTAAAGCACGTATTTGTGAGATTGCCTTTTAAATTGATTTTTGATGGCTTAAAAATTATAATTATCCTTAAATACGATATATAATCATATTATATCATATTAGGAATTTAATTCCAGAAATTTACGAATTTTTACAAATTTAATATTAAAATATTAATAAAACCCTAAAGTGGGGCCCGCATGAGTCAAATTGACCAAGTATGGTCAATGGTCAACTAATTGACCCACTTGGACCATGGCAGCCGGCTGGCAATAAGAGAGGAGGCTGCATAATTTCCTTGATTGACAATAATGCTACCTAATGCATTTACTTTTAGAAAATAATGTTACTTTTTACATTATTTCAAACTTTACTTACTTTTCCCACCTTCTCCTCCTTCCTTGTCCGATTCCACACTTCCCAGCCGAGTTATCCTTCTTCCTTGGAGCTCTCAAGACTTGTTCTTGAGCTTGGAAGACAAACCTAGCTCCTAAGCTCCTAATGTAAGTGTTTTAATGTCATTTTTGGCCTTTTTCTTCATCTCTTCACCACCAACACCTAAATTTCGTGGATCATCTATTCCTATGGCTTATTCTCAGTGTTCTAAGGTTAGAACAAGAGCTAAACTCGGTTGAGACCAGTAGAGGGACCAAGGTTGTTCAAATCTACATTTTAAGGTAAAAATGTGCTTTAAGCTTATAACTTTTGATTCCCTTCGAGTTTGGCTGTGAAACTTTGGTCATAGCCTCATCTTCTTTCCTTTTCATGTAGAATCTGTTGGTTAGTCATTTGGAGCAAGGGTGACCGAGATCCAAGAGAAATACTCTCTTTTAAGGCATTTTCCAAGGTAAAACCTAATAACAAGGTAGTATTCGAGATCTAACTATTTCCTATGTCAATATGGTGGATCTAACACCTTGTGGTGTGTTGGTTCAGGTCGAAAATGCCTAGAACTTCCCTCGCATTTTTAAGGTGATTTTTGCCTTAAATCTTACATTAATTATTCCTTATGGTTAAGCTCAAGCTTGGAGTGTAACCATATCTTGTTTTTGTGTAAAAACATGTCTAAATAAAGTGGTGAATTTTCCTACAAGTGACCGAGCCTATACAAGGATAAATCAAGGTATAAACACCTTAAACTTATGATTTTTGTAATCTTTAAGTATATATATATATGGCGAGAGTGAATATACATATATAGGTCATATTGACCTAAAAATGTAAAAAAAATGGCTAAGATAAATTAAGCTAGTCATTTAAGAGATTTAATTAACATAATGGTCAAATTATGACATTATGTGGAAAAATAATTAAACCATGGAGAGGCCGAATATATATGCTATATTTTGAGACATTTATTGTGTAATTATTTTGCAAGATCAAGGTTGTAATAAGGCCATGTCATTAGGCCATTTAATTTAAGTTTATAAGCTTATTTAGTTTATTTATGCTTATAAAAGTTGGGGCCAATTCGTAATTATTAAGGAATTAGAAAAGCCGTGGGTAATTTAGAGCAATTTAGGGTTTTTAAATGAATTTAATAAAAAGTATAACATTTTAAAGTTTTGGGTAAAAATTGTAAAAATAGAAAAGTATGGGGTGTTGTTGGTAATTACCGAAGTTTGGTCCCAATTGGATTAGTAGTCCAAAGTTGACTATGTAGGAGACCTTGACCAAGTTTGGAGAATTTAAGGAATTAAAAACTACCTTATATTAAGATAGTAATTAAATTGTAAAAGATTTATAAGTCTTGGGGTGGTATTGTGATTTCCGAAAACTAGGGGTACTAAATGGAGCTTAGTACAAACCTTAGATTATTAGGGATTTTTAGAAGTTGATTTGGGTAAATTTGGAGTTTATATGAATTATCTAGGTATACTATAAGATATTTCATAACATTGTTACACATGGGTAACATATGTGGTAAAACCGAGATTTAGAGAAAGTATAAGGTTAATAATGATATTTATAACCTTTTGGTATGGTTTGGTAATTTTTGGGATTATATATAAGGTTTTATGAAGATATATGTATAATATAGTTTTGGTGATATTAGAAACTATATGTTTAAAAATGGAGTAAATTGGTGAAAATAGAAAGTTAAGTGGTGGAAATTAAATTTAAATAGACCATGGGGTCTCTCGGTATTTTGGAGAAATTATAACTATGGGTTATAATTATATTAAGGTTTAAGGATTATAATATAAGGTATACATTATAAGTGTAACAATGGAATATATTTTTGGGATTGATTTGTAAATTATGGAAGTTGGTGGGAATTAATTAAAAACCGAGAGTTTGAGTGCTGTTTGGATTTCATAACAAAATATAACTATAGGTTATAATTGTTTTAATGACTTAAATGTCATAATATATGTTATATACTATAATATAACATTATATAAATTATATAAATTATGTGGTGGATTTTGTAAATATTTGGGAATTATAGGTGCTGTTCGGAAATATTACTATTTTGGAATGAAATTTATAATATGGTTTTTATGTTTAAGAGCTATAACATTTATAATATAAGAGGTATTCATCAAAAGAATGAATATATATTATAATGACTTACCATATAATAAATAGCCCTATAATGCATATATAAATAAATATATGTCATAGTGTGGAAAATATAGTATAGTTCAATAACTATGTGTTACCACAATTAAAATGATATGAGATGAAGGGAAAGGAATTATAAACATTGGATATGGAATTCTAATGTCAAGAGTGTACATGAAATAATAAGGATTTATATAATGCAAAGTATTTGTACATATGAATTATACAACATTACACTTGGAAAAACTAACCTTAGAAAAATAAATACTAAGGTGAGATGTATAGTGCATGTCGAAGAATCATACATGCAATAGAGAAACAAACTATACGATCTACAAATATACGTTTAAGTTACATGCGATAACAAGTCCAACAATAAGTATGTTAATATACGAGATAAGACTACGCATGTAATGTAACACTTTTCCAATCTCGAGTTAAACCGAAAGCCCGACCAACATTGACAGTTAATAACGGGGGGTTAACCGGGAGTTATTAGTGACGGTACGGGGTACCGTAGAATTTTGTGTGTATACAGTATGCTAATCAGTAGCATTATGTATTGTATAGACTGTTAGAGACGACACACGGAGCATAGGATCTTGCTGATTCATACTCCACCGTAATACACCAGGGTGAACGGTATGTTATTTATGTGGCCTGATTGTCTCTGAGGACTTCCTCAGTTCAGACATTGTGTGAAAATCTGTGATAAGATTGAATGTCTGCTTGTGTGAACATATTATAAAACGAACTAGCGGCAGTGATGCTATCTTGTATGTGTAACATAAGGAACGTAAGTAAACGTTGTAGCATCAGGATAATAAGATATATATATTATCTGAGACTTATATACGGAGCATTGGCCTCTTTAACGCCGCTCTGGTATCTAACACTGGATCCCGAGTCGACATACTCAGGATTGGACTAACGACCTTAGTCTATTGTGTTAAGGAAAGTAATAAAACGATGCGATGGTATAGATAAGTTATCAAGAGGATGTGGCTCTTGCTGTGAAATGTGGTCCATTAACGATACTAGGATACCGTGTGGTAACCGTAAGTATCAGGATAGATTTCCAACGAACTACAGATTGTTCGTAGGACGGAGACTCTACGTGCAGTGGCTACTGCCGTGGGTGACCCGCCAAAGAGATGGGTAACTTAGAGACACATCGTTCTAATGAGACGCTGTCATTAGACATGACTGAACAATTACGAACGATTTTATTAACTCGTACATTAGGCGAACATTATTTGGGCGTTGCATGCCAAAGACGAGAGTTCATACTCGTTTATACTTCTCGTTGTTTCGCCTTGTTGTTCATTGGTTATGCTGTGTGGTTATGTGTGGTATGTTGGTGGTGTTGATTGTATGAGCCGTTGTACTCATAAGTGTGTGTTGTGAATTGGATTAATTAAATAAACTGTACTTATATCTGTGTGTGAACTGGATGAGTCGAGTCACTGTGCTCGTGTGTGGATTTTGTGGATTGTTCGTCGAACGAGTCGACGTACTCAACTATGAACTTTCGGGTGTTGTTGGAGTGGAGTCTACATACTCATATAAGCGTTTAACACTTTCAGTGGTCTATTACGATGCGATGTGTGGAGCCGGGGGCTTATTTGTTATTTGAGTTTACTGCAAAATATAATGTTGCTTTACAGTTCTAATATTAAACTATTTGCATGAAAATGGTTTGCATGCTCTCGACCAAATAACTGAATGGTCCGAGGGTGCATGACAGTCAGGTAATAACATACTCAGCGGGGGCTGATTCCATACCACAAACTACCATTTTTGCAGGTATGCAACTTCCGGTGCCGGCAAAGAGAGTGACGCGCGGGGTAGTATGATTACAGTTATTCGAACATGCACTGTTGCATTTTGATACGAATCTAGAAACGTGTATAGGTTTTGGGATACTTAGAAAGCTCACTGTGAATGTATTATATTTTGGTTTGGGAAGTTTAGATCTATCTCTTGTTGTCACTGCGAGAAAATGTTTCGTATGTAAGAATATATTAGGAAGTACGTTATTACTCGTATGGGCGAGTAAGAACGGTGACACCAGTAGTTGACTTGTTGAGATTACCGCTGCGATTATATTGTTAAGTAAGATGATTAGGAGTCGATTAGAGTAGGGGTGTTACATGTGTGGCTTCAGATTAGTAGAATTTTTACTTGCAAAACTGTAGATTATGATATGCAACGAACTGGAAAAAAAGCAGACTATTGTCTAGCCATTTTCTAAAACTACAATCTGTTTCACGCCTCATATACTCAAAACTCTAAGCATGCAAGTGGTTGTTTCTTTAAGGCTAATTTGTTGGTTGTTTTGTGAATATAGCTCCATATAAACTCTAAGTTGTTGTTGTCCAAATACTACATTTGGAGCGTAATAATTTTTTAGCCATCACACAACATGCTTTAAGTTCTCTTTTTGCTTCTGTTTATGTGCTACTATAGTCAGCCCTTGACTTGAATTTAGTTCAGTTTTAAAGACTTCAGTTTTCTGCCGTGCTTCTTCGAATGTTGTTATCTTTTAACTACTTTTGCTATGCTTCTTCAAATAAAGCAAGTTCAGTAGTTTAAGTGTTTTTGAATAATGCTATTCTTCATCTGTCCATGAATACGGTTGTTGGGTACTTCATTTTAAAAGCATGCATCATGCTAAAACACTTAAAAGTTGACTTGCAATACATATATACTCTTCAATCTCTTCATTCCCTTCTTGTGACCGCTTCTCTGCAGTGATAATAATCACCGGGCTGCTGCATCTCTTACACCAGAACATGGGCTGAAAACATCTCACTCTAGAACCGGTAATTAGGAAATACATGCTCTGTGATCTCTTCATTCTCTAATTGTGACCGCGCCTTGCAGTGATTAAATCACTAAACTGCTGCATCTCGTACACCAGATTGAATACGAGCTGAAAACAGTCTACTCCAGAACCGGTAATACACTCAAACTTGGCTTATACTCTTTAGCATTATTAGGGCGTAAATACTCTGCGATCTCTTCATTTTCTAATTGTGCCTGGGCCTCTACAGTGATAAATTTAACGAATCTTTCATTATTATGTTTTGACCATTAAATTACGGGTAATACACTCAAACTTAGTGTTTATTCTCTCTCGCACTAGGACATACATGCTCTGTGATCTCTTCATTCTCTTTTGTGAATCACTAGGCTACTGCATCTTGAACACCAGATTGAACACGGGCTGAAAAGAGTTCACATCGTAACCGGTAATACACTTGAACTTACCTTCTTACTGTTGGCTCTTTTGAATAATGTTATTCTTATTTCTTGCTGATTTGCTCCTAATTTACTGTTGATGAAGAACTGCTGCTGTTTTTCACTTCTGAACATTTGAGCATTGTACTTCTACATTTTTAAGGTATGTTACAATAGTTTTTACCTTCTTAAAATGCACTACTTCGCCTCTATTTTTGCTGCTTTCATTATTATGTTTTGACCGTCACATTTGCACAGTCTTAGAAATTGTAATTTAATTTTCTGAATATACAATTATAGTTACAATTTTTTGTACTGTTATTTTCGATCAATTTTCTTAAACAGAGTTAATCTGATTGGATTCCTCACGTTTGTTCATCATCAAACTATTACGCTTATCATCTGCATCGAATAAGGTACATTTAAATTTTTTTGTTTCTTACATTCGAAAATAAATTTGAATAAAATAACTTATAATTTAACGTCTACCTTGTTATTTTTTTTGTTTTGCAATTCCACCTTTAATTATTATATTTTTTGTCGAAGGTATCTGAAAGCTAGATTACGTCATAAAAAATTGGGAGATTTGGTAACATTCTTATGCCCTTAAACAACATTGCTAGATGCTGCAAACAGAGACCCGCTCGGACGTGAGTAATTGCATTTCATTCGTTTTGTTAAGTTTGTGACTTATTGTATTATTATATGATAACTCTTTTCAAAATTACAATCATAGCAACCATTGGTTACTCCTTGTGTTCTCCATGGCAACATCACAATTACTTGTGCTTGACCCATTACGAATGTATCGTGACCTGCAAATCGACGACTTGTTCAAAGCGTAAGTGTTAGTTAATTAATGCAACTTATTGTTTGTCTGTATAATATGATGAATCAGAATTATTGATTTAATTTTTGAACTTAATAGTGCTTATATGAAGACGGTTATTCAACAGTTCGAACAACTTTCAATTGTTCATCTTGAGGTATACAGTTATTAATCACTATTGTGTTAGTTGTAATTTGCTATTTTTGATTGTTTGTTTTTGTTTTCTATATACTTGTCAGTGTCCAAGGCAAAGGGACTCTAACAGTTGTGGTTACTATGAAATGCGATACATGTTTGAAATTGTCTTAAACATAGAGAAGCACACAAAAGATGATGAGGTATATTATACTTTCCATTACATATACATTTTCTAAATCTGTCTATCATTTTTGTTTAAAACGAATACATATGTGTCTTTACATACATATTTGTTTATCTTGTTCTCTACAGATTCGAGAATTTTTCAAGAACTCGGGCAAAACTTACTCAGTCAAAGATCTGGAATTAGTTAGAGAGCAGATGTGTTTGTTTATCATCAAGTGTTTTAAGAAATAGAGTACGTATCTATGACTTTTTATAATTTTGTGTAAGTATTTGATATTGATGAAACAGTTGGGATCATGAGATAATTGACACTCTAAGTCTTCATGTATTTTCTTCTGCATCTTTGTAGATCCGCGTCAATGGTGGCAACAACGACATTACATATACCATGAGTCTCGAGAGGAAGCTCAAAGGAGGAAAATGATTTCATGGATGGATGGGACTGGAAGGTCAAAAAAGAGGGTGACTACAAGACTGTCTAGCTGCTGTCATTGTGTGTTTTTACTTCTCACTTTTTTGTTTAATTTGTGTAAAAAGTATCAATTAAACGGTTGGGCTAGCTGCTGTCATTGTTGTGTTGTAGCCTTTTAAATTGCAATGGCAATCTGTGTGTGAAATATGCCACACATTACATATTTTGGTGAAATATGATTGTTGTACAATGCTGCTATTATGCAGGTTTGTGGATGTAATCATTTGTGATTACAGAGGGGAATGAAAAAAACAGAAAAAAATTAAAAAAAAACATATTAAAGACGGTTCAAAAGAAACCGTCTCTTATAGTGAAATTGGCGCGACCGCTTTATGTCTATAAAAGATGGTTAGCAGATAAAACCGTATTTTATACAAAGGCTATAAAAGACGGTTCTAAAGAAACCGTCTCTTATAATAAATTTCGCGCTTCTGGATAATGATTATAAACGACAGTTTATGCGCGCGGGATCGTGACTATAAACGACGGTTTTTTGAGAACCGTGTTTTAAAGTCCTCAATTCGCGTGTTTGTTTATGCTCTTAAACGACGGTTTTGAACCGTCGTTTAAGATAATATCTAAAAAATGACGACGGCATAAGAGATGGTTCAAAACCATCGTTTTTAGACAGTTTGAACCGTCTCTTTTGACTCGCGCCGCACCAGTGTACTGAATTGAATGAACAGTACCAACTTGCTCTATAATGCAAACAAAGCTTACTTTGAGCATGTTTTCATTGGGTCCCACAAGTCACGTGTGAACTTTAAAAACTTCTAATTTGACATACAGGATCAAAATATAACACTATGACATCGTTCTTGAAAAGTTTCATCAATATCGGACAACATTTAAGCATCTACTAAATTGAACATAAATGAAAAAACCAACTTGCCTAGAAAATTAGAAAAGTTATCGGATGTAAAATGGGCGGTGAAAGTAATTTTTGAAAGCTCACGGGTCGGGTCTGTGATTTCACCAAAAATCATAGATGGGAGACATAATTTTTCCTTTCGAACTAGTTTACTGGTGATAACCTTAACTTTTTCTACTATTGCATGTTTGTATGTGATATTCATGGTTATAAAAAGAAAATATCATATTCTCAACGGATATTTGAGAAGCCAACTTGTTTTGAGTTTGAAACACGAAAATAGACAAGACAACATAATGAAAACTTACTCGTTTCACAAAAAAGATCTCTTTCTTTAAGCGAGAGTCAGTGCAACTTCACCACCTTTTGGGTTTCTATGATGACCTTTGATCTCCCAAGCCCGCCTCACCATGCTAAATCGGCTAAGTAGCTTTAATAGAGTCGAAAAATATGATTGATCTTTTTCTTTTGCTTTACGAAATAGGATGGTCAAACAAATCTGATGGTGACCTTCCGTATTGTTAACTCCTGGAGGGATTTGCCTCAGTACCCTCTTTTAGTCTATAAAAGTGAGCTGATGAAGGATTTATGTATGTATAGTGAAACTATTTCTCTCAACATGCTGAAGCAAGATGTTTCTGTAGAAGATCTAATTTATATAGTGTGAAAGTCTCCATTTACTAATGAGGAAGCTACACAAATTATTGTTGATGATGTCTTTCAGGAGCCAGAGAAGTTCGATTTTGAGTTATGTTTGATGGGGAAAGCACTTCTCATCAAAGCCAGTAACCCAGAACTTATCCAACTCACGATGGGTATGGTTTTGGAAGGTTGAAGGACAATTGACAGTCTCGAAAGTAGGTAGGAGTTTGTTTCTCTTCCAATTTAAATTTGCGGATGAAGTAGACAGGGTCATGCAAGAGTCCATAGTATGTTGATAGCTCCTTGCTTGCAATGCATAAAGTGAAGAAAAGAAAGCACTCCAAGCTCATGTCTTTAGATGGGTTCCATTTTGGGTCAGAGTCAATGGGGTGTGGTTTAAGTTCTATAGAACTAAAATTACCCGTTGCAGTTTTTAGGGTATAGTGAGGAGGGGTAAACAAGCCAAACAATTTCCTAAGATTAAGGGGTTTGATTGACATTCAGGAGCTGTTATGGCGTTGCCTTACTGTGTGTGTGGTGGATAAATCTTATAATCTTTCGCTCATTTATGAGAAACTCCTAGGTTTTTGTTTCATATTTGGACGATCACTTATCATTTAAGGGAGTGTGGGGAAGTGAAGGATGTTAATTGAAGAGCAAGTAACTCTATCCCTTCCTTGGTTTCCACGGTCTGTGGATCAAATGTTGCAGGCCGAGGAGGTGTGTTTTCTAGAAAAAATGAAAAAAACAAGAAAGCAGACAAGACAAACCAGAGTTTGGAGGTACAATATGATTTTGATTCATGGTCAAAAAGAAGGATGGGTCCGATTAGTTCGAGTCCACTACTCAACGACAGACTCGACTTTGGATCGGACAAGCTATAAATGTACTGCGTGAAGCTGACCCAGCCCAGTGTCATTCAACTATAGTACATCACTTTTTGTTTCTCTTATCTTTTTTACGGAAATTGCAGCATCACTTTAAAACGTAGCCCAGCGGTGCTATGTCCTCACCACGGCTGTATTAATATAAGCCCAGTAGATGCGTGGGAACGTTTTCAATACGAGACAGACTAGTCCCGTTTACGTGGGATCTCATCTCATCATAACCGGCTTTCATCATATATACTTCGTGAATATCGCTATAAGAAAAATGAGAACATATATCCCTACTCAAAATCTGAATTAATTATTACAACTAACATATATAATATCATCTTTTATCAACGACATATATTTTTGATTTCACTATCATTTGATGATGATGATGATGATTATGATGGTATACTATAAAGTCTCGAGTGATACCATTCTAAATGTGTTCTCTCTCTCTCTCTCTCTCTCATTCATCATAATAATAAGGTACAACGTCAACGACGCGGCACTGCAGAAACCCGACAAACGTCACCGTCCGCTATTCTTTTCAGGATGGTTTTTGTTCAGCTGCTGTCTAGGAAAGGCGGTGAGACAGTTCTTGTGACATGTCCAAGCTGCCTACGTGGCTAATCCATGACCAACCCAGTTTAACTATCACCTAAGCCAGGGGCCGACGAAGATGGTGACCTTCACATGGACCGGCTCCCTCTGCAGTTAACCAAAACAGTCCGGCCCACCGACTGAAAAGATGAAAAAGGCTAATAATTCTCCCTTTTTGTTTACAAAAACGGCTAATTCTCTGTTAAAATAAACGACGTTTGCTGGTGAGGAACTATGAATTCGGGGAACAACTTCATACCTTGGTGACTGACGGGTGTTATTAATAACGGTGCTAACTGCTACTGCTAATCTCACTTATTGTTTGTCGTCATTCGTGGACATAAGTGGGCCGGTGATGGATGAATTTGAACGAAACTAGATGGGGGCCCAACAATGTTGAACGTCGACCCAAGGTGAGACGACAAGACGTTGGATTACATTGATACAATTACAACCCCCGACAGACATTGATATGGATTACATTGATACGGATTACGACCACGGTCGAGAGGGTATTAAGCTTTCCCTGTGGTATATTTGACAATTTTGGAAGATAAAACAAGTACGGACTACTACTACTACTACAGCGACTCGTTATAAATTATGGGGAGACAAACTTCATAATTTCTATCTCTCTCTGGATGGATTAGTTAGTTAGCAGGCTGCTTGTCGAATTATTTTATCTCAAGTTGGAGTGAAGTCGTCTCCTATCAAATTGTTGTATATCGACACCTGGTAGGGTTACAAATTGTTGTATACATATATGGTTGCAACTGCACCAGCAATAAAATTTAAAAATCAGATCGAGCTTATATATAAGATGGATCCATCGATCAATAAGATTGTCGGGGGAGTAAAATCGAGTACAAGTACTGTTAATGATGTGACACGGATATGGTAATATGTGATTGAAGCGAAAAGGGATGAACGTGGGGATCTATTCACATTATACTCACACAATCCTAGCAGCTGTTGTATATGATGCAATTTTTGTTATGGGCAGTAAGCGAAAGCCTTTTAATTTTCAAGACTTGTTCAGTTTGATTTTAAGTCTGTACAGTGTAAGTTTGGTATTCTCTGTGTAAACTAGCAAGAAAAAGGATAGAGGGACAAGGAATACTGTTACTAAAGAGCTCATTCTTTTTTATCAACTGTTTTCTCGTTGTGCTAGCTAGCTGTGTGCATTGATTACAGTCCGGTCCACAAAACTTATACTATAGTATTAAGCACATTCAATTCCTATTATCTACCTTATATTACAAAACCTTTCTATATATCCCATTTGATTAATTCAAACAATGGAGTATATTTTTCGCATTTTGGCTCTTGGCTATATATTATATGGCCTTGACAAAGTGGTGGTTTAACACTCGATCCAATGTTTAAACTAAATTGTTTAATTTGGCTCTACTTGTTGACCTTCTCATTATGTTGCATCACTATGATATTACTTTTGAACGCTTTAATTTGACCTTCACATTAACTAAAACTTTCTTTAACATCGACTAATCATTGTTAATTAACACTAAAGAACGATTAATTGAATAGTTACCTGAACCGAACCGCACATATCGGAGAACTCAATTCAATTGGTCTGCAGCACAGTACTCCCTTATAAAAGTAAAAACCATTGAACAATGGCTCACCTTTTTTCTGAAAGGGAACATGTGCGGGAGATTGGCGAACATTTAGAGGCAACCAAATGATATGTCATTTCAATTTGACAAATTTAAGTTACGAATACGGATCAGATAAGGGAAAACATGCGTAATATAGAAACCATGTGGGATCAATAATCGGTGATAGAAAATAAAAAGAAAAGAACCTCCATTCCATGGCCATGGGGAAACAAATTTGCTGTCGTCGTCTACCTATTCATCATGTTTATCATTAACCGTTGTACAAGCCTATTAGAGAGGTTATTTTATTGGACTGGGCGTGAGGAAGAATTGGGTCTCTTGATGTCACAATTGATGGGCGTCAGATATTGCTGGGTGCAGTAGACCGACTATGCGTGCAAGTCGTGTAGCCGTGCGGGTCCTCTAAAAAGAGATAGGAGGATATGGGATTACTATTGATGTTGGTGGATGTTGTCGCTATTTCGTTTGTAAGGGGATCTGAGTGGGTTGGCTGATTGTCTTTTTTTTTTTTTCGCTACTAGGGATTAGGATTGTGCTATGCGATTCTTGAGCAAGTAGCTTATCGTGGTAAAATTATAGTACCGGGTGGATTAATTAGACCCGTCCTGTGGTTGTACTTGGATGTGGTGGGTACTCTTTTTCCTCCCCATGCTTTTTCCCATTGGGTTTTGCTTAGGGGGGTTTTAATGAGGCCCGATCATAACCCATCCGTTTCTAATTTTAATATAATGGCTATATGCCCCAATTATCAAAAAAACCTATTCATCATGTTCACCATCGCATACTATTTTTTTTCTTTTTATCTTAATTTCGTTGGGTCATAAAATTATTTCGTCACATATATTTCACGCGCTGCCCATGTGACTTTTGCCTCGTTTGTCCGTCCTCTCCTATCTACTGTTTGACATTTTTTTTTAAGTAACAACCACGGTTTGACATTTTTATACTGTACGATATGGAGCAACATCAACATGTAGTTCATTTAGGTATATTTTATTGTTGATAAGGTTCCTATTTTGTTATAAATTTAGAAGAGTACGAATAATATTTGTCACTATTCTCATAGTATATAATAAACTGTTTAACTCGGCTGGGTTTTACAGTCAGTATTCTAGTTTTTGCAGTCATTTTAATAAAATTGTAGTCATTTTTTTAAAATTTGTAGTCATCAAATACAGTTAATATTCTAGAATACGCAGTCGCAAAAAAAAAGACAAAAAAAAATGACTATATATATCCCAACTCTCAATCTCTCTCCTCTCATTTCTATTTCGTGCAAAAAAAATCAGATTCCAAAACCTCTCTAACCTCTCGTTCGCCCAACTTCCGTTTGAAGCACTTAGGGTAACTGTTTACCCTCCTATTTCATTGTATTATGCTATTGTATGATTAGGTATAGTTTTGAAGATGATTTAGATCAAATTTAACTCAAATCAAGCTTAAAATCAAAAAAAGAAAAAAAAACTAAATGCTTCAGTCCGTAAAACGGACCAGTTTGTTACGGCCCGTTTTAAACAGTCCGTAACGGACCGTTTAAAACGGACCGTAACAAACTGGTCCGTTTTACGGACTGAAGCATTTAGTCCGTTTTACGGACTTCTTAAAAGTGGTCCGAAAAACGGACTCCTACGAATCGTCCGTTTTACGGACTAATCTTTTCCGTCCGTTTCGGACAGTTGACCTAATAGTCCGTTACGGACTATATTCTTGGGGTCCGTTACGGACGTAATGAACATAGGTCCGTTACGGACCGTATTTTTTTTTTTTTGGTTACTGACTCTATTTGTTTTACAGATGAACCGCAAGGACGAACAAAAAGCGACAGTAGATTGTTCCTCTAGCGTTCCTAAGAGGAAGAAGGTCACACGATCTGCTCGGGAGCAAATGGAAATGGAGAGGCGGTTCAAGCGCGTTGCAGACCGACCATCGGTATCACAGTCACTTGCTGCCTCATCTCCCCATCCTCCTGTTGTTGGCACTTCTGGTCTATTCCCTGCTGATCAGCAGCCATCGTCACCGAGGAGGCGATTCGCATCTGATCATGACGATAGCGATGATTCTGACGATGACGATGATGATGATGATGTGGACCAGCAGACGGCCGGACATCAGTTAGCCCTTGCTGCCGGTGGGGGTGCGACATCAGCTGGGGGTCAGATACCCACCGATTGGTTCATCACTCCAGAGTCCGTTCCGATTCCTGGGTCCTTCTGATGCTAGTCTGCTACGCAGCTTTGGTGGACATGTGGCGTTGGATGTATGGCGAGGAGTGGTATGTATCTCTAACATTTGTTTTAAATATTTTTTTTATGTTAACTGTAGTTTGTGGACTTATAAAATCGATATATCTCTAGGAGCGTGGTTGTTTGTCATTTATCACTAGAGGCCCTTTACTGGAGAAGTGGCATATTGACCTCTTTAACCATGAGAGGGCTAAGGAGGTAGTGAGAGATAGTGGGCTAGCACATCTTCACGACTGCTCCCATGGATATTTTGATATGGCGCTGATATCTGCTTTCGTGGAGAGGTGGCAGCCGGACACCAACACCTTCCACCTACCTTTTGGTGAGATGACGATCACTTTACATGACGTCTATCACATCATGGGCCTTTCGATTCAGGGGAGAGCAGTTGCTTTTGAGGCCCCCGAGGAGTTACGTGGAGGTGCAGCGCCACCAGAGCTGACATTGGATTGTGCGCTAGCTGCACTTGCTGAGGTTGTAGGCCTTCCTTCCGTCGGTATGGTGAAGGAGTAGAGGTGGTTACAAGGGTGGCGTCCCCTACAGTAAGATTAGGGATTGGTGTGGCCACATAGATGCCACTTACGCTAGCGAGGCTCGTGGCTATCTGTACTACTTGATCGGTTGCACATTGTTCCCCGACAAGGGGAATGATAAGATACGCCCATACACCTGCTGGCCCCTACAGGACATTGACTCCATCTCAGACTATGCGTGGGGTGCTGCTACACTGGCCTACCTCTACAGACACCTTGGTGTATCTTCTCGTGCTGAGGCGAGGACCATCGCTGGGTGTCTTACCCTATTGCAGGTATAAATAGTACTATAAATTATCCTGATAATTTTCTTCCCGCATTACAATTGTCAAAAATAGTATTATGATATTTTTAAATGTTACAGTGCTGGATCTATGAGTACTTCCCAGGTATTTGCCATCGTCTGATGGTGAATACCGCCTCATCTGTCCCATCTGCTGCGAGGTTCGTGAAGATTGAGGGTCGACATAGTTCAGACAACAGCAGACTGGTGGAGTACCGGCGACGTTTGGATGCTCTTACATCTGACCAGGTAGGGTACTCAGTACCATTACTTAAGAATTAAAATTAGTTTATTATTAACTTGTTAGAATTAGTTGACAAATAGAGATAAAATCTAAATGATGGTTGTGTGGACACCATTCGGAGTGGATGCATGGCGTGTTGAGCAGGGTCGGTCCCGATGGTTTGGGCATCTACACATGATGGATATTGTAGAGCCTTACCATCCGAACCGGTGTCTGAGGCAGTTCGGCTTGGTCCAGGTTATTCCCTCCACTCCCCCTCTATGGCCATATCAGGCTATACGGAAGAGGACCGGCAGAGACTACATTGTTGAGCATGTTGCATCACCAGCGCTATGGAGCAGTCAATCTAACATGTATGCCACTGAGTTTCTTAACTCACGACGCGCTTCTGCTGGTGATGATGTGGAGGCAGATTACCTGGAGTGGTACCTTGCTCGGACCCACCCGAGGATCATCCCTTCTGGTGGTGCTGCAACCCCGCCTGCTGATCCTACTGTAAGTTGTTATATTAATTTATTCGTACTTTATAACAATCAATTATTAGAAACTAATCTATATACTTTTCATACTATTACATCCACAGGTGACGCTCACTACTATTGCGCAGCTGATGGATCCATACTTCCCGGCCCCACACCCAGACGGATGGCTCGCTCAGATGTTGCCTGATGAGTTGTCCCAGTTTCAGCATTCTTTCGATCAGATGTTGGGACAGGTTCAGCACTTCCGGATCACACCGCAGACTGAGAGGCCTGGTACATCCAGCGGGTCGCAAAGTAGGGGGGCTGGTAGAGGGAGAGGTTCTAGAGGGGGTGGCAGATCGGGGGGGGGGGGGGGTAACTATGCCACAGCTGCAGAGGGGTCATAGGGGTAGGTAGGCTGGTTGCTATGGAAGGGTTGTTGGATATTTTTAGTTATGCTTTATTGTTGTTGATTTCATGACTATTACTTAGGAGACTATATTGTGAGTTTTATGACTGTTTGTTGGATGTTTGTTAGAAAGACTATCTCAATATGCTTTGGACCGGGAGTGGAACAAACTCATTTATGCTACATGTGAAATACCCCGTAATTAAAAATAGTGATTAATTAGGCTGATGAATAATTTAGAAGCTTAATTAAGTATAAATAATCATAAGGGAACAAATCCCGAAGAAAACGGATCTTTAAAACGGTCTAAGAACATTACCGAACCTTAAAGCACATTTTTCGAGGTAACCGGGAAAATGTGTCTTTAAGCGAGCAAATAGACTCGTAATAATTTTGGTCAACTAAATAGTCACTAATAAATATTATTGAAGCTTTAGAACCAATAAAATCAATAAAACGAGAGATTAGTAAAAACTGTCAAAAACGGGAAGTTGTGGGGTAGAAACATAAATAACCAAGACTTATGTGTCCAATAATGTAAAAAGAATTTTTCAAACCCATATGGGTCTGTGTGCTGTCCGATTTGGACCCCCCTCACACTCCCTCACACTCTCCTTATTTACTAAACAACAAAAACAATAAAGTAAAAACACCCCCCTTACTTTATTACTCTCATACTCTCACATTCTCTCTCTCCTATCCCTATTCTCTCTTTTCTCTCACGTGGACCAGCACCCCACACCCTCTCTTTTTCTTCTCTTCTTCCTCCTCCAGCGATTTCCATGGGAGCTTGAAGAAACTCACAAAACTACCACTTCTCTCCTCTTGCTACTCTAGCAAACCTCTTCCAAAAATTATAAAAAGTATACCATTGTCTTCCTCTCATCAAGAGCTACATTTCCATCCTTCCAAAATCCGAAAACAACCATTTTCGTTTTCATGGGTATGTCCCATTTGGAGCTTCAACACCACCATTAGAAGGCCCTCCTTCTCCTTGTTCTTTGGAGGTAAAAATATTCTCAAAACTCCATTGTTTTCCTAGCCTTAAGAGCAAAACGAATTTTAGACTAAAACCTTGTTTGGTCTCTTGTGTTCTAGCTGATTTTGGCTTGTTGAAGGAGTTGGAAACCTTGTTCTTGAACCACTCCAAACAGCACTTGCACTCTTGGAAGGTAATATAAATTCTAAACCCTAAAATCCATATTAGAACCTACATAATGATTAGGGTTAGTTTTAGTATTAAAATGGTGTATTGAAATGTGTATATCAATGGGTTATAGTGTTGGAGAAATTGTGTTTGCTAAACCGGTTAGAAGAGGAAGAGGAAGGAAAGAGAGAAGAAAAAAAATCTAGAAGGAAAACAAGGTAAGAATGCTCATTGTGTAACCTTGTGTATATTTGTATATGTAACAGATTTTAGAAATGAAAATGTGTATTGTAAAATGGTATTTTGTAGTAGAGTAATGTATAAGAGGATATAAGTATTTTGAAGCCTTAAAAGATATGTTAAAACTTGTTAAAACAGATTGGGAATGATGTGTTTGAGTGCAGGAATTTCTATGAGTGTTTTAGTATTGGTATTGTATATGGGAGCTTGTATATTTTTGGTTGTTGAGAACAGGTGAGATAATGTAAATATGAATGAAAACAAAGTGGGGAGTGTAATTGTCAAAATCTGTAGCATAATGTAGTGAGGGAAGAAACTAGTGTAAGTGTTGAGCTGAAACTTGGAAAATTATATGAGTGAATGAGTATAGAATTGTGTAGGGAGTTAAGGAATGAATTAAGGTGTATTAGGAGGTTTAATTAGTGTTATAACATGTGGGAATAAGTGTAGAAACAATGGGGAAGTAATGGGTGAAAGAGAGAACTGAAAACAGAAATTAAAATGCAAATACTGGGCCGGACCGGACTTGCGACCGGACTTGCAAGTTCGGTCGAGCCCAGATTTACAAAGACGGGAAAGCTTCTGGAATCGACCGGACTTGCGACCGGACTTGCAAGTTCGGTCGGAGCAGAAAATTTTCCCGTCAGAAAGCTACTGGAATCGACCGGACTTGCAAGTTCGGTCGGACCAGAAAAATTCCCCGATGAAACCTTCTGGAATGGACCGAACTTGCGACCGGACTTGCAGGTTCGGTCGGCCAGAAGAATTTCCGTAATCTGAGCTACTGGAATGGACCGGACTTGCAAGGTCGGTCGCAAGTCCGGTCCAGACAAAAAAAAAATTATTTTAAATAATGATTATATATATATATATGTATACCCACATATATAAATATATGTGTACATGTAAGTAAGCATGCTAGTATTAAGTAAGAAGATAAGACTTAAGGTAAAGAAAGTAAGTAAGTAAAGTGTAAGTGTAAGAAGTGCAAGGACATAGTAAGTATGAGTTAAGCTAGATAGTTAGATTAATCATTCAATTGTATGTGTGTCATAGGATGTGATTTGTGACATCGGAAGACGTTTGGAAACACGTACAACGGTGAACGGTATGAATTCCTCATGCCCCGTATGCTATCTTGGTTACTCTGATTTGTGTGTTGTGTGCTAATTGATCACCAAATAAGACAAATGCACGAATCGGAGTTATTATGCTTACTTGTGAATATGTAGTGTTGTATGTTGTGAATATTTTCTTTAATTCTTAGTTTGTATAATTCATGAAATGTATGGATGGATATGAATGTGTGTGTGTATATTGTATTGCCTTGTGACCGATTATTATTGTGGATGGACTTCTAACTTATTCCTAACAAGCTAACCATTCTAACTTAAATTGGTAACTAAATTGGAATGAGTAGAAGTCCGATATAGTTTCGGCCACGCGTGAGGAAGAGGAGACACAAGAGGTTGGATCCGATTCCTGACTCTTAAACTGGTCCGCGGCCCAAATCCCTTAAGTGGGTAGCATCCCGGATTGGTGAGTCAAGTAAATCTCGGAGGTGGGACGGTGTAGTCCCCAGGGCCGGAGGTCCCGACGACTTAACTTGAGTATAAGTAAGTAAGTAAGAATGAGTAAGTAAATTGAATGATAGTAAGTAAGTATAGTAAGAGTAAGTAATGTATGACGAGTAAAAGAGTAAAAGCATTCCGATTAACCCGGATGCATAATTTGGCTAACCCTTGTGAGGGTAAGTAAGATGTGTATTAATGTATTGTTGCCTTGGAATGTATAATGTATTGTGTATGTATGTATGTTGTATGCAAAGCATGTATGTTTGAAATTAATGAACTGCATGTTTAGTGGACGTCAAGTAGTCGGTGTGCCCTAGCTAGCACGCGGTATATGCGGAGTTTATACGCAGCTTTTGCTGAGCCCCTTGGGGCGATGTTTTTACTACACGCAGGTACCCGTGAAGGATGAAGATGCTGAGGACTTAGTTCTATTTCTTTATCTTCTTTTTGATTGTAAACAATGAATTGTGATCGGTGTACTGAGTAGTACACGGCTGTAGCTTTTGATTAGCCGGTGTACCATGGGGTACACCTTTTTGGATATTGATAGGATGGGAATTGGTATAGATGAGTAGCCGGTAGAAACTCATTCTTTTGGGAGTATTGAAAGGAGATGTAATTGGATGTACTTAAATACTCGGTAATTCGGTAAGTAGGAGTTATCTTTTGTAATCAGTATGCAATATAGTAGCTCGGTATATTATGTTCATCAGACCGTGACTGTAAGTATTAGTAGCCTAGCTAGCCGTATGGGCGGTTAGCGGCATTGTTTCACCCGCCGTAGTAAGTAGTAGTAATTCCGCTGCGAACTCGTAGGATTAACAGGACGATTAGACGGTAAGCATAGGATTAACGGTTGGGGTGTTACAACATGAGGTTGGAATTTGATGTTCACTTTTCCTCAAACAAGTAACAACTGCTCGTCCCGTCTAGTCTCATCTCATTAGTAGGTCTTGAGCACTGAAGTCTAGAGTAGTCTGTAAAAGTCATTGGCCACCTTCTTACTTTAATACGAATAGTCTCTTGAAATGTTATTTTATTCACTTCCTTACCTCCCTCGTCTTGTGTGAGCACCTTCCTTACGAAAGTGAATATCAGTTGGTGATGGTCTAGTCTACCAGTGAAATGATTATCCTCCTCGATCATCTGAAAATAATTTGACTTTTGGGAAAATATTAATTTTTCGTCTCAGGTCGCGTTATTTTTAAACCAGTGACTTCTTTATTTGTTTTTAATTCTCTCAAACTCACATCCATCCGTTTTCATTTTTGGTCTATCACTCGATTCGCCGCCCTATTGAATACCCGGCTGGGTTTTGCAGTCATTACACCATACACCTATATAACTTTCTACTCTCCCCACATTAGCTTGAATATGAGCTTCAAGATTCGTAGCTCTGTTGAAAGATTTACAAAATGCTAAGGGGAAGGGGGACCTACAAAAGCTTCCCACGTGCCAAGCAAAAGTGGCATGACTCGCTTGCACATCTCAACAAGACTGTTAAACCATTTACACAAAAGTGTGCTCAGAGTGAGCTTTTACCTATTAAAAGATCAAATTATGTACGTTAATCCAAGGTAGATATAGGAACTCTTGGACCTAAAAGTGTGCTGAAAGTGAGCTTTTTCCTCCTAACTTCGACGTGACGGATACTTCTCCCTCCAGAGTGTGATCCGCTGATGATATGCCTCATCCCAACCTTGAACTGAGGGATCTCTAACTCTCCCCCATGTCAAATAAAGGGGAGGTATGGGTGCATTATCTGTCATATCAACACGTATGAAATGATTACCGACATGACACATATAAAGCACCTCCGAGCACGCATGACCCCAGCCATTGTTATCTCTGAATGGTAGGCATGTGAAACCAGTACCGGTCCCAGCATCAATGTATACTAGAACAAGGTTGTATCTGGTACATATGACTGGAATAATTGTGGTGACAAACCATTTATTCGCTGGTACGAACCCATCCCCTGTCCATAAAACCGTGTCTGCCTCTTTCTGCACTTCTGACAGACCACCCATTCTATCAGCCCACCAAATTTGTCTCTCTGGAAGAGTTAGCTCCTCGTATATAGAGGCGCGTACTTCTCTTCTTTCATCTTCTGATTGATGCCTCCAATCTGCAATCACTCTGAAACCACAATTGCCGTCACCTTGCACGTTTTTGTACCGTGTAAATTGCTCATGAACGTTGGTTACAAAAAGATGGTAAAATGGGAATCCGTCTGTCATATCACGCCATTGTGCCAAGGCTGACTTCTTAGGTGGAGCTGAATTGTGATCGGCACCGGATTTTCCCTTCTTGACATTTTTTTTCATGCGCTCGTGGGTAGCTTTGAACCTAAGAACGATGATGGAAAATATTTTTAAAGAAAACCAATATAAATAATTATGAATTGTGCAAACAATTTTATACGAACGTTAACCTTCGTGTGGATGTACTGTGTCCCCTTGGTCTTCCACGTGGAACTTGAACAGGTGGCTCATCAAGATCGAAAGATGAACCAGGTCTAATCACTGACTGCACAAGCCTAACACAACGCTGAAGAATCAAAGGGTCGTCCAGACGGAGAACTTCATCGTTCAATGCTTTCCACATGATTTTGTTCTCTTCATGTTGTGTTAGTGTTTCTTCCTTCATTGTTTTCCCCACATCCAACTCCAACGTCTTCCACAAGTCGTGAATAACGTCTAGTGTAAGTTTGTCTTTTCTTTCAATCAGTTCATAAAGGTAGTGTGCACAAGGAAGCCCATGAGTATAAAGTAATGCACATCCACACTGTTGCTCATCCGTCTTGAATTATTTGCCACGTTGAAGCTCCTCTTGAAGGATCACCAAACATTTGTGGCTGACTCGCCCACGTATTGTTCGAAATAGACGGTAGTAGTCTTCGTGAGCCATCTTGTCTTTAGACATTTCCATATCTGTCAGGAACCCGTTGAATTGACGTTTGAGAAGCCATCAATCCTGAAGAATATGGTGTACAACTTCATTTGGGAAGACTGAAGCCAAATCTTAAGTGCTGCGTGTGAGCTCTCAGCTCTGTCACATTAACTATTAATGAGCATCTCATTGTCATTGGAAATGAACAACACATTAAATTGAAAATCAAGAATAAGTATGTCACATATCTATTTGTTGTGCAGTTTCCAAAATGTGATACTTCATTTGTCCAACATTGAACGAACTTTTCTTTGTAAACGAGCCAAGTGCATCCAGATATTTTATCCAGTCAAGCTTCCCTTTCTTTTCATAGACGTTCCTCATGTGTACATACTCCTCCCTGAAATGCACCTCCGTCGTACTCTTGACTACCTTAAAACCAATGTTTAGTAGCCTCAGCCACTTCACCTGTCTTGTGGAAGAACCTCTTTGCATTCAAATCAACATTGGTGTTAATGTGCCAACGGCATAGTAGATGAGGCACATGGGGAAAACAGAAGGTAGAGCTTTCATAAGACCAAGCTCCTGTCAGTCACAAACACAGACGGCTCACGTCCTTGAATCAATAACCCTCAAGTTTTTCAAAACCCAAGTGTACCCTGCTTCGTCCTCATTACATACAAATGCATATGCAATGTTGAAATTCTTCCCAGCAGAAGTCATTCCTACTATCTCTACAAGCGGCATCTTATATACATTTGTCTTGTATGTAGCATCAATGATGATGACATAAGGGAACGCATTGAAAAGCTTCACAGATGTTGGGCTGGCAAACATAACATACCCGGTAACATCCTTATCGTCTGTACAAAATGAAAAAAAAAGAATTTAATAATAGGAATAGTTTAAAACGTAACAGAACTTAAATGATATGATGGCAGAAACAAACCTCGACGGCCGTCACAAAATACGTGATACTTGTGTTGCTCAAGGTCATCAACAAGCACTTGCATAACTGGTCGTCCCCCCTTATGCTCCTTTGTCAACTTCTTGTTCAAATTGTATATGAAGTTGATACCAATGAATAGATTCGGATTTTGTTCCTTCAGTCGCAACCACTGCTCACGTGGGGGAGTACCTACCATATGAAAATGACGAACCGCTTTCAACTCATCATCTGTCAATGGATGTCTACTAAAATGTCCCTCTGGCAGCTTAGGCAAGTAGTGGTTGTGTCGTCCATCCTTCACAACCAATTTCCATCCTTTATGAGTGCACTTGCCGCGTATACGGAATGGACATGAGCACTTCTTCGAGGAGGTACGTCCTCGCTGCACATAATCATCATCAGCTTTAACTCTTCGTGGATGCCAGTACCGCTCACACGTAAGTACTACTAGGTCATCTGTACTTGTCTGGACTATGGTCACCACCATCCACTCACGACCCTTTTGCCGCCCTACAGTGTCCACCCATTCAACAGCGGCTTGCTTAGTAGGAAAAAATTGATTGGTTTGAAATACATGAGTAGTATCGATCCATTCGTCTTCAGGAAGTTCAAAGGGTGAATCATGATGAGCAGGGGAGTCATGAGGTGGGACCGAAGCCTGACAAAAAGTAGGAGTAAACATGTGTCAACAAAAGAAGTGACAAAATCTGCACATCTGTCCGTTACGGACTGTTTTATTAACGTCCGTTACGGACTTCATTCAAGAGGTCCGTTACGGACGCATCTGAAACGTCCGAATTACGGACACGATAATTTAGTCCGTTACAGAGTGTAATAGGCGACGTCCGTTACGGACGTTATGCATAATAGTCCGTTACGGACTTTATGCACAGTAGTCCGTTACAGACGATAAAAAACGAACGACGCAAAAAGGACGATATAAAACGGATGTTACAAAACGGACGACGTTAAACGGACGAAAACGTAAAAAATTGCGACATTTTGATTAAAATTTACCGTTGGATCGTCCGAGAACGCAGTTTCTTCATTATATGGTTCGTTCAGATCGAATTCTTTTTCATTGTTCGATTTCCACTGCCGTTTCCTCTTCTGATTGAGCCTAAATCGTATTTTATCTCCAACCGTTTGTTTTCCTCTCTCTACATTTTCTTTCTTCTCCATTTGGAAGTTTGAGTGCAATAGTTTCATTAACACCTTTGATGCTTATATATAAGTGTATTTTTTTATGACTGCAAATTACAAAAAACTGGCTGCATATTTTTTTAAATGACTGCGAAATCTAAAAAATTGACTGCGAAAATGACTGTAAATTCTAAAAAACCGACTACAAAAACGAACACTCACTGTTTAATCGCGATAAGTGTTGGATGGGCCCAAATAGTAACCTTGTACTGCCCCGATCAAGTACGTCATTCTTTTGGTTAGTGTCGGATAATTCTGATGAGATTGTTTGTGGTTAATTGTTGGGCAGTAGTTTAGGTCCAACTATTATAGTAATAAACACAATTAAATAATAAAAAATTTCCAGAAAAATTAAACCACAAATGAGCTGAATCACTCCCATCATTGTTTCTCATAAATAGTATAGAGTATTACTGCAATGTCTTTGATTGAGCCAACTCAGATACATACTAAGGTTGAGTCGTAGACATAAAAGTTTGCATCTTGAACTGACCAATGTATTTGGATTGTCAAGTGAAGATCTTTTGGTATTAAACCGAATCTAAATATATGGTCTGACCGGATTTTATCTATATGAGACACTTTAGATAAAATCTCGATCATTCAGTAATTTAGCAGTTTGTTATGATTTTTTATTTTTAGATAATATTTATCTCTAAAGATTATATCTTTGATATGCAACTATAAAAGGATGCTTAAATAACAGAGCTCACATGAAATCATCTAAATACTGTTTTATCCTCTATCTTGTTCTTAGTGAGTTTGTGACTCTGTTTCCGATCGAAATCCCTATGGTCGAGGAATTTTCAATTGGTATCAGAGCATTACGATAGAAGAGGAATCTTCAAGGAGATCGAAGATGAATTTCTACTATGTAAAACCCCTCAAGCTCATGAAATTCAACTACACTAGTGTGTGCGCAACAGATGTATTGATAACCTGAAGATGTTAACTTGTAATATCATTAAACCTCATCCGGGTTTAGAACAATTTTGTCTCTTTTTTTGTGTGTGTTTAATTACTTCTTTCATCAATTGTTTATAAAAGTTATTTGTCAGTCGACGTATACCCCATCACCTTTCTAGAAGATTGATTTGTGTGAAGCCAATATTGGATCGAGTGTCCTTTTTTTTTGATATTCAACTACACTAGTGTGTGCGCAACAAATGTATTGATAACCTGAAGATGTGAACTTGTAATATCATTAAACCTCATCCGGGTTTAGAAAAATTTTCTCTTTTTTTGTGCGTGTGTTTAATTACTTCTTTCATCAATGGTTTATATAAGTTATTTGTCAGTTGACGTATACCCTCACCTTTCTAGAAGATCGATTTGTGTGAAGCCAATATTGGATCGAGTGTCCTTTTTTTTTATATTCAACTACACTAGTGTGTGCGCAACAGATGTATTGATAACCTGAAGATGTTAACTTGTAATATCATTAAATCTCATCCGGGTTTAGAAAAATTTTGTCTTTTTTGTGTGTGTGTGTTTAATTACTTCTTTCATCAATTGTTTATGTAAGTTATTTGTTAGTTTACGTATACCCCATCACCTTTCTAGAAGATCGATTTGTGTGAAGCCAATATTGGATCGAGTGTCCTTTTTTTTTATATTCAACTACACTAGTGTGTGCGCAACAAATGTATTGATAACCTGAAGATGTTAACTTGTAATATCATTAAACCTCATCCGGATTTATAAAAATTTTGTCTATTTTTTTATGCGTGTGTTTAATTACTTCTTTCATCAATTGTTTATGTAAGTTATTTGTCAGTTGACGTATACCCCATCACCTTTTTAGACGATTGATTTGTGTGACGCCAATATTGGATCGAGTGTCCTTTTTTTTATATATTCAACTACACTAGTGTGTGCGCAACAGATATATTTATAACCTGAAGATGTGAACTTGTAATATCATTAAACCTCATCCGGGTTTAGAAAAATTTTCTCTTTTTTTGTGCGTGTGTTTAATTACTTCTTTCATCAATGGTTTATATAAGTTATTTGTCAGTTGACGTATACCCTCACCTTTCTAGAAGATCGATTTATGTGAAGCCAATATTGGATCGAGTGTCCTTTTTTTTTCATATTCAACTACACTAGTGTGTGCGCAACAGATGTATTGATAACCTGAAGATGTTAACTTGTAATATCATTAAATCTCATCCGGGTTTAGAAAAATTTTGTCTTTTTTGTGTGTGTGTGTTTAATTACTTCTTTCATCAATTGTTTATGTAAGTTATTTGTTAGTTTACGTATACCCCATCACCTTTCTAGAAGATCGATTTGTGTGAAGCCAATATTGGATCGAGTGTCCTTTTTTTTATATTCAACTACACTAGTGTGTGCGCAACAGATGTATTGATAACCTGAAGATGTTAACTTGTAATATCATTAAACCTCATCCGGATTTATAAAAATTTTGTCTCTTTTTTTATGCGTGTGTTTAATTACTTCTTTCATCAATTGTTTATGTAAGTTATTTGTCAGTTGACGTATACCCCATCACCTTTCTAGACGATTGATTTGTGTGACGCCAATATTGGATCGAGTGTCCTTTTTTTTATATTCAACTACACTAGTGTGTGCGCAACAGATATATTTATAACCTGAAGATGTTAACTTGTAATATCATTAAACCTCATCACTACTACAAAATTAACTTTTTACTACTAACCTAAGATATCTGTTATCAAACTTCGGTTGTCAATAGTATGTGTTGTAGGTAATAAGCTATGTATAACAACTGGTATAAACAACTAGTTGTTTTTTAATCTCTCCGTCCAAAAAATAAGTAACGGGAAAACGCTTCACCGCGGGTTCGATACCGTGCAAACAAGTAAAGCGAACTTTTTAGTTTTATCTTTTTTACGCCAATATAGTTTACTTCAAAAAATCCAAATCTTCAATTGCAAACCTAAGTAGTGCAGAGAAATTTCTAGTGCGAAGAAAGAGGTGGGCGTACCCGCGGGTCTGCTCCAAGTGCGGCCAAGAATGGAGGTTGGTTTTCTCTGATTCATCGGTGTCTTCTTCTTAAACAATATCTCTTCTCGTGGTCTCCTATATTCAATGTGTTTAATCCAAAACCTAGAATCTTGACCTTCTTTCATTCTTGGCTGCTTCTTGGAAAACATGCGCTTTTGGTGTGAGTTGATAGCCTGTTAATGCTGGTGACTGCTGAACTCATTTAGACGACATCAACCATAGAGTTATTTCCCTTATCAGTTTTTTGCTCAAGTAGCATAATATCACTTCCCTCACCGTTCCAACTTGAGTGATACATGCTGTAATGATACGTGACCGATCAAAGATTTTCCTTAATTATTTTTATTCTCAAGTAGTTAACCCTCTATGTCTCAACCCCACCATAGTTGTACTGTATTTTACTTATTCATTTTGATTGCCATCTATTATTTGTGCGTCATACCCCGATGTTGTGGGAAAATGGGGATGTTTTATGCGGTTTGATAAGGAGAAAGAAATGTGTTGTGTTAGTGTGCTTTGTTGTTCCTCTGATATGAATGTGAGTTGTCTAGTTTTCTGGTGCAGTCTGTATTGATTTCTCTCTGTAGTACTCGATACAAATGAGCTACAAGCTTCAATATCCATGTCTACTGGATTTGTTAGAGTGAGATCATAGGTCAGAGAACCTGCACACAAAGTAGCCAACTAAAAGGATTAGAAGAATCAGCAAGGTTGGGCCATTCTTACGTGGCACACAAAGGATTTAATTCTCCCACAACTTCCACATTCTGCATATTGATACAATTCAAGTCAAAGTTCATCAACATATCCAATTAGAAATGCGGCCCATTAAACACCATCTTCTTATAGATACAATAACGACATATGTTTAACCCATCAAGGAATGAGGAGCTATGCCTTCAACAGTTCAACTACAACGGCGAATAGCAGTACCGAAGACACGAGATGGGCATAAAAAAACTCCCAAAATGAATGAGGGTGAAACCACCTCATCAGCAACAGTCTGTTCTCATCATATATGGTACATCCCAAAATAATCAATAGCCCAACAAAGACAAACTGAGTGATATGTAAGTCCCACAACTCAACAAGCCAATCTCATAGATTTGTACTTAAACTTGAATAGTACCTCAAATCTGTATCCGGTGGAGAATGCTCATTGGCCTTATGGTTGGTAAGGCCCATACTCCATTGTTAGTTGAGAAAAATATAACAATGCGTTGGTTAGGCTCTCTAGACAATATGCTGAAACTTTTGCCAGATAACTGTAATGAAAGGTACAAAAACTGTTATGCAACGTTTCAATATTAGGATAAAAAAAGAACTAGATTTTAGAAAAATGCTTACCAATTACAGTAAAAAAAGTCTGGCACACTTGAAGCTATCTCCATCAAGTCTACCTCAAATACTTGTCTCCTGATATTTCTATAAGAGATGTAAGGACCGGCATCCACTTTATTGACAAACACAAAAAATGGCGACTCCTCATATATGCAAAAAAGATGGTAATCCAAAAACAGAAGTGTATGAGCATGGTTACACTTCACTTTATTTTGGTCTTCATGAGTAATTACTAATTACTAGAGTCCATTCATCAAAGAAAATTTACTACTCTTATGTAAATCCAAACCCGAACTTGCATTCTTGGGTGATCTTTGCAAACGCTTGTGTTTTTTATGAGAAGTTCTTGTGATTCGGTAGAAATAAAGTCTCTTTTCGCTCTTCGATTGTGTTAAGCATGCTTGAAACTTTTCTTCATTCCCTTGCTCACTGGATTGATACGAACATTTGAGGCTCTATTTCCGGAACTGGATTTGGGGTCTTTAATTGCTATTTATTTTATACTTCCTAACCCACCTTGTGTTCTTGGAATTTTCAGTTGGTATCAGAGCATTACCATAGAAGAGGAATCTTCAAGGAGATCGAAGATGAATTCCTACTATGTAAAACCCCCCAAGCTCATGAAATTCAACTCCACTAGTGTGTGCACAACAGATGTATTGATAACCTGAAGATGTTAACTTGTAATATCATTAAACCTTATCCGGGTTTAGAAAATTTTTGTCTCTTTTTTTTGTGTGTGTGTTTAATTACTTCTTTCATCAATTGTTTATGTAAATTATTTGTCAGTTGACGTATACCCCATAACCTTTCTAGAAGATCGATTTGTGTGAAGCCAATATTGGATCGAGTGTCCATTCTTTTTTTTTGATATTCAACTACACTAGTGTGTGCGCAACAAATGTATTGATAACCTGAATGTGTTAACTTGTAATATCATTAAACCTCATCCGGGTTTAGAAAAATTTTGTCTTTTTTTTGTGCGTGTGTTTAATTACTTCTTTCATCAATTGTTTATGTAAGTTATTTGTCAGTTGACGTATACCCCATCACCTTTCTAGAAGATCGATTTGTGTGAAGCCAATATTGGATCGAGTGTCTTTTTTTTTATATTCAACTACACTAGTATGTGCGCAACAGATGTATTGATAATCTGAAGATGGTAACTTGTAATATCATTAAACCTCATCCGGGTTTAAAAAAATTTTGTTTCTTTTTGTGTGTGTGTGTGTGTTTAATTACTTCTTTCATCAATTGTTTATGTAAGTTATTTGTCAGTTGACGTATAAACTACTAAAATAAAGGTTTTTGGTAACGATAAAAGTCGTTACCAAAAATCAAAATCGTTATTAAACAAATTTTTTATAACGACAAAAGTCGTTACATGTCATTACAAGAAGTGGCGTAACGAAAAATCAAATTATTTATTGTAACGACATTTATTTGTTATTAAAGTTACGTCGTTACAAAAAATATGATTTTGAAAACTATAGAATGTCAACTTTGATAACGAATAAGTCGTTACCAAAAAAACCTTTAGTAACAACATTTTCATTATCAAAGATGTTTTTGATAACGAAGATAATCGTTACAAAAGACACTTTTAGTAACAACTATTTTTATTATCAAAGAAAGCTTTAGGAAACAATAGTCTTCATTACAAAAAAGACAAGGTTTCTTTGTAACACTCATCTTTGTTATCATAAGTTTCTTTTGTAACGACTAAAGTCGTCACTAAAAATCTATTCAATATAAAAAAAAATCCCAATTGGACATTCGTAACCAAATATCAAATCAATTGGACATCCGCAACCAAATATCAAATCAATTGGACATTTATTTTTAATCAATATGACAACAAAGACATTATTCGCTTATGCAATACAACACTGCTAAGGTTACGAGTAAGTGATCATATAACTAAACAACAAAGACCTTTCTTCCTCAGTTCATTTGCTTGAGCTATATGTATAACGAAACAAAATGATCATTATTTATCAATCTGAATAAAAGATAGGCAGCTAATCTGCCGGACAAATCTATTAACATCCGCTCAAAATTACACCGCTTACAGATGCCAGTTGCTGCATATACAGATGTAGATAGAATACATCTGCAGCCCGAAATATAATACATCTGCAGCACAAAACAAAATTACCCACATGAATATACGTATCCAATTATAGATATAAAAAGAAATACATACCTTAACAGGATACGAGATGTGGATAGGGCAGTGGTCATTGACACTTATGGAGTACTCTGAAACTGATGAAAGGTGGCCAAGTAGCAGGTTTGAAAAGAAAACACTTTTGACCAAGAAATAAATACACCCTTAACGGTTTGAAATCAGTAGCAGGTTTTGTACATAGATAAAAAATTTTTGTTTTTTCAATTAATTTGAATAAGCACGGTAATACTATGAAACTGATGAAGATGCCAAGTAAGCTGCATCAGCTTCTGCAGTGGAGTACTCTGAAGGCATTGTTTTTAACAGAGCTCAACTTGTACGGCTGTGCTGTAGGATCGAGCCATTTCTAGCCTTGTACCTCCTCTTAGGCCAAAAAGTTGTATACGAATGAAATTAAATAAAGATGATTATTACGAACTTAAAATTTAAAATTAATCAGATTCTTTATACTGCTAGGAACAGACTCAACCACAACATTACATTAGAAGAAAATGGCATAGGTTTTGACCAGAGGTTGACTTTTAAAGTGTAGTAGGATATAGGATATAAGAGATAATTAATAATAAGAATTCATACAAATGAAATTCAAAGAAAATATCAATGTAAACTCAACTTTTGGATTGAAATTAGGTTCTTTATAGTATTCGGAACATGAAAGCAAAATTGGCGAAGGCTTAATTCAGCAATTGGAAAATAAGTAACAAAACAGCAACCACCAGAATTATAGTGCAAGCAGGAACATAATGAAAGTGCAACAGCAACATCATAAACAACAACAAAAGTTGGCAGCTGCTGCTTGGTGCAAGCAGGAACATGGCTAAACTACTGACCCATCAACAACAGCTAACTACCAGATTGATAAATAATGCATAAATTAAATATTCATTTGGAAATTAAAGTACCTGTAATCATATCATCAAGTCCAATCCTCCACATCCTCATACAATGAGGCAGATCTAGAAGATTCATTATCTCTCGTAGCCAACATCGATAAAAGTTATGTTCGCAAATCTTCATATGCCTTCTTGTTCTCTTCTTCTCGTCTTAAACCTTTAGAAATATCTCCAGAAATATTTCTGTGTGCTGGGAAATCATTTATAGTCCATAAGAGAGTTGCATGTAACATGAAATTTTGTTTGCTATGAGCATCATATGTTTGCACTCCTACTTCCCACAACTCCTTAAGCTCAGCAATAAGTGGCTGTAAGTAAACATCAATCTTCATACCAGGATGGCCAGGAATAAGTAGAGACAACATGAAAAAGGAAGGTTTCATACACATCCAAGGAGGCAAATTATATGGAATAAGCACAACTGGCCAACAACTATGTGCAGCACCAAAATGACCGAACGGATTAAAACCACCATGTGCCAAACCAAGCCTAACACTTCGTGGATCTTTAGCAAATGACTTGAATTCTTTATCAAACAATTTCCAAACCATGAAATCAGCAGGGTGCCTCATTACGTCATCATTTGGTTTTCTCTTTATGCCACCGCATGTGATAGCTATCTTGCTAAACATATATAACCTTTGTAATCTAGGCTTTAACGGGAAGTACCTCAAAAATTTATGAGGAATATTCTTCTGATTTGCAGAACCTTTTTTTCTCAACCAACGAGATGAATTGCAGTGGGGACATGTTTCTAGATTCTCACTCTTTCCCCAATATATAATGCAATCATTAACACATCATCAATCTTAATATAATCAAACCCTAAATCTGTAAATAACTTCTTCGCTTGATAATAGGAATCTGGAACTAATGCACCAGGAGGGAGAATTTCCTTTTGAAACTGGAGATATGAATCAAAAGAGTTTTCCGTCCAATTATGGTCACACTTCAATTGTAGAGCCTTGACAACAAAAGACAACTTAGAAATCTTAGCACCCGTATATAATCGCTCTTAGATTCTTTCAAAAGGCGGTAGTAATTTCTAGTTTCCATAGAGGGTTCTTCAGCTACACCTCGCTCAAAAATATCTACATCAGGCACCCCCAAAGCATCCTGTATCATATCTACCATATTTTCATTACTAAATATGCCATCTACACCACCTTCTACAGGTACCCTAGAAGCATCATGCATCATATCTACCATATTTTCATTACTAAGGCTGCAATATGCACCACCATCTACAACCATACCATAATCTCCTCATCCTCAGTGTCATCTACTTCTTCTTCACCATGATGATGTCAAATTAGATAATCAGACATCATTCCATACCTTAATAAATGAAACCTGATTACCTTCCTTGTGTAAAAATTAACATTTCTACATTGGGAGCAAGGGCATCTTATGGGCTTTCCAATATGCGGAGAACAAAAGGCAAAATCTAAAAAAGAATCTACGCCTTGAACATAGATGGGATCTCTTTGATCCTCGATTTTCATCCATTCTTTGTCCAACATCACTCCTGGCGTTTTGCAGATATATATATACGTTAAATGTATAGAATGACATTAAAATATAAATTAAAGAAAAATAATTTTAAACTTATGAAAAAAAGGCATACAATATGAAAAACATAACTTATGATATATATAAGAGGCCAAACTTACTTACCCAAGCTAGAATCTTCCTGGGCTGTATATTGATTTTCACTTGAAGAAGTGAGCTTGCTCAAGCATGCATGTGTCTTCAAGCTAAAATGATAGGGCTTAGTGCCTTCATGTATAGAAAAAGAGAAATAATCATTAGACCAAAAAAACAATAACAGTGCTTAAAGATAACAAAGAGTGAACACATTAGGAAAGTAAGAATATATGTCAGAAAGCAATGATCTGATCATAATCCTTATGACTTGTTATCAGTTTAACTCGTGTTATATACAAAGAGTAAACACATTTAGTAAGAATATATGTCAGAAAGAAAACCAGTAGTGAATCCAAGCCTACATCAATATTTTTGGCCCAAGTTTAAAAGATAACAGTACTCAATACAACAACATCTTAGTTCAGTACTCTTTCATCAAAACATTAAACTGGTAAAAAGGTTACCCTCCAATTGCCTTCTTAACATTGTTACAATAGATGTTAGATTATATGTATAATGTGCTTATGTGCTTTGTTTCGCCTCTCGGTCTTTCCTCGGGTCTGTTAGTAGTTGGGCTTGTGACCGTTGAGATGTTACTAGCCGTTGTTGGGCCTGGACGTTTGGTCCGTAGTTTTATATTCTCTTAGTTTAGTTGTTTAGGTGTGTGTGCGTGACTACTGTAGTTGAGTCTAGGGTTTACATTTCTTCTTCTACTTTTCTCTCTGTACAATCCTTCCACGTTGGGTAGGATTGAGTCTGTAAACTCCTTCGATTCTTGAATGTCTTGAATTCCAGTAGCTTTTCTTTCGAATCTTTCATGGTATCAGAGCAATCGATCGTGGGATCGTGCTCTTGATTGTTCTTTTCTCCAATTCTCCATTCCTCGTTTCATCTCGACCTTTCCCGTCGTCCATTCCTCGTTTCATCTCGATCTTTCCCGTCGTCTTTCTTCTCCTTGTTGCTTATTTTCGCATCATGGCCAACGACGACATAGAAAACCCTATTCTCAACCCAGATCCAAAATCAGATGACCATACGAAGAAAGAACATAATTCGGCCTCTGGAAGTAACCGAAGCTCTCTAATTCCAGTTGGAGATCCACTCTACCTTTCCAGCTCAGACCACCCGGGTCTTTCTCTCGCCACCAAATACGATGGTGGCCCTGGGTTTTCGAAGTGGAGACACCAAGTGGAGATAGCCCTGGGCTCCAAGAACAAGCTGGGTTTCGTCACCGGATCCCTGCAGAAACCCATAGACTGTGAAGTTCGAGCCGAAGCCTGGCGATGCTGCGATAATATGATTCGAAGCTGGATCTTCATGAGCCTGGAGAAAAGAGTCTCAGACTCCGTTCTTTTTCGTTCTTCCGCCGCGAAAATTTGGGAGGATTTGATCAGACGATACGACCAGGTGGATGCGACGCGCCTTTACGACCTTGAAAGGCGACTAGCCAACACCGTCCAAGGCAGCGACACGGTGGGGGAGTACTTCACCAAACTAAGGGGCTTGTGGGACGAATTCGATGCGACAACCACCTTGCCCGACTGCGCGTGTGTCACAGAAAGAACATTGGATGCATATATCAAGAACCAACGCCTCATAAAGTTCTTGATGGGACTTCACGAGAAGTACAACCAAGCCAAGGAGAACATCCTCATGATCACGCCGTCACCAACAGTGGAGCAAGCTTTCGCGATTCTTATACAACAAGAGCGACAGAAAGGCTTCAATACCACCTCGACAACGGAGATTGACACACCGGCGGGGTTCTCTGCATCATCTGGCGCAAGGAGGAGCTTTGGTCGCGGGCAAGGGAATGCCAACAGCAAGCGTTCTCCACCACAGTGTTCCCACTGTCACAAAATCGGTCATACGGAAGACAGATGCTACCAGAAGCATGGTTTTCCCTCTGGATGGCGAAACACAAAGGAGAGGAAATATCAATCCAACAACATCTCTACTGCTACAGAACAGAAAGAGGAGAATATCAAGGACCCATTTTCTGGAACTCTTACTGCAGATCAAGTAACTCAATTACTGGAGTATATCAGCAGATCACAAGTCAGTAACAAAGAGCCCAAGAATTCATCTTCCGAATCCAATTGTGGATTCGTCGGTAAGCCACCTAATTTATGTCATAAACCGCTTCATGGATCTTTAGCAATTATAAAACTTTGAATGCATCTGAACATATCAATTACCATGACACAGACTGGATAATAGATAGTGGAGCCTCGGACCACATGTGTGGTAATTTATCCCTATTTTATGACATTTCTTTCCTTGAAAAACCTCATAATGTTGGCATGCCTGATGGCCACCCCCAGTTGGTTAGAATTTTAGGAAGCATTAGAATTAACAGTTTCATTGTTCTTAAAAATGTCCTGTATGTCCCTAGCTTCAGGTTTGGGTTAATATCTGTCAGTAAGTTGTCTGCAGAGTTAAGAGCTAAGTTAAGTTTTAATTCTACTTGCTGTATTTACCAGGGCTATGAAAATGGTCAAGAAGTGCAGATTGAGATTGGTCATGTGTTTGGAGGTCTTTATGTTCTCAACAGAAACTGTGATAGGAAACTTAGAGAATCTGCTGGTTTCCATGTTGATAAGATAGTGTTTTCTGAAATTGAACATGAAAGGCAGAACTCTTCTGTTAGCCTATGGCATTGTAGACTTGGGCATATCCCAAGAGAGAAGTTAGTAAAATTAGGTTTAGTGAAAGAAAGATCTTGCATAAACCTTTTCTCTGTGAACCATGTTGTAAGGCCAAAAGCCATAGGCTGAAGTTTCCTTCTAGTTCAATAAAAGTAAAGAGTTGTTTGATTTGATACATGTTGATCTTTGGGGTCCTTACAATTTGAAAACACATGATGGTTTTAATTATTTCCTCACCATTGTAGAAGATAAAAGTCGTGTCACTTGGACACAGTTGTGTACTCATAAGTCTGATTCATTTGACCTAATTGTCAACTTCATTAATATGATAGAAAGACAGTTTGACAAAAAGATTAAATGTGTTAGATCTGACAATGCGCATGAGTTAGGCAGTGGAAGACTTGGAATAGATTATTTCAAACAGAAAGGAATTAAGCATCAAACCTCTTGTTCCTACACGCCACAGCAAAATGGCGTTGTTGAAAGAAAGCATAGACACATCTTAGATACTGCTAGGGCTCTTATGTTTCATTCATCTCTTCCCAAGGAATTTTGGGGAGAAAGCATTCTCACTGCTACCTATCTAATAAATAGGATGCCCCTTTCTAGTATAGAGGAAAGAACCCCCTTTGAAATCATTTACAATGCTAAACCAGACTACTCCACACTTAAGATCTTTGGATGTCTCTGTTTTGCAAACATCAACAAAGGGCAGCATGATAAATTTGCAGCAAGGTCCTTAAAGTGTGTCTTCCTTGGATATGGTTTCAGTAAAAAGGGGTATAAGCTGTATGATATGGATAATAAGAAAATTATCTACAATAGGGATGTGGTCTTTCATGAACATGTTTTCCCCTTTAGGACAGAAACCATCAATTCTGTTGAAAATATTTATGACAACACCTGCAAGGATACAGAATTTCCTGAATTTAACACTTTTCCTGATATTGATACTAATGTCACTGATGTAAGTGTGTCACAGCAAGGGCAACTTTCCCTTAGACAGGACAGGAACAGAGAACCTGAAATTGAAGCAGAAAGGGATGATGAGACCATCAACAGTCAGATATCAGAAGAAAGAGAGACATCAGAAGAGGCCAATGATCAAGATGAAGAGGAGGAAATAAGTACACAGCCTGTTGAAAGTGAACAAGGCCTAAGGAGATCCCAGAGGAACAAGAATTTACCATCTCACCTCAAGGATTACATTGTTGGATTATCAAGCCTGCAAAAAGATGAGTCCTTACTGCCTCCTAAAACAGATTATTTCTCTCTTATTTTAAACGATAGAATTGCTGCTGCTAACCTGGTTAACTCTACTCTGAATAACCATGATCTTGAATTATGTGATGAGCATCAGGTGGATAGTATAATAGATAGCAGCAACCTGTCTCAAACCTTAGGATTCTTCCTTATAGAGAAAAATAGTAATAGTTGTTTCTTGACCAACCTTAGTAAAGTCACAGAACCTAGTAGCTATGAGGAGGCTGTAAGGGATGAAAGATGGTGTAAGGCTATGAGAGATGAGTTTTCAGCATTAGAAAGAAATCACACTTGGGATTTAGTAGACTTACCTAGAGGTGTTAAACCTGTCAAATGTAAGTGGGTTTACAAGGTTAAATGCAATGCCGATGGTAGTATAGAAAGATTTAAGGCTAGACTTGTTGCCAAGGGCTTCACTCAGAAGTATGGGGTGGATTATTTAGAAACTTTTCCCCAGTTGTTAAGTTCACTACCATTAAAGCCTTGATTATAATTGCCACTAAAAAGAATTGGTTAATAAGTCAATTGGACATTAATAATGCCTTTCTCCATGGGGACCTAGAAGAGGATGTTTACATGGAAATACCTCTAGGATATAAAAAGGAGATTTCTGGTAAAATCTGCAAACTGAAAAAATCTCTGTACGGGCTTAAACAAGCCTCCAGACAGTGGCATCATAAACTGAGCATTTTCCTTAAGTCTATGGGTTTTACTCAATCTCTTAATGATTATTCCTTATTTACCAGCTTAAGGGGTAGCAAAGTTTGTTATTTGGTTGTGTATGTGGATGACATTTTAATTACAGGAGATGATTTAGACTTGATCAAATCTGTTAAAAGGAATCTGAACAAACAGTTTAAAATTAAAGATTTAGGCAGACTGAGCTTCTTCCTTGGTATGCAGTTTCTGCACACCACAGAAGGAATTATCTTGATCCAGAGGAAATATTGTGAGGATCTCTTAAGAGAATTTGATTGCCTTAATTATAAAGCAGTTGTGGGTCCCTTAGATACTAGTGTTAAGTTACTTAAAGATAAGGGAAACCCTCTGGATGATCCTGGTCTGTACAGGAGATTAGTGGGCAAGATAAGTTATCTTGCACACAGCAGGCCTGATCTTAATTTTTCAATTCAGATTTTGAGTCAGTTCCTCAGTTCCCCTACAGATTTGCATCTTGCTGCTGCTATTCATACTCTGGGTTATATTAAGAATACTCTGAATTATGGCCTATTCTTTAATAACAGAAATGACTTCTCTCTAACTGCTTTCTGTGACTCTGATTGGGCAGGTTGTCCAAACACTAGGAGATCTATAAGCGGTTATTTTATTCAGTTGGGGGGATGTCCTCTGTCTTGGAAATGCAAGAAGCAAACCACAGTTGCTTTATCCTCTGCCGAAGCAGAATACCGAGCCATGAGGAACGTTACTGCTGAGCTAAGTTGGATAACACGGCTGTTGAATGAACTTGGGGTTCACAGCATTCTACCAGTCCCAGTTAAATCAGACAGCCAAGCTGCCATTTACATTGCAAGAAATCCTGTGCTGCATGAACGAACCAAGCACATAGAGCTTGATATTCATTTTGTGAGACAGAAGATTCAAGAAGGGATGATGGTGGTGGAATTTGTAACTACTCGAGATCAGCTGGCTGATGTTCTAACTAAAGTTCTTCCTGGACGGGCGTATCCACTGCAAATGAAGAAGATGGGTCTCAAGCTAGATGTTGGTTAATTGTTCCAGTGTTCAAACCTTAGAATTCCTCACCTTCTAAGGTTTGAGGGGGCGTGTTAGATTATATGTATAATGTGCTTATGTGCTTTGTTTCGCCTCTCGGTCTTTCCTCGGGTCTGTTAGTAGTTGGGCTTGTGACCGTTGAGATGTTACTAGCCGTTGTTGGGCCTGGACGTTTGGTCCGAGTAGTTTATATTCTCTTAGTTTAGTTGTTTAGGGTGTGTGCGTGACTACTGTAGTTGAGTCTAGGGTTTACATTTCTTCTTCTACTTTTCTCTCTGTACAATCCTTCCACGTTGGGTAGGATTGAGTCTGTAAACTCCTTCGATTCTTGAATGTCTTGAATTCCAGTAGCTTTTCTTTCGAATCTTTCATAGATCAAGAAGACAACTAGCTAGTATAGGCGAAAATCAAATTGCCCTTTTGGCCCTTAGTAGAGCCACTGCATTATAACCCATCATAGGGAAAAAACAAAATTGCCCGCATTGATTAGTAATGAACCAGAACCTTAGAGAGAAAGCCATCCAAATGGATAAAAAAAATGTTGAATCTCGAATATTTATCCAGTTTAACGAACCAGAACCTGACACTGCATCTCGAATTCTATATTGACAATTCAAATAGATAAAGAAAATGTTGAATTCTAGAAGCAAAAAAAAAAACTTGCAAGGGTAAATATGAGCAAACAGCCTAAAATTTAGTTACTCAATGTATAGTATGGCAAATCATACCTTAGAGAGAAAGACATCCATAGCAGAGGTAAACTCAAGTGTACAGCATATCACATACTGTATGAATGTGTATCATATATTCAAGCTGCTAAAATCTGATCAAAACCGGTAAGATCAACATAACCTTGTGTAGGATGTGTACTGCATTTTAGAAATAAGGAAGACAGACACGCCTAAGCTTAAAAATCATCTCTCATGACAATACTTCCAACATTTTGAAGAGCAGGGATGACACATACGGAGATGAATGACTATGTGCACACAAGGCTGTTTATATTACCACCATAAGACCATAAGGGGCAATGCACTAGTATACATATAAAACTAGGCACTGACATTTAAGCTTAGTTATATCACAAAGGTTGTTATCAATGACCTTGAAACTAGCATGACTCTACAAACAATACTTTAGCGACATCTGTCAGAACATTCAAAGTTGCATCCCTTCAGTATTGCCATTATAAGGCTCTCCACAAAACAACATGGGAAGAGTAAGCATAATGATCAACAGATGATTATACTAATAATAATCACATAATCAACATTGAGGTAGAAAAAAATAAAACATTAATATCTGATCTGATGTTGTATAACAGTGATTAAACCCTTTACACAATTGATTCCATAATAACATCACCGACATGTTTTATCACTTTCATACTGATTACTTTATAACATTAACAATCACTCATTTGCTTCCAAATCCGGATAAGATGCTGAACATAAACTAAAAAAAACTACAAAACAAGATAACCATCTATTAGACACAAACGCAGGCTAGTGAGCTTTGATAAAGCTGAGAGCATTTGCTCTCTCCCTTTGTATTATAATTTTAGATCTCTTGAACTCTGCGTCCGTTAATGCAGGTCTGTCCCTTTGTATTATAATTTTAGAGCTCTAGAAACCCAGTACAGCCGTATGCATACGACTATAGTAGAGATGAAAATCATCCCTAGATAAATAGAGCAATCACTGTTCCCAGGAAAATTGATTGACCAGGCTAACTATCTTAATTCAAGACTTTGTTAGAAAACAAAGCTAGGATTCCCGACCATCTAGTGAATTCACCCATGTTACTGCAGCTTCATACAAGAGCTCACAGTCAATCAATTCCTAACCATCAAGTACTTCCCACGAATTGCAACGTCAAATGACATCACAATAGTAAAAAGGCTACAGAAAATTAAAAGAACAAACTACGCCCTAATCCACCAAATATTCAATACAAAATCAAAACACGCAACCAGTTCTAATTTCTAAATCCTTTTCTACTAGTGAGTCTTAAATCCTTACGCTAGCCGGTTCTGATTCCTTTTATACTTGTTTTTCCTTTTCTCCTCTTTCAATGACATTAAGCAAAACACGCAAGTAATTCAAAAGCCACAAATCTTAGAGAGCAAAAAGGCACAAATTTGAATGATGATTGTTTTCCTGACTCGAAAGCAACCACCGACAAGCAGATTGAGAGTGGAGGTGAAAGTAGAGATGGATTTGGTACCTGATTTGTGAAAATCCCTCTCCGTGTGTGACTTGTTCCTGAGGTGGTACGTGTCCGCCTTGAAGTCGAGTGAAGAGAAACGAAGATGAAGCAAATTAAACAAGGAAGAGGAGATCGAGAGATGAAGAAGCCAAAAAAAGAAGGTTTATAGGGATGAACTAACTCAGCGGAGAGAAGAGGAGAGCAGCAGTGAGAGAGACAAGGAACAGTGAGAGAGAAGAGGAGAGCAGTGGTGAGAGAGAAGAGGAGAACGATGAACTGTTTTCTAATTTCAAAGTTATTTCACATAATGAATAAAGTTTATCGGTTTATGTTTAGAAGAAGTGGAAAATATTCCAAAATCTCGCTAAAACGAAAAGAAATAGAAGACTGTCCAAAGTTTGATGCATATTTACTTTAGCTTTCGTAACCTGTTGTTTTGTTACAAAAATTGGATGAACGTATTTGTAACGATACATTCCTTACTAAAATTCTGATGAATAATAATAATCATGCATAGCGTTTGGTTACAATGTTGTCGCTACGTACAATAGTTCTAAGGTAACAACCACTTATCGTTACCAAAGATTTGTTACCAATAATTAAGTTTCTAGTAGTGATACCCCATCACCTTTCTAGAAGATCAATTGTGTGAAGCCAATATTGGTTCGAGTGTCCTTTTTTTTTTATATTCAACTACACTAGTCTGTGCGCAACAGATGTATTGATAACCTGAAGATGTTAACTTGTAATATCATTAAACCTCATTCGGGTTTAGAAAAATCTATCTCTTTTTTTTTGTGCTTGTGTTTAATTACTTCTTTCATCAATTGTTTATGTAAGTTATTTGTCAGTTGACATATTCCCCATCACCTTTCTAGAACATCGATTTGTGTGAAGCCAATATTGGATCGAGTGTCCTTTTTTTTAATATTCAACTACACTAGTGTGCGCAACAGATGTATTGATAACCTTAAGATGTTAACTTGTAATATCATTAAACCTCATCCGGGTTTAGAAAAATTTTGTCTCTTTTTTTTTGTGCGAGTGTTTAATTACTTTCTTCATCAATTGTTTATGTAAGTTATTTGTCAGTTGACGTATACCCCATCACCTTTCTAGAAGATCGATTTGTGTGAAGCCAATATTGGATCGAGTGTCCTTTTTTTGAACATTTTTTTATATTCAACTACACTAGTGTGTGCGCAACGGATTATTGATAACCTAAAGATGTTAACTTATAATATCATTAAACCTCATAAGGGTTTAGAAAAATTTTGTCTCTTTTTTTGTGCGTGTGTTTAATTACTTCTTTCATCAATTGTTTATGTAAGTTATTTGTCAGTTGATGTATACCCCATCACCTTTCTAGAAGATCGATTTCTGTGAAGCCAATATTGGATCGAGTGTCCATTCCTTTTTTTTGATATTCTACTACACTAGGCTGTGCGCAAGAGATGTATTGATAACCTGAAGATGTTAACTTGTAATATCATTAAACCTCATCCGTGTTTAAAAAATTTTATCTCTTTTTTTTGTGCATGTGTTTAATTACTTCTTTCATTAATTGTTTATGGAAGTTATTTGTCAGTTGACGTATACCCCATCACCTTTCTAGAAGATCGATTTGTGTGACGCCAATATTGGATCGAGTGTCCTTTTTTTATATATTCAACTACACTAGTGTGTGCGCAACAGATATTTGATAACCTGAAGATGTTAACTTGTAATATCATTAAACCTCATCCGGGTTTAGAAAAATTTTGTCTCTTTTTTATGTGCGTGTGTTTAATTACTTCTTTCATCAATTGTTTATGGAAGTTATTTGTCAGTTGACGTATACTCCATCACCTTTCTTGATGATCGATTTGTGTGAAGCCAATATTGGATCGAGTGTCCTTTTTTTTTATATAATTTAGACCAGTGGTCATTTTATAAAATAAATAAGTTTTGGACCAGTATATTGGGCCTCATTAAAACCTCCTCAAGCAAAACCCAATGGAAAAAACTTGAGAAGGAAAAAGAGTACCCACCATGTCTAGATACAACCCTACAAGTCCAACTAGGGGGGGGGGGGGGACCTTACAAGCACATCATACCCTTGCACCTTATCATCCAATTAAGCTAAGTAATCCTTTAAAGAGACCAAATCAATAAAACTACTGCATGATATAGGGAGGTCTTGCCACCAGGATTTTGTCCATCTCCAAACTCCAAGTTTTGTTTGGAGACCAGTGCGAGCTACATTCAATGATTCTCCTTGAAAAATCACACCATTACGATGCATCCAAATGTAGTACACACCATAGCATAAGGTAGACCTCCATGTTCTTCGCTTTGGATGACATAGGAACAGCAAACCAGTCTTGGTATATGTCTACTACTGGTTCCTTAAAAACACTGTATATTCCACCATCTTAGCAAACACTCCCACATTCCACTGATATTCGGGCATAAGAACAAGACATGCTCCAAGGTTTCCATTGACCTTTTGCACCATGGGCACAAGCTCTGCCCAAGAGGGACTAGATCTCTTTCAAAAGGAACTCTCGGGTAATAAGTCGTCTCATTACTGTAAACCATAGTGTAACTTCCACTCGTGGCTCGCACAAGCCCTCCACATAAGACTCAAATTCGACACTTCCGATAATTGGAGTTTTGAACGAATCGAAGCATGCAACATCATATTAATATACTTGGAAATGGAGTGTATACTCCCATCGCACCAGATGCAGCCATCTTCTTGATGCTGCGATAAAGGGGGTTTGAGGACCGCTGTTAGCTGCTCCACCATCTCTTTCTCATACTCGAACAACGGCCTCCTCCAGTGCATCTGCCAATTCCAGTTGTCGTTGATCCATTGACCCTGACTTGCTACTGGGACAATACTACACACGCTGAGTGTATAGAGTCTTGGAAACAACGTTCTCAAAATACCCGCCTAGCACCACCGGTCATTCCAGAATAAAATGTCTTCTCCATTACCCAACTTAATCTCTAGGTTCTCCTCTAGGATGATCCGTAACATTGTTTTTAGACGTGGCCTTTACTATCGAGGACCAAACACCCCGGGTCCCGAAAATCTCATTATCTGCCTCACCCATATGCAGGTCATCTCGATGTTAGTGAATGGACTGTACGACTCTCTTCCAGAGCAGCTTAGAATTACGAGCATAGCTACAGCGCCACTTAGCTAGGAAAGAAAGGTTTTTTCATCTGAAGATTTGAGAAGCCCAGGCCTCCCTCATTTTTTGGTTGCGCCATCCTTGCCCACGAGATAGGGTAAGAAACCGGGACTTATTTTTGCCCCAGAAAAACTTGCGCTGCAAAGAGACGAGTTTCTTTCTCATCTTGGGTGGTATCACAAATAGACTTGCATAGTAGAGAGGGATATACTCTAGCACCGATCTAACAAGTACAGTTCGTCCAGCTTTGGATAGACTAGTTGCCTTCCAAGTTGCTAATCTTGTTCAACCTTGCGAATGATCGGCTCCCAAGTGGCCAATTTTCTAATGTTCGCTCCTAAGGGGCATCCAAGATATGTTGTTGGGAGCGTACCAACTTGACATTTGAAGATGTCCTCCACCATTTGGCTTTTCCTATCGGTTGCATTAATGCAAAATGCCACCGATTTTTCCATATTCAGCTCTAGTCCACTCATTTCAGAAAATAGGAGGAGAATTCTATACACCAGGACTAGCTCATCTTTCCTTATTTGGCAGAAAATCATAACATCATCCGTAAATTGTAAATGGATTACCCTTACCTTCCTTGCCTCGATTAGTAGGCCTGAAAACTTTCCAAGCTCCACTGCACCTTGTATTAACCAATTTAGAGCTTCAACCGTAATAACAAAGAGAGATGGAGATAGAGGGTCACCTTGTCGTAAGCCTCGGCTAGGAGTGAATGGTTTTGTGGGTGACCCGTTCACTAGAAGCGAAATCCTCGATGACGTGACACACTCCTTTATCCACCCTCTCCATGTATTTCCAAACCCCATACGCTCTAGGGAATTAAACTGATGAATATATCTTTGTTGAACATTATTGTTAGTTTTTTGAAGATGGAAATGAGTTATTTATGTTGTAAAAAATTAGATGAGTATTAACAGAATTGATTGTTAAAAGTATGTCTTCGTATACAATATCAAAAATTATACACCTTTTGAGACACCTGAAGTTCAATATAAAATAGATTTGGACTATCTTTCTCTGCATTGTAACTTAAATTAAAAATGGGTCTGAATGACATATTACTCTCCAAACAACGGATATCAACCCATAAACCTAATGTTCATATATAAACAATATGAAGATAAACAATTCATATTATTTAGTTCATATATTGGATTTTTTTGTGAACTGGATGATAGGCTAAAAATCAGACCTTATAAAGCATTTCCAAACGGGCCTAATTTAATAAATGAAGTCGATTTATACGAGCAGTCTACTATATTTTTTTTAAAAGGGTACTGATATATATAAAAATAATAGGATGGTCTCTACCAAAGATGATACATATGATTCCATATATATATATATATATATATCTGATGTTTAGAGATATATAATGTAGTGTAAGGGAAAAGGGGAAACAACAAAGTCTAAAAGATATTGATGAATCAACCTATACATCAATCAATTCAGAATTAGGGGACGAATCATACAATAAACCTACGATCACAAAGCTAATAAAATAAACAACCATAGTAGATAATTCTACTTTCCAAGAAGTGATCAAGCCATTGGACCATCTCATGAGGGGTTTATCTTTGTTTTAATGACCGTTAATTATACTCTTGACATTGTAATCTATAATGATGAGGAGGGTGGGGTAGCAGCAGTCTACTACGTACTTAGGGCGCAGATTATCATTTTCCGTCAGTGACGGAAGTTTTTTTTTTTATATATATATATATATAATCGCAGGCAGCAGCAACGGAAATTACTTTTCTTTTTTTAGGAATTTGCATGCGTGTTTTTTACAACAAATCATTGTAAAATAATTTATCATTTATGTGTACATACAATTGTGTATAATAGTTTTTAATCTTATAATATTTGTTTATATGTATATGTAGATAATCGAGCATATATCAATTCAATACATATCTTAATCAAGTGGAAAATTTTATTTCAAAAATAATAGCTAATTTAGATCACGAAACTAATATTTAGATGTTTTCTAAATTAAAAATTTTGGGATATAATACATTTTATATATATGAAAAAAATGAGTATACACTATGATTCATATATATACACTATAATTCGATGAGAACGGTCAAATGAAACATATATAATAGTTAGTATCATCATTTTTAAAATAGTGCTGGAAACGATTATACAAGTTTGTATACATGTTTCTAATAATCGGTGGAAGCATTAATAAATTATTGTGAATATGTAAAAATCAAGGTTAAAAGAATGCATAAAATTGACTCCAACAACTCAGTTTATCACTTCCAATGTTGATCACCTTCATGTTTATCAATCAGTCAAGGTCTGTAAACTGATGAATGTTAAGAAAATATTTTTATACACAATGATTCGATGAGAACGACCAAGGAAAAGATATAAAACAGTTGGTGTTGTCTTTCTATAAAAGTGATCGGAAATGATTATAGAAGGTTGTGTACATGTTTATAATCATCAGTGGAAACGTTTATAGATTATCATGGATACGTTTTTTTTATAATTCTGGCATAAAGCCTTTTAACGATTATAGAAGGTTGTGTACATGTTTATAATCATCAGTGAAAACATTTATAGATTATCGTGGATACGATTATAGAAGGTTGTGTACATGTTTATAATCATTAGTGGAAACGTTTATAGATTATCGTGGATACGATTATAGAAGGTTGTGTACATGTTTATAATCATCAGTGGAAACGTTTATAGATTATCGTGGATACGTTTTTTTTATAATTCTGGCGTAAAGCCTTTTAGGATTACAGAAGGTTGTGTACATGTTTATAATCATCCGTGGAAACGTTTATAGATTATCATGGATACGATTATAGAAGGTTGTGTACATGTTTATAATCATTAGTGGAAACGTTTATAGATTATCGTGGATACGATTATAGATCGAAGGTTGTATACATGTTTATAATCATCAATGGAAATGTTTTATAGATTATCGTGGATACGTTTATAAATTATCGTAGATTATCGTGGATACGTAAAACTCCTAAAACCCACCATAGGAAAGCTAAAACCCGCTACCACAAACCCTAAAAACCCGTCGAGTTAGTTGCTAGAATATAAAGTACATAACAAATTCTAAATAGATTACCCTACCCCCCAAAACCCACCCTAGGAAAGCTAAAAACGTCAAAGACATTTTTAGGGTTTATGGTACGGGTTTAGGGTCGAAAACCTGTCGAGTTAGTTGCTACAATATAAAGTACATAACAAATTCCAAATAGATTACCCTACCCCTAAAACACTCAAAACCCACCATAGAAAGCTAAAAAACATCGAAAACATTTTTAAGTTTGTAGTGGAGGCCTAGGGTTTAGGGTCGAACCTGTTGAGTTAGTTGCTACAGTATAAAGCATAGAACGGCTTCCAAATAGATTACCCTAACTCCACACACCTTAAAACCCACCATAGGAAAACTAAAAAACGTCAAAGACATTTTTAGAGTTTGTGATAGCGGGTTTAAGGTACGTGCAATTAAATGACCTAGGATGGGAGAAAAACATTTAAAAATGTTGTGAACTATGAAATGAGAATTGATATTTGCTCATATTTAGTTATGCATGATAATTCTATATTTAAGCAACAATCTATCATGTTTTTTAATATAGATAATATTTTTTTTTGTATGAGATTTTGTTCATAAATTTATAGAGACGGGAACATATTTTTCTTAGTTTGCATTCAAGTAGATTTCAAGAAATTTGATTATATTTACATTACATGTCTACTTGTGAATAAGTTATCGGGTGGTCCACCAATATCTTTGAACATCATCTTTTTATTTCCCATATTAAAGAAAGTTTTATGACAAAGATCCTTTATTATATTAAGTTGTTAATTAGATATTTCGACATAAAATATTTTTAAATAGATTTTTATCATATTTTTCTAAATATATGTCATGATCATCTAATGATTATTATTTTAAAAGAAACGTGCAAATTTAACTAAATGAAAATTAAATAATGTGAAATTCGTACCACAACTTCAAAGGTTCCGCATAGCTTTTGAAGGCAAGTTATACTAACAACTACTACGTGTCATTCAGTTTCAAAATTACAAAACTTCTGTAGCTAAGAAATTACGAATAGAAAAACAAAAGTTTATAATCTTGAATGACAACAATTAGAAACTTATAGACCCACTATAAAAACGAAGAAGAACATCCATCGGTGAACGGTTCATTTCATTATAAAGATGGCAACAAATCAAAGGGAAAATTATTCATTAATGAAAGAGTTTTTTAGATTGTGATCATAAAAATGACGTTTGTATAATAATATTGTTTACTATATTATAATTGTGCAAGTGCATGTGAACCAATTTGATTTAAAAAAGAACAATTGTATGAAAAGTAGCGTTAAAAGTACGTACTATATATCACCCAGAGTAAAAAAAACTTCATTAGCTAGAGGACAGTCACGACTAATGGTGGCCACCGAATCCGAATCTACCCAGAACCGGCGGTTCTACCCGGAACCGGGCCGGAACCGATTCGGAACCGGAACCGCCCCCTTGCGAATCGAATCCGAATACAAGTTTTGAGATTTGGGACCGAACCGGGACCGAACCGGAACCAGAACCGCCCGAACCGTCTGGAACCGCCTGAATTCACATCGGATTCGGAACCGTGGAACCGGAACCGGAACCTCCCCGGAACCGCCAAAGTAGCTGTTGGAATCAGTCCAAACGACGTCGTTTTGGGTCTCGGGACCATGTAATCTTTTAAGACTTTCAAATTGAAATCATGTACCCTATTAGTAGCTGTACTCTTTTTCCTTATTAGGGTTTTCCCATGGGCTTTTACCTAATAAGGTTTTAACGAGACAGTGAATCATATAATAAAATCCGCTTTGCTCTTTAATTTCGGCAAATTCAATACAAAAATTTAAGTCTTTGGTTCATACACATTTAAGATTATAAACTTGAGGAATAACCTAGCTAGGAATAAAGTGGACGAAAAGAGCAACGTGTGCACGCAAACGGATCTAAAATCGGAGTTAAAACGAAGAAACTGGAGCCGATCGAATCTTTCCGAAACTGGTCGGAACCGCCTCGGAACTGGTCGGAACCGATCAGAACCGGAACCGGAACCGCTCTAGAACCGTCGGAATCATTGATTTGAGTGAATCCGAAGCGAATACAGAGTTCTGGAACCAGAACCGCCCAGGACCGGTTCCGAATCCGAATACACATTTTTTGGAACCGGAACCGGAACCGGTGGAACCGGAACCGTGGCCACCATTAGTCACGACAATCCTTGTCGCTACTACGTACTTAGTAAAATGTGTTATTCTCTAAACGGATGGAGTGTTCTGATTATGCACTATGTTATCTTTTCTTTTAATTATATATATATATATATATATATCTTATTATATATATCTTTATTAAAACAAATTATCCCCGCTGCACCTTAACGTTTTTTAAAGACATGTATTTAAAAAAGATCAAATGGAAAGAGAAAGAAAAGCATTTATGACATTTTATATATATTGATATATATCTTTTAGGGCATCCACAATGGTGTGGATTCCACCCAAATATGTCAGTAAGAAATTGAAAAAACTCTACAGCGGTGTGGATCTACCAAGTTTCTCTTTCATCGTTTCTTATTTAAGCAACGTACGAACATTCAATTTGATTGGTTTGTTTCAATTTATTTATAATTTTGTAGGATTAAAGTAGGATAAGAAGGGATCAAAGATAAAATATTGGGAGGAGAGAATGTTAGAAACATTGTAGATATGTATATGTCTTGTGTGAGATCATTCACATTTAAACTTTACTAATGATATGAAAAGAAAAACTCATCGGTGTTGGAATCTACCAAGTTTATAAAATCTATTTCATCGGATTGAGAAGGAATCATGTACAGTATTATTGAGATGACGTACCAACCTATATCAATTGTTTAATCTTCATTTATAATTTTGTCATCAGGATGATAAGTAAAAAAGAAATAGCGGGACATGAAGGGATCGAAACAAGAGAAAATATGGAGAGGAGTGTTAAGGGAAAATATTACTTGACAAGAGAGGAAATATCTGGTTTGAGCTTACAATGGAAAAAAATATTTTTGTGACAAACCCGACACGACACTAGAATTAGTTAAAAAACTCTCCACCATTGTGGATGCCCTTAGTTGCTTTGTCTCTCTTCTCTTCCCTCCATATTAATATCGATCACATTGTCCTTAACATATATGACATCAGGACACACATTGATCGATACCGCCAAATAACTTTACGGGAAAATTTGTGGAATCAACACTCACACTAGGTGAATGGAGTACAATCTCATGCATATGACACCCTAATTATTATCTCGTAACTTCCTCCCGGCGAGTTCTCTATCTCCCTCATGAATCACGTTTCCTATCTTTGAGCTGAATCAGTATCTCCATCCGCATCCTCCGTTATCTGAGCCTGCCACTAGTAGGGGTTGCAAAAAATTCTAAAACCAAAAACTGATAAATCATACAAAAAATCGATTTACCATAATTTCGGTTCGGTTTACCATACCGACTTTTTAGCCAGTTCCGGTAACAAATTAAACTTTATAACATCAGTTTATCATAAACCGTGCTGAATTATATAAAATATTATTTAATAATAATTCATTTAAAAATAGTAATTTCAATTTTTCTACCTTTCAGATTCTTAATTGTTCAATATATATCTCATCCCATCCATCTTTTTATTCACCATAAGAACCCGTAAGCAGGGGCGGAGCCAGGATTTGAAATATATGGGGTCACTATTATTGAAAAAAAAATCTTGTATTCATAAATATAATTCAAATTTTTAAAAAATATAATCCTCTAGTACAATTGTACTCTACGGGGCTTCATTGCCTGAAAATATTTTATAATAGTTTCATCACTAATGGTCTTAAAAATATCTTTCTCTACGTAAGTAACTAAACAATCATTAAGTAAGTCATCTCCCATCTTGTTGCGCAGATCGGTCTTCACATATTTCATTGCAGAGAATGCCCGTTCAACCGTTGCTGTAGCAACTGGTAGAATTAAACCAATACGGTTGATTAGTGAGAAGGGAAGGGAAAATGAAAAAAAAACATTACTTTAAGCTATTAGTTAGTGTGGAAAATGAAAAAAAAATTGTTACACATTAAAAAGCGATTTGCTAAAAAGAAAGATAAAAAAAGAAGAAAACAAACCGAAAAACAAAATAGTTAATTGGTGAGAAGGGTAGGGAAAATGTAAAAAAAAAAAGTTCCTTTAAGCTATTAATTAGTGATGGAAAATGAAAAAAAACTGTTTACAGATTAAATAGTGATTTACTAATCCACTGGAAAAACAAACCCCATTATTAGGGGAGATGAAAAAAAAATTGTTGGAATTCACGAACCACGCGAACAATAATCAAAATGAAAAAAAAACCCAGTTCCTTTAAGCTATTAATTATTGATGGAAAATGAAAAAACTGTTACACATTAAATAGTGATTTACTAATCCACTGGAAAAACAAACCCCCGTTATTAGGGGAGATGAAAAAAAAATTGTTGGAATTCACGAACACACGCGAACAATAATCAAAATGAAAAAAAAAACAGTTCCTTTAAGCTATTAATTAGTGATGGAAAATGAAAAAAAGCTGTTACACATTAAATAGTGATTTACTAATCCACCAGAAAACAAACCCCATTAATATGGGAGAAAAAAAAAAATTGTTGGAATTCACTTAATTTACTAATCCACCGGAAAACAACCCCATTAATAGGGGAGATGAAAAAAAATTGTTTGAAATTCACTTAATTTACTAATCCACCGGAAAACAAACCCCATTATAGGGGAGATGAAAAAAAATTGTTGGAATTCACTTCCTGCAGAATACCGCGAACAGACAATAAAAAGATCGTTGGAATCTCCACCATGAAGGAACACACGTGAACAGACACGAGATGGAAAATGAAAAGTGATAGGAAAAAATGTACATAGTGAGACTTGAACCCTAGCAACTACACACACTACTCCTGTCCTTAACCAGTAGACTATGACAAACTTTATTATGTATGGGGTCACTTATATTTACATACAAAACAAGTAAATAAGAATTTATGAATTTTTCAAAAAATGTGGGTCACGTGACCCCACGTGTACCCTCCTAAATCCGCCCCTGCCCGTAAGCCGCACAGAACTATATAAACATTAATTAAAAAATAGTTTTTTTAAAAACTAATACTTTTTCATTTTTTCTACCATTTTAGATTCCTAATCATTCAAAACCTTTGGTAATGGTTTTGATTTAATTTTATTTGTTGCCTTTTCTTTTAACTAAAGTTATATAGTTAAGCGCATGCTATATGGTAGAGTATATGTTTGTGTTTGAAAAGTTTCCTATACTTGAGGGCTTTGGTTGACATTCCCTTAATCTTCATTGGAAATGTAATCACTTTCCTATTGCATGCATGCAGGCGTAGGCCCCTGCTCTTGCTCATGCCTTCTCTCCCCCTGTATTGACCGCCCACGCTCATTCCACCTTCTCCCTCGCCCTCCCTTGCCATCTGCCTTCTCCTACGCCTTCCTTTGTATTCTCCCGTCCCCTCCCCTTAGCTGCCCGAGCCTTCCTGCCCTGATATGGATCGCCAAGTTGAAGAAATTGCAGCTAAATGTGAAGATATCTCCCTCGCTTCCGAAGAGGGATGACAACCCCACTGGATGACCTTGTGGATGAAATGGTCCCCATTCCCTTTTGATCGCTGCCTCCTAACTAAAGTCTTTCACCAACAAGATTGTTGACGTTTGTATGATAGGAAGCTCACTATCCAGACTCTGGTGGTTGGAAGGAGAGCTCAGTTTGTAGTGCTGGAAAGACTATCTTCTTCTTTGATTTTGATCGCCAGACCTTGCCCAATATATTCTCGATAAAGGCCCATGGACCTATGACAACTCCCTTATCATCCTTCACCTTATTGACAAGCTCCTCACTCATTCATACCACACCTTCCAGTGGTTCCCCATTTGCGCTTGTATCTATGATGTCCCTTCTCTTTTCCACAACCTCCTTTTTACTAAGACGATCGGTAACACGCTTGAAACCTTCCTTGAGTTCAAAGAGGATGATGGCCGGATTGGTGGACACTTTCTTCACCTTAAAGTCCTTTGGACGTCAACCTTCCAATCCTTCAGTGTGTTAAGGTCTCGCTTGAAGGGAGGGACCTTTTCCTGAGAACTACCTATGAGCGCATGTCGGCCATCTGTTTCCGGCGTGGTCTCTTCTTCATGCCTTTAAGGGGTGCCCTATTCAATGAGTCCACCTGTTGAGATCTTCCCGTACGGGCCATGGCTGCGAGCTTTGGGGATCCACTTCGAAAAAGGCCAATACGAAAGATGACTATGAAATCTGGTGGATTACGTGTGGTTTGATCGCTCTCCCTCTTCCTCTCCCCTGAATGATGCAACCAAAGGGGACCGGGATCTTCAAATTTGGGCCATCCACTCTCCAACCGCGGGCTCCAGTTGGCTGACTCCGAGCCTGATGAGAGCAACACTGGCTTAGATGAGGACTCGGTTCCCCTTAGGCACCTCTTCCCCGGGTTTAGTAGTCCCAATGGAAGGAAGAGATTCATTCATGTCACGTCAAAGAATGAGGAAATGAGTATCTCATCGCATGTCCCGCCACCAGAGCCTTCTCCAAAGAATGGCAAAAGCTCATTGCCCACCCAAGGCGTAAACCTAATTCTTGACCTCTCTGCCCCTCCAAGGGTTTCTTCTCCTCATGCGGCAGTCCTACAGTCACTCCGGATTGCCAGAAAAAATGATCTCCTTCCAAGTAGGCATCAGGTGCTGTATGTATGGTGTTCTACCTAAGCGTCTCAAGGTTTCGCTCCTTGTATGTCCTGGTTCTACCAATGCTCCTTGTAAGATAAATAAGCAGGCTAGCTACCTTGTTATGTCTTGGGTGTTTCTTAGGTTCATTGGTGTCATTGTCTTTGTTCTTGTTGGATCCTCCCGGGTTTCTTTTCGATTGCTGCTCACAATGCAGTGTTCACAAATTTAGATTGAAAATTACCACCTTGCGTAGGTACTTTTCTAGATGTTGCTTCAGGATCTTACTCCCGTACATGTGTTACCTGTTCTTTTGTCCCACGTACGACCATCTATCCTAATATATTATCACCTTGATTTCGAAAAAAAAACATAATGACATCGTATCCTAAGTGATTGTAGGGTCAGTTGTTGCTCCTCCCTGCTTTATTTACTAATACTATTACTACTATATATAATCATAAATATATGGCATAGAATTGTAACTATGACATCCATACAGGATAGAGTCAGAAATGAAGTCTAATAATTATGGACATAATTATAAAATTAAAGTTGTCAAACTTTCTTAATTTAAAACTTTTTTACACTATAAATATTATGCAATTTAACAAATTATATAATAAAACGAGACGTAAAGATAAAAATATGCTCCCTCTTCTCTCTTTCCTTTCCCTCAATTTAGTTGGTTCGTGTAGTATGCGATCCCACCTCCCTCCCCAAAATCTCCATAGTCCAGCTCATCTTCTCCCCCAAAATTCACAGTTTTCTTACTATTTCCCTTCCTTCTTCTCTAGTCTACGCCCTTCTCTATCGTGAATCAATAATACTTGCTGCCTATTCCACTGATCCTTCGTTTCTCTGTTGCTGATTCGGTGCTCACTTTACCATTGCTGGGGACTTCGGCACCAAGGACCAGTAGGCGGTGGAGGGGTAAGCTTCGCGCTCCCTTCATGGTGGTCGATTAGGGGATGGACCAACAACAGGTGGAGGACCTGCTTCACACTTTTCCTTCGATGGCGGTCGAGGAGGAGACAGAGCAAAAACTAGTGGATCTTCCATCCCCTCTTCCACTCGCATGTTTATTTTTGCTCCACTTATGTTTTTTCCTAGTAATAAGTGGACTATAATACAAGTTTGTTATCTTACCTTTTGTGTTAATATTTTGCTCCAAGTGCTAAGAATGTTGTGTCTGGATCTAGCTATAGATCTCGGAATGTTGTGTCATGATCAAGTAATAGATCTTGGGATTTTGTGTTTGGATCTAGCAATAGATCTTAGGATGTTGCGACGGGATCTAGCTTTAGATATGTAGGTAGGTTTATGGGTTCCTTCCCATCTTTTCTTTCTTGGTTTCAGGAGGTGATTGTATTAGAAGACGTGTGTATAGGCATAGGAAAGAATTAAGAGATTGTTTGAGAAACTGTATAAGGAAACGATTGTATATTGAGTTCTGTGTTTTTGTCTACAAACCTAGAGACCGATAAACTATTTATAAGCATAGACTACTAATCTACTTTGTAAAGATAAATGTTTATGTAAAAGATAAATATATTTTGATGTATAAAATCTAAACTAATTTGAACTAATCTAGTAGTCTCTAATAAACCAAGGATCTAATTAATATTATGGGCTTAAGTTCTTGGTGGGCTGTTTACTAGCCCAATACCCCCCTCAAGCCGTAAGCAAAATTGCTAAGGCTTGAAGTATTATCATACATCCCGATGCGTGGCAACTGCTCCTTGTATTTGACTCCTGCCAAAGCTTTAGTCATCATGTCTGCGAGTTGATCAGAAGTATGGGTGTATCTGACATCAACAAGACCCTGTTGTATCTTCTCCCGAACAAAATGGCAATCAATCTCGATGTGTTTCGTACGTTCATGGAAAAACAGGGTTGCGAGCTATGTATATAGCTGACTGATTATCGCATTTGACTGGTATGGGATTGATTGTGTGGGACATCTAGCTCATGAAGTAGCCGGTGAGCCATGTCAATTCCGCAGTAACTCGTCGCAGAGAACGATATTCAGCTTCAGCACTAGAAAGAGATACTGACCCTTGCTTTTTAGTCTTCCAAGAAATAGGGCTACTTCCAAGAAAGATGAAATAGCCTGACATGGATTTTCTCGTGTTTTGGCAAGCAGCCCAATCCGAATCACAATATGCTTGTAAATCAAGTGCAATACTCGGGTTGCCAGTGAGGACTATACCATAATTCAAGGTTCCTTTGATGTAACTGATTGCATGCATGGCAGCTTCCATATGAACATCACTGGGGTGCGCAATGAACTGGCTAAGAACCTGAACTGTAAAACTGAGGTCTGGTCTTGTATTAGTCAAGTAATTGAGTTTGCCTACCAACCGCCGGTAAGATGTGGGATCCGTTAAAGGGTACCATCAGTGACACGTAGCTGTTTTCCTTTGACCATAGGCCCCTTGGCAGTTCTTGCATCAGAACAAGTATATTCTTCTAAGAGCTCTAAGCAGAATTTGCGATGTGAAAGAATATACCCGTGATTGTAGGGTATGAACTCAATACCCAGGAAATAGCGTAATGTTCCCAGATCTTTAATGCGGAAATCAAGATCGAGAGCACGCTTGATGCCATCAATTTCCTGCTGACAAGGACCAATAATTAACATATCATCAACATAGACAGCAATAAACATCTTACCCTGAGATGTTCCTTGTGGAAAAGTGAGTAATCATTCTTGGACTGAGTAAACTCAAGTGTGGGGAAAAACCAGCTAGTTTAGAAAACCATTGCCTGGAAGCTTGCTTTAATCCATTATAACGATCTTCTTAGCCGGCATGCCTTGTTTGTCCCTGTGACCTCAAGACCAGGTGGTAAGCGCATATAGACCTCTTCATCAAGGTCTCCATGGAGGAACGCATTATTCACGTCAAGCTGATTGATAATCCACCCTTTGCTAAGAGCAACAACAATGAGAGATCGTATTGTTGTTAACTTGACCACGGGTGAGAAAGTCTCATGATAATCCAAACCATGTCGCTGAGTGAACCCTTTTGCTACCAACCGAGCTTTGTACCGTTCTAACGTTCCATCTGACTTTAGTTTCACTTTGTACCCATTGCACCCAATAACCTTTTTCCCTCTAGGAAGGGTTACAACATCCCATGTTTCATTTTCCTCTAGCGCTCGTAATTCTTGTGCATGGCTGTCCGCCAATGTTCATGCAGGACTGCCGATTGATAATTATGTGGTTCATGCAGATCTGTATTAACCCTAGGTTGGACAACGAAAGCGCTGGAAAGTAGAGCCACATATCTGATAGTGTAGTTTCTGTCAAACTTACACAGTGTGCAAGCGTGTCATTAGGAAGGTCTGTGGACCCATATACCCTTTCATCCAGGATCTCTTGGAAACAAGAAGTGCACACATAATCATCTAAGTAACTAGGCTTGCGGGTCACCCTACTGGTACGCGCAAAAATCTGGTTGGTTGGTGTCATCTAGTGGTAAAGTGTCATCTGGAGAAGATTCAGGTTGACTTGGACGAAACAAAGGTTCGTCATCTATTAACATAGGAGGTGTAACGTTACCATGTTGATATTGCTGGATTTCTAACGTGTGGAAAGGGAAAATATGGACATGAAACTTAACATCCCTACAAACTTCTACTGTGCGATTCTCCAAACTCATCACTTTATACCCTTTCCTACGTGGATCATCTCCGAGATAAATACACGCTTCTCCTCGTGGATCAAATTTCCCTCCTTTTGGTCCTACTATCGTCTTGTAACACAAACAACCGAAGGGCTTGATCTCACTATACGAAGGCTTGCTTCCGAACAAACTCTCGTATGGGGTTTTTCCATTAACGCCTTGGTAGGCAAACGATTAATAAGGAAAGTCGCATGCAGTATGCACTCTCCCCAATATTCAAGTGGTACGTTGGATTGGAAAAATACCGCCCTTGCCGTTTCCAAAAGATATTTTGTTTGCGTTCAACAACAGCATTTTGTTGCGGCGTATAGGGACATGTTGTTTGATGCATTATCCCTTGTTGCGCAAAATAGCTCTTCCCTTCATTCGAACTCCCCAGTTCTCTGGCATTATCTGTTCGTACCACCTTAACCTTTGCTTCAAACTGTCGTTCTACCATCCTGACAAAATTTACGATCGCTCCCAAGCATGCCCTTTTTGTTTAATGAGAGTGACCCAAGTAGTGCGTGTAAAATCATCGACGAAGCAAACAAAATATTGAAACCGTTGTAAGTGTTTGTACCAAACGGCCCCCAGACATCTATATGGATCATCTCAAAAGCTCTCTTGGTTTTACTTGTAGAATTGTTGAAAGGCAATCGTTGTGCTCGTGACTTGTAACAAACATCACAAGCATAGGTTGAAGAAAATCTGTTTCTTTTATTATGCCAAGTGTTACAAGCTTTCGGAAGGGAACATGCCCTAATTTACATGCATTTCTAAAGCCTTTGGGCTTATTCCACTTCCTTCTTTATCTTGACGGCCCAACTCTTCTCGCTGGCCTGTATTACTCGCACCGCTTGACAAATCCGGAGCCCTTCCGACTACTGGACAAGCGCGGCCCAAACTCTTGCTGGCCCAACCTACGAACAAATCTGCATCCAGTATATACAGATTGTCCCGAGCATCGCCTATCTTACTATTCTGGTTTGAGATATGGCCCTGAATGTAGCAACCATGGCAATCGAAAATCAGAGAGCAACAAAATTGCTTCACAAGCTTCGTTACAGAGACCAGATTAAACATGAAATGGGTATATACATCACTTCCTTCAACCTCGCTTCACTTCCCAGCTTTACATCTCCGACCAGGTAACAATTTGAGGACTCCCATCTGGTAATATCACCGTCCTCTCTCTCTCTAATTTCTTCCAATTTTCGAACATATAATCAGCTCCCGACATGTGGTCGGTAGCTCCAGAGTCAATAACCATTTTCCTTTGAAAGAATCACTAGATCGACTACTCATTAAGCAAAATTTGTTGCTAATGCAAAGTGCACTGTTACCTGAAAAATTGCAGTAGTCGACTCCTTCTGTGTTGTTCTCCGTGGTTTTGCTTCGCAGTAGATATGTGATTTGTTGTAATTGTCTCGGTGTTAAACCTTCTCCCAATTCTTCTTTGTTACTGCCTTGCTCTGGATCTGCGACTAAATTGGCATACATCTTCTTTCTTCGGGCCCAAACTTTGTCTCGCCCATGGATTTCATAACAATCGGCGACTGTGTGGCCCGATTTCTTGCAATGAGTGCAAGTTTGTCTCTGGTAACATTCTTCGAAGCTATGCCCTAATTTTTACAGTGAGAGCATAATACTTTCTTCTTGTCGAATCTTCTAGAGTTTCTGGTATTGTTGCCTTGAGCGACAGTTTGGCTTGAAAAAGACATTGCTTCTTCGTTCTGGTAACCATCTCCCCTCTGTTCTTCTTCTTGAACTATGAGCGAAAACGCTTTTTCAAGTGACGGTATTTCCTTCATGGCTAATATTTGCCCTCTGATGGACAAATATTTTCGGTTAAGCCCCATGAGAAAATGAATAAGCTTGCTTTGATCGACCCGCTTCTTGTAATCTTCTCTGGCACCGCAGCTGCAACCAGAACAAGAAAATCTGGGTGGTGGGCAAGCTAAGTCTAATTCTCCCCATGCTTTCTTTAATCTTGTGTAATAGCTTCCGACGCTCTCATCCCCTTGTCTAATCTCTGATAATTCACGTTGCAGATTATGGATTATCGCAATATTTGTGTGCTCGAATTGCTTGATTAAAGAATCCCAAAGTTCCTTCGGGTCGTCACAGAAACGAAAACCTTCTGCAATATGGGGAGCGAGAGCAGACTTCAACCAGGACAGCACCAAGGAATTAGATCTCTCCCAGGCACTGATGCGAATGATGTTCGACTCCTCAGGTTTGTCAATCTTTCCCAAGACAAACCCATATTTGTTTTTAACTTTCAGAGCCGTAACCATATCTGACTTCCATCCTTGAAAACCCTTGCCATCAAACTTGCTTACCAGGTTGAGCCCTGGATTCTCTGCTGAATGGACGTAAATTGGGTCGTTTACATCAATGATGGAGGACGCACCAGTACCAGAATTGACCGCAGCTTCCTTCTTCCTTTGCCTGCGTCATCCGCCATGTTTGGAAGAAACAAGAAACATCAAGATCCTAAGCTCTAGATACCATATTAGAAGACGTGTGTATAGGCATAGGAAAGAATTAAGAGATTGTTTGAGAAATTGTATAAGGAAACGATTGTATATTGAGTTCTGTGTATTTTGTTACAAACCTAGAGACCGATAAACTATTTATAAGCATAGACTACTAATCTACTTTTGTAAAAGATAAATGTTTGTAAAGAAAATATATTCTGATGTATAAAATCTAAACTAATTTGAACTAATCCAGTAGTCTCTAATAAACCAAGGATCTAAATAAATATATGGGCTTAAGTTCTTGGTGGGCTGTTTACTAGCCCAATAGATTGTCTTTTCTTTTCTTTTTTTTCTAATTAGGGGGCCATATTTGAAGCATTTTCGGGCTTCATTTGAAAAGCTTTTGTCCTCTTTACTGTGGATGAATTACGTCTTTAGATTTAGGCGTTGTTCAGACAATGGCTATTGACATTCACCAATATCTTCATTGTCTCCTGGCTACGTTTGGATTGTATTAAACTCATCCTTCTACCTCCCGTATTATTAATGGAATATCTCTTACAAAAAAAAGAAGAAAAAAGTTAAGGAACGTTTATGCCTCCCTATGTACATTTTAGTTGGTAAAAAAACAAAAACAAAATAACACTCATGAATTTCATTCATAATGATCAGAAACAAATGATTATATCGTGAAAACGTACAAAGTCCAAATTCGTCAAACTGCCACATGCATAAATATATATGGTCCTTTTAATGATCGCTAACACATATTTATCTTGTGGTAACATGAAAATTTTGAAACTGGTCAAAATTATATAAAGTAAAAGACAGGACAAAACAAAATTAAATGTTGCGCAGTAGTGAGGTGAGTGTTGTTGTTGGCAAACAACCGCATGAGAGTTGGTCCTTTGTATCTGTCTATTTCTTGCAGTGTGTAATAGTAATGAGCAGTCAAACTTATTGGTCCCTCCCTCGTCTCTATTATAGGTCCTAAATCTGTATATAAGTACTGCGGCTTCGTTCGTGGCTATATATTACTTCTACTACTATATCTTCCTATCTGCTTGCTAGCTATTATATTATCTGGGTTTCTCTCGCGTCACAAAAAAGGTTTGGTGAAAAGCCATTACCATATATACAGTCCAGCTGCTGCTGCTGCTTCTGCTTGAATAAAAACTGTTATATAGACAGTCATGAAGGTTACAAGCTTAAGGATTGTGGTCTTTGAATTGTGTCTTGTTCTTGTACTACTACTCTCATCCTGTCAAGCGAGTCGTCTGCCACATAGACTGAGAAGTAGCAGTTCTGGAGATCATGGAAACAAGGTTAGAAATATATGTTCATATTAATTTGTTTTTGTAGTTAGCTGGCTAGTTTATGTAGGTTAATTTGCTAGCTAGCTTCTTAAGAGAGGAGAGTCGTTTTCGTTTGTTTGACTGACAAGTGAAGTGAAACTTCCTGAATTGTTGTAGGGAAATGGAGTGATTGAAGAAGCTATAATATTCATAAATAAATGGTCTTCAATGGCGCAACCATTAGTTATGCCATCTTCATCATCAAAGAGTACGTAATAGAAGTTTGTTTCAGATCAAACAATTTTTTCTTGATATCAATTGAATATGTACATTATGATGATTTCAGAGTAGTTGTGATTATCTAATTAGTGTGGCAATAATAATATGCAGGAAAGAGTAGAAAACTATCATCTACTACATCTTCTTCTCACAGTACTATAGCTACTAGTACTTCTTCATCCACCACCACGGCCACGGCCTCCTCAAAGGTCAGCATATATATATAGTCTTAATTACTTGCAACTTGTACAAATTAATTATAAGAGTTTACGTGCATCTAAATAAACATTGACTGAAATTGCAGGGCGATAACCACCCGGTTAGGCAGCAGGAATCATCAAGTAATCATCATAAAAGGGTACAAATTAGCAGCAACGTGTTTAATCCAACGGCAGAAAAAGTCAAATATAGCGTTGGTGGAGGAGGTGTAGTTCCGCCGGGTAACAAGTACCAGGACGTGATGGATATGACTGAGATGGATTACTCTCCGGCCAAGCGAAAACCACCTATTCACAACTAAATCATCCATCATATATATTGAAGTTAGATGCCAGCAGGTGTATGGTTTCATGCATGATTTTAATGGGAATTACTACTAGTAAGTTAGCAGCGATTAACTTGTATTATGCTCCCGCCTGCCCGCCTGTGATCGATGAGGAAGAGGCAGCAGCAGCTAGCTTATATACAGCGTTGCACAATGAACGCGTTTTTTTTTTTTTTGCTTGATTAGGGTTTCTCGATGGATATCCATTTGTAAATATATTCGAGATTGAGATGATACTATATAATATTAGATGATCCGGCATGATCACGTGGCCTATACTATAGTTAGTTAGAATATTAAAGTGATTAATGAAATGTAATAGTAATATACTATAATTTTGAGCTTCATTCCCATATCTCACCAGGTGGATTTTGTCTATCATATTGAGTAATAATAAACCTAGCTCCAACCTTTTTCCAGATCTTCTTTTTCATGAAGTTGTTATTATAAAGTAGTACGTTCCTTTGTCTCTATATATATGATCACTAAAAAATAATAATAATTTCACTCCTACGTACGTGCATATAATACTCTATAATCACTTCTATAATTATATAGGGATCGATCGATGCCTCTTTTGAAAATGGTCAATCGGGCCAACGAATATCATACAATATTTAAGATAAGATGATTCGATCAATTAACCAGTGGCTGGGCTGGCTGGATTAGTCCATCGATCATTATTGGCATTATATACATGTGGGTAAGTAGCTAGCTCAACTATAATATAAAGCTCTATATATGATACGAACATTTGGGCAGACAAGTAAATAAAGAAGGGTGTTGGTCGAATCGACAAGAGCTTTGTCAGTGTCATAACCGGCAATATATACTACCTACGTCCCTACCACCAAGTTGACTGACCCATTCAATTCAATTCAACCCCATTCTTTGCAGACTGATAATCCAGATGATCATGTCGAAAGTTAGAAAAGTGAAAATAGTTGATGACAATGATGTATGTGACATACAGACAATAAACTGATCAATAAATAGGTGCAAAAGAATGGGCCCAATTCAATACTCTCTCTGCTTGATGATTGATTGATGGATCTATCGACGGATCGATCAATCAAAAGATAGTAAAACATTAGTATAAAAAGAAAACCTGATTCATGCTTGTCTCTGCTACTACTACTACTACTAGACACAATTAATTCTGGTGGGTTCCCCTTACAATTACCTACATGGTAGTTGATATATAAAAGAAAAGGAAGAAGTACGTTGATGCAAAATATTATATATGACCCAAACATTTCTGAATTAATGAACGTATCGGCTTTTGTAAAAATGAGCTAGGTGGTTGGGACTGGTATTCAATTGCCCATATGCGACATATATAGTTAGTTTGATGTAAACTTTGAGTAAACGTACATTTTCTTTGAGTAGATGGTCAACTGGATTTATTGAGGCCTCTAACTAGCTTGGGGCCTAACGAATGAGTACTCATGAGTAGGGTTTTTATATCTTTAACCAAACTTGCAACATCTTATATATATTGAAAATAAAAGAGAATAATATTGACCATATCATTTTCCATTTACCCTCTCCTCTCGACAAATATATAGTTAGTTTTTCTAGAGTACTAATTTTAAATTCATAACATTTCCCATTTCTTCATTTCTGCAGGATCAAAAGACACACTTCATAAGTCACTTTTTAAAAATTTGGAGGTGGTCAAAACCAAATTCATTCTAATTATCATAAAATGTCCAAATTGACAGAACCGTAAGTCTCGTGGATATCACTCTGTGAGAGAGGTTCCTGCTACCACCAACAAAGGCCCGTCAAACGAGAACCGTGTTATCAGATCAGCCCATCCACAAAAACCTTCTACAATCCACCACTACTGTCTTACGTAGGCCCATAAATATCCGGCCTCGCCATATCTTCAACTGTGGGTCCGGCTGGCCGACCGACCTCAGAAAGAGATCCCCCGGCAAAGCATAAATATAATCTGCGCGTGTTCACGTGCTGATTGTTTTAAATTCTCACCATCCGACGGCCGACATTCTAAGATCAAACAAAGCAAGCACTTGCTTTTTGTTTTCGTATCCTGATCTAATCTGCCACCTCTCGCGCTTCCTGTATCAGTCGGCCCGCAACGCCACGACAGATAAGCGGGCGCCGGGCGGTGCGAGGGGAAAGCCCGATAATAATTCGCAGCCAAAGCAAGAGAGAGAGAGACAGACAGGAGAGATACAAGCAGCGATCCCGCTCCCGCCTATCTATCTGCTCCGTTTTTTCGCGGAACGTGAGTTCGGCGCTTGCCTATTATCACCAGGTTCCGTTGCTCAATCCCTCTTTTACGTTATATTCCAAACTCCTTGGGGGCTATCCTAGAATGACGAAACCTCAATTTCCACTTGAAATGTTAAGTGTTTTTCAAGATTCTTTGTTTGTTTGATATATTCTTGTTTCCACGCGGTGCCTCCATGTTTAGATTATATGATTGCTGTTTGCTGCCAAAGAGTTTGGACTACGTGTGAATGAGCCCTAATAGTCACTGTTGGAGCTTAACGTTTATTGGAAAAGGAAAACTTTCTACAATAACAGGTTCTCTCTATTGGGTTGGACTTGGAACAGCTGATGAAATATATATGACCTCAATTGTATTGTACCTCCTTGTTCGTCACTTCCTGTTCGCCAATTAATGTTGTTTGATTAGTGATCCGGGTGCTCTCAGCTGAGTGGTGTTTGGGCGCAGCATTCCGTTTAACTTTGTATGGTTATCTGTTTGTCACCTTCTTTATGATTACTGTCCTCTATCCCATTGTAATGGATATGTTTTGGAGTATACATACATAGCACTGGTTATCTTGATTTGCGTGCTTGTTATCATGGGAGAAACTCTTGTATTGGCATGATCCATTCTTAACTGACATGTCATTCCTGCTAAGTTCCGATGTCTTGTTGCTCCTGTGGAACATTGATATAGCTGTAAAACGGTTGAGTTTGAATTATTTACTTTTTATAACATAGGAAATTGTTATTGTGGACATAGTTAGTTTGCCTGCTATTTTGAATGCATCTTCTGGAGTGAAAAGAGATAAAAGTTAGAATAAATCATCCAAGCTGTGTTTTGTCATTTTGATTGCAGCTCTGTTCCTGTTTCAGAAGAATGGAAGGTTGTGCAAGCCAGCTACCAGGGCATGATGAAGTTGGAGGTTCTGGGACAAACATTGAGATCAAAATTAAGACAATGGACTCACAGACCTATACCTTGCACGTTGATAAACAGGTTACTTCCATTAAGTATATTCTTATGAATTTTAGGCATGGCATTTTGAGTGATGTAAAAGATGTGATTAAACTAATTTCCAGTAGTTTTTCCCATCACTGGAAATGGACTTTAGTTATATGCTTAAATGACTTAGTGCACAACTATTGCTGGAATCTGGTTTTATGCTTAGAACAGCAACTGCTTTCCATGATTAATCTATCAATTTTTGTTCTGTAGGATAAACTGTCTATGTTAAGTTATGGCAAGCTATAATATTCATATATAGAATCAGCAAAAACAACAATTTATTTTGTGTATAATGACTTGCAGGTGCCTGTCCCCGCTTTGAAGGAACAAATTGCTTCTATAACGGGTATTGTTACTGACCAACAACGGCTTATATGTCGTGGAAGGGTACTGAAAGATGACAAGCTTCTTTCAGCATACCGTATCCATTTGCTTTGCGTGAACTATATAAGAGAATTATTTCATGATCTGTGCATATGGCAAACTTATTTTCGGATCTGTGTATCCTCTCTTAAAATAACTCCACCCGTTTCTCTCTCCCTCACCTTGACTGTGTGGTTAGAGGTACATTGCAAGTGGACAGTGAAAATGTAATTTAGTTATAACAATGTAAATCCCTGGTCATGAGACTTGGTAATATTACTCAAGTTGAGGTGATTGTGGTTTGGGAGTTATCGGTTTGCACTATTATGAAGTTTGGAAGAAACCATGGATTGCAACCAGAACTTTTTTGACAGCTCTGGATTCTATTTTGGTATAGTTATTTGGATCCCTTAACTGAACAGTTAATTTAGATGGGGAAGATGGTCATACTCTTCATCTGGTGGTCCGCCAGCCCACACAAACGTCAATAGAAAACCTAGCTGCAGATCCAGGTTTGATTTATTTAGAAGTTCCGCTAAATCATCAATAAATGTGATTCTTTATCATTTATGATGGTATGGTCACATTCCCAAAAAACTGGTTCATGTGAACTGGCTACCACATACCCTCTGTTTTATAATGGTTGTTTTAGAGGTTTTATTTTGTTAAATTTATTTGTATCGAGAGTTTCCAAGTAAATTAGACACAACTTCCAATTCTATCCTTCCTCTGTATTAAAAATAGTATGAAGACCCTAAGTCATAGTAGTGCTAGAGCAAAAGAGGTGCCACATTAATAAGTAATAAAAAGGCAAGTTTAATATAGTTTATAAAATTTCCTGAATGCTTGTGCCATAACTAAAACAACCATTATAAATGAACAAAGGGAATTTAAGTTTAGCCTCTCAGCTTTAGCATGGAAAATATGTTTTATTTGGATCGTTTTTTGATCATAGTTCTCAAAAGGGAAACGGACAATCCTGCAATGAGATACTCAGTAAAATGATTTGGATAAGGGTGTGCTCAGGGAAAATGTAATTTCTATGTTGGAACAAAGAAGAGAGAAACAATTTGTACGAGTAGGAAACTGTGAGTAACACAAACTTTTTCCTAACGTAACTAGATGTCTGAACTACTGAGAATGAAGAAATTATACTTAGTACCTTTCATAAAGAAAACTCTGAGTAATAATCAATTCCTATTGGAGGCTTTCGAAGGGAAGGAATCCTTACTGGGATAAGCAGCCTCGCTGTTTATTCCTGATTCGTTGTGTGCTAATTGCTGGTTCATCCTATGTCTGACTTATTTTCATTATTTCCTTATTCACACTTTTTTATAAGCACTGACATTGAACTATGATTATTTTGCAGCTCCTGGTACTCAAAGTCAATACTATCAAGTTGCCCCTGGTGTTCTAGTTGAAACTTTAATATGTCTGGCCGGGTGAAAGAAGCCTTTCTGATATTAACCGAGTGAATTAATCCTTGCTTGGCCTCTTTACTTTTTCTTTGCCAGCCTCCAAACATTGTAATTCTATTATTGTATTTATTGACCTTTTATCCCTGGTACAGATTGTTTCTGCGGTTCTTGGCTCTATTGGCATCAACAATCCAGGAAATTTTTCTGAAGCGGGGAGTTCCATGGTAAGATCTTAAAGCAAATATTGGATTTCAAATTCTTGTCCATGATGAATGTTTGCCAAGTCTTTCCAGTCTTTGTGGATAGAATACATAAAAATTGCAACCCTCGAGCTTAGAAATTGCCATAGTTTGGGCAAGAAGGAGAAGTAGGGTGGGAGATGATAGAAAAGCAGGAAGTGACTAGTAGCTGTGCTGGGGGTTGTGCTTCGTTTTGTACTTGCTGTTTATTTTCCATTCATTTTTCAATTAAAAAGAATGAAAAAGAAAGAGATTAAAATAAAAATAGATAGAAAGGTAGGAATTTGTTATCACATTTAGAAGGATCTCATCTCGTAATTATCCACAACTGTTTGTCTCTAGCGTCGACAGCTGGAGGGCAAGAAAAATGAAATAAATATCTGCTGTTTCGTTGGGATGATTAGCTCCGTTGAGATGATTGTGATGATTGGTGACCGATTTATCCACTTCATGAGAGGAAATATTGCTCACCAACTTATGCACTGTTTGTCTTATTGTGGATAATGAGAGGATAAGTTAATTGATGCATTTCACATGTCTCAAATAAATTGTCAATGTGTTCACAAGCTACTTACATAAGCTCTTAAACTCACGATAGTCATCTTAGTATGCTGTGGTGTTAAACAAAATTAAATGAGTATTATAAGATTAGTGGAGCAGTGAGTGATGCATGTAATAATGGAATGCCTCTTTTGAAAGAATTTTATTGGTCATTAAAATTTGAGAAAGGAAACTTAGTCTGTCACCAAATAATATATCAATTATGTTATGATAAATTGCATTACTTTTCTACTCTTTTATTTTGAGGATGTGGTGCTGGTTAATCCGGTATGTAGTTTTTTATTGGAAGTGGTTGATTCCAACTTTTGTGATTTCTTGAGCCCTATAGGAAAGCGTCCTTGTGTATATACGGTCTGACAAAATAAAAGTGCATTCCCTTATTTTTTACTTCATGAGTATGTTTGTCCTAATTTTGAAACAGCAGTGTAGAAACTTATATATTGTGTTGGTGTTCTTTATTGTAATCCTTTTCTAATTTTGTTTGTGTTTGAGCTAGGATCAAGGGTCTGATAGGATACCTGCTAGAGGTGACACAACAGGAGCAACTCGGCAACAACTCAGCAGTCTGAGATAAGTAGTGAGACATCAAGGCCACGTAGCGCATTTGGAGCCTCATCACCCTTATCTTTTGGACCCTTGTCAGCCGCGGTAAGTTTAACCAGCAATGTGATAAAATTCTATCAAAAACTTCCTGATCATATCATCGATTATGTGTACCAGGCAATCCCTGATGCTCTCTCAACCATGTCCCTATACCTGAGTCAATTGAGGCGTGAGTTCAGTTCCAATGGTGAGTTGTGGTGATCGGTCCTTCTTTGTTTATGACACTGAGCTGAACTATGTTTAGTCTCACTGATAATTATAAGATGAGTTAGAAAACTTGAACATAATTGACTGCCAGATGAGGCTGGCGAAAGTGGTCATGAGCGATCTGTATCAAGTTCTTTACCTGAGCCAGAGATGGCACAAGCAGGGCTTCCTAGTCCTGCATCATTGGCTGAATTGCTTGTCGCTACTAGGGAATTTCTTAATCAGCAGACGGGTGGAAGTCTAGGGTATGTCCTTTTTGATATACTACTTCTACAACCTAAGGTTACTTTATTGCCAGTCCAAATAGTCTGAACTCCAGGCCGCAGAATCTGCCTGATTATTCTGTCCTGCTTTTTATGCACGACCATGTATTGGCAGCAATTAATAAGGCTGCTTGAGAATCAAGCATCTGAGACTAATCCGGATAACAGATCAGCCATACAGTCCAGAGCATGCGAACTGGGATGCTATTTCAGAATTTAGGGGTCTTTCTTCTTGAGTTGGGTCGTACTGTCATGACACTTAGACTTGGTCAATCACCGGTGAGTTAACTTGGGTAAAAACGATTGTCTGTTGCTTGCTTTTTTTTGTTCTTTCAATGTCTAATGATTGAATATATATGCAGTCCGAGGCAGTTGTCAACGCTGGACCTGGAGTTTTTATTTCTCCATCTGGACCAATCCCCTTATGGTTCAGGTACTAATCCAGAAGGTGGTACATATGTTCTTTGGTTATTTTGTATCAGTGATTTTTTCTAAATCGGTATGTATGCATGGCTCAGCCTCTTTCCTTTCAACCCGGGTCCACTTTTAGCGCCGCTCAAGGGGGTGCTTTCATCGATGACTGGATCTGGCTTGGTGCATGGGTTTACTGGTGGTTTGCCCCCAAGACGGATTGATATCAGATTAGACGAGGTGATTATCGTTATTGGACCTAGTCTAATCCAACAACGTTAAGGCATATGTTTGATTTGTATCCTTTTTACGTTTAGGTGCAGCATCTCGTCAGCCAGACCCTGATGGGTCCCAACAGCAGACTTCAACTCAGAGGGATTTACCTGCTGGAAGTCCTGCAACAATTACCAATCAACAAACTACATCATCAGCTGATCTATCATCATTCGGCAGTAGGGTGGGAGAGATCTGTTCGTGTATACCTTTTCAGGAATATGGTTGCTGCTGTTCCTGATCTGAATCGGGCACCCTCTGACTTGCCTGGTCTTTATCGGGGTTATACCATCCACTTTTTGGAAGGTATCAGAATACGACTCCAAGAGATATGACGGGTGCTAGATCTGGTTCTCTAGCTACCAATGAAAATCAGCCTAGTCTCCGTCAAGCTGAGCAAAATCCAACTACAGATCGTGTTTCTCAATCCCTGAATACTGAGAATCCTTCAGAAGATGGTAGTCTTTTTACTTGAAGATGGTTTCATCTGTAGACCATAATTCAAATAGCATCTGCATATTAAGTTTTGCATCAGTTTCAAGAACTTCAGCTTTAATTTTCAGGAGATAGAGCCTCGCGCACAATTGACATTAATATCTATTCGTCTGGTGGTGGTCCGAATGACTTGAACCTTTCCGATGGACAAGTCCCTGATAGTGTGATGCAGTTATTGACAGGGCTTTTCCTGGTGGAGAGTTCCAGGTGGAGAGTGTCACAGCAGAGAGGACTGCTAATCATGAGGACTACATGTCGAGCCAGAGAACACAAGTGTGGTAGTGATGTGGCACAAGAAGCAACAGAGATTGGTGCTTCTGAGGATGCGATTTTCTCTCTAGAATGCTTCGGCAGATTATGCCCTTCATAACAAATGTTTCGCACTTGGAACAAAATGCTACGACTTCCAATCCTGGGGTAGCTACCTCATCTTCAACACAAGTAAGCATGCCTTCAATCTTATCCGGCTTGTCTTTAAAAAAAAATTGACCGGCTAATTTTTTATGCATAGATGGCAAATTAATTATTGCCAACTCAACGTGTTTGCTTTATTCTTTATTAATCATTTGTTTGGTGACTTAAGAGTTAGACTGTGATTTTGTGGATTACTGAAATTTTGATGCTCTGTTATAGCCGCAAGAGAGCTCAGGGTCTGGGAGTTCTAGACGAAATGGTGACACGCTTGATGAACCGGATGCAAACGGCATAAGGTGATTTACCTTCCCTCTGCACTGTTTTACGTTTTGTCAGATGGAAGTTCCATGTTGGTCCCAAAATGATCTCGATATGCAGGCCTCAATTCGTGGGAAGTTGTCTCTAATCTGCTGAAATGATTTTTTTTTCTGATGCAGATGGGATGATGTGTTGGAGAGTTCTTTAGGAAGCTGTGAAACATGAGACATGGCCGTGAGGGTGAAAGTGAGATAGATATGTTTGCGCAAACGCACAGCGGCTGTTGCTTGAATTCGGCTGCTCATTATCATTATGCTTAGAAAGTGTTCATACGCATTAAACATGCTCTCGTGCCAGTACGGGACTCATGAGGTAGAGAGGGGGGTATAAAGTAAGAGTGGGAATAGAGTTCGTTAATTTATATGGCTGGTAGCAGCTAAAATTTTCCTCATTCAGGATTCAGCCATCCATAATCGGCGTATCATTTCTTTTACCGGGTAACCATTGTTAGATAGCTTGGGGCAGCTTCTGACCTATCTGGGTCTGTCTAGAGCCTTACTAAACTGAAGGCGTTGGAAAGAATGGTTCCGAAGATTGCAGAACTAGTTAACGTAACACACCTGGAGAATGGAACACACTATTTATTGTTGGTTCCGAAATAAGAAGGCTCCGTTCACCTTAAATAGCATATTTATGTTATAAATGAGTGGGTTTTATATGGATCCTACGCCCTAATGTAATAATATACGCCACATATAAATCAAAAACATTCGCAAAGCCATGGCGAACAGAGTGTGGAATCAATCTTGTTGTAGTCAAAACTGATTGAAAAGTTGGAAAATTTTATAATTCCACCAAGGATTTTAGTGTTTCACCACATGTTATATGTAAGTCAAAATTTAAAATTATAAGATATTTTAATCTATATATCCTTTAAACTTTAAGTCCAAAGCGTGATCTGAAACTATTTAACCGTAAATCATCGATCTTATATTTATACCTCTTAAATAATGATTTAAAAGCTATAGTCTCGAAGGAATCTACAAGGTTAATATCTTATCCAGAAGCTACGTTCCGCACCAGAGTTAAGGCCCGTTCCGGCGCTCGATTATTGTGTGTGGCTTCTACGAGTAAATAATCTTTATTTTCAAAACGTTATTCCAATTAGTGTTTCATGTCTAATAATCTTCATCCCACTATAAAACTTTACGTTTTGTCTGAGGTGGCAATAGAACTCAAGATAAAATTCTTCATCTCTTAAGAAAAGCTACGGTAAGAACGAGATCTAAGAGTGTAATTCTTGTGTGACTCATTCGACAGTCTCAGTCAGTTTTTGATTGGATTCTTTTGTTGATTGTGTTGTCTTTTTACTCTATTAATTTCAAATGATTGTAATTTTTAATGTATAAGTCCAAAAAAAAAATTATATCATTGTTCACCTAAATTCAATCCTTCAAAACAAGACCAGTCATGGATATGTTTTAATAACTTAAAAAATATATTTTTACATGTATACGATGATACACTAAATGATAATATGATTCATTAATTTTGTATTATGATTCACTAAAATTGATATTATGATTCATTAAGTAATAAGTGGTGAATTAGATTATAAACTTTATAACCGATAAAAAATCATTTATTGTTTTGTAGTGTATTATATTGTTGTATGATGTATTTAAAGCATATATCATTGTTTGTCATAGTGCTATTATTGTTATGATGTATTAAAGGGCTTATATAGTGAATCGTTGTACTTTTCACACATACCAAATATTATTTTGTGTTGTATTATTGTGAAATTTTTATTTTATATGTTTATGATGATACCTGAAATGAAGATATGATTCATAATTTTGATATTATGATTCATTAAAATTTATATTATGATTCATTAACTAATTAATAGTGAATTTGATAACAAACTTTGGAAACGATAAAAATCATTATTGTTTTGTAGTGTATTATTATTGTTGTATGGTGTATTTTAAAGCTTATATTTGAATCGTGTATTTTTCCTACATACCAAATATTATTTTATTGTATTATTGTGTAAAAGATTTTATTCTTATATGTTTGCGATGATGCACTAAAATAAAGATATGATTCATTAGTTTGATTATGATACCTAAAATGATGTTATGTGTTTTTAGTGATGATAAAATAAATATAGAAAGTCGACAATATCATCAAGGTTACAATTATTAGATCAATGCACTTTAGAAAGCTTGTTTATAATAAATGTAGAACACTTTGATTTAGAAAAAACATCTACATAAAAGTCGTAATGATAAAATAATTTGATTTTGGTAGATTTTAGTGATTTTTGAGTTAAATTACGTACAATCATGAATATCGTATATATCATATCGATTCTATATAAATACAAAATAGTGTACGATATGTTAAACTTGACGGGAAATGTCAAGCTCTTGTAACTCAATTTTTTTTTTTTAAAAAAAAAAGAAAGCATAGGACTTGTACTAAGTAGTACATAAGCATTACAAATTCCAGAATCTTATTCGGACCCATGAAAGACGTGGTTGAGAACAATGTGCATGGTTAGCAAGAGAATGTTTGACATATTGTCCAACCTAGGAACAAAGAACCAACAGACATCGTTTAATCTAGTAATGTCACCAAACAACCTACTAAGGATAGCCAATGTCGATGGAAGAAGTGATGAAGCACCGCCTATACTAAGATAATCTGATATAGCCTTGCAATCCATCAGTACTCTAAGGTGTCGAAAATCTACTAAAAGAGCGGCATGAACACCAGCTTCGACTGCCAGAGCCTCAACATCTGTTGGGGTAATCTCCCCCTGTCTCCATGCAACCCAGCCATGAGTACTTCGTTATTGCGCCGACCAATGTAGCCGTATTCCACATGGGACTCTGAATCAACACTCGTATCCACATAAATCTCAAACCAATTTGGGTGAAACTCACAGTGAGTCTGCAATGCGGTAGTAAATGAGGGAGCAGAAGAAGTGAAGCGTTGGATGAAACTATCTACTTAGCACCATGAGCCAAAGAGGTTGTTCTACCAAAATTAAGTTGACACCGAGCATACCATAAACGTCAAAGAAGCTGAGTGATGGATTGAAGTTGGGTTTTGTTGAGCTGTAGACATGCTTGGAAGTACCAATCTTTAAATCTTGGTCAGAGCAAATAGATCGTGGGAGGGTAATGTTCATCATTTCCCTAAAAGGTCGGACATGAGAGCAAGTAGCCACAACCTATACATGACACATCGTTATTACTTTTAATTCGATCAAGGATCAATGTTTTGTTTGGAACAGATCCCATTAGAAGTTTCCACCCATTAACTTAATCTTGGAGGGAGCTTAGTTGACCATAAACGCTTGCAAGCCTTCCAATCAAAGAAGAGGAAGAGCAGCACATAGATTCATTGCGTCATGCTTGAAAATCTGCATGGTATGCTAACTTGACCGTGTATTTTCCAGAGGAAGACACACCCCAATACCACTTATCAGGAGATGGGAGTTGAGTAAAATTGTGTGGAGCTGCTACAATTGGGGTCTTTGAAATGAGAACAACATCTTTGGTGTAAACCAACTGTTGATTAGATCCACATTCCAAGAATAAGATGAAGTAATTAGGTTGGTCACTGATGCATGTTGCCTGACTAAAGAAAGAAGCTGCCAAATAAAAGATTACCCTCCTGGTTTATCACGTAGCCATCGATTTGTAAGTTTTGTAGTTGCACCTGAAACAATTTATTTGCGACTCCAAGTTGTATCAAATCCTGAGTGCTAAGCAAGACCTTCCAAATGGGACTAGCACTCTGTAACACCCCTGCCGCTAATTCCTTACTTACCATCTAATTGTCCCGATTATCCTATTACTTGCAGCGGAAATACAAATACTACGGCGGGTGGTACAACGCCGCTAACCGCCCATACGGCTAGCAAGGCTTACACTACATACAGTAACGGTCCGATGTTTAGAAAATACCGAGCTACTATTAATACTTCCCAAATACATAATGCCACTTACATACAATGTTGATTACCGAGTATCCAAAAATAGAATTAATTACATCCCTTCTTCAAGTTTACAAAAACATAGTTTAACAATCTCCTCATTCTACCAATTCGCAGTCCATCAATATCCAAGAGGGTGTACCCATGGTACACCGGCTAATCAAAAGGCTTTAAGTGTGTACAACTTGGTACACCATTCACACCCTACTCACTACTCAAACAGAAATCAAACTTGGTCTCGTCATGACCTTCACCTTCACGGGCACCTGTAAAATTTTAAAACAGTGCCCCAAGGGGCTCAGCAAAAGCTGCGCATAAACTTCGCATACACCGCGTGCTAACGAGGGTACGCCGACTAATTGGTCGAATATACATAGAGTTCATTTTTACATGCATACATGCTATTATACACAACAACACATTCATACAAGACATATACTTACAAGATACAATACATACAACTGAAGGCAATACACAAACCAAACGGTATAACAAACAATCCACAATCCTTACTTTGGTCTTTGTTAGCCAGTTACCATCCGGTTAATCGGATGTTCTTTACTCTTTTACTCGATACCATACTACTTACATAATCTTACACATACAATACTTACTTACTTACTTGTTACTTACCTTCTTACTTACTTACTTACTCATGTTAAGTCGGTATGCCTCCGTGCAGGGACTACACCGTCCCACCACCGGGCTTTAGGGTGGTTCACTAATCCAGGATGCTACCCATTTAAGGGGTTTGGTCCATGGAAAAGATTAAGGCCAGGATTTGGATCCAACCTCTTGTGTCTCCTCCTCCTCACGCGTGGGCGAAACTATATCGAACTTCTACTCATTCCAATTTATCAATTTCTTATGTTAGAAATGTTAGCTAGTTAGGAATCAGTTAGAAGTCCTATACTACATCACTTGGTCAATACAATACACAACAAGGCACACACACTTCATTCTCATTCATTCATTTCATGAATTATACAAACTGAGAGTTAAGATAAACATCCAACAAGGAACAATATCATATAAGCACAAGTAGGTGCAATAAATCTGATTCGTGCGTTTTTATCTTATTTAGGTGGTCAATTAGCACACAAACACACAAATCAGAGTAGCCAAGGTAGCATACAGGGCATGAGAAGTTCATACCGTTCACCGTTGACTTGGACTCACCGACTCCCTTTCGGTGTTTGACTAATTGAATCCTATCACATACATGCGATCGAGCGGTTAATTATCTATAATTAACTTAACTCGTTTCATCTTTTACTTTTCCTGACTTATAATTATTATGTCCTTACAATTCATACACTTTCACATTGTTTACTTACTCTTCACTACTTTACAAGCTTGTTCATACCTTTAATGACCATTAAACATCATTAATCAAGTACTAACTATCTTGTACTATCATTACCATTCACTTCCTTACTTAAAAAGGCACTTTTTAAACTTATTTTAAGGTTTTGGGTTGGTCCGGGACTTTGTCGGGTCTTAAGTCCCGGACCACCCTGTGGTCTGACTCTCGTACAGAAATTACAAGTGGTCCGGGTCCTTGTACACCAACCAAGTCCCGGACCAGAAGCTTTGTAAAGTCTCGAACAGATTTATTACATGGTCCGGGTCCTTGTACAGGAGCCAAGTCACAGACCAGAGCAATGTATAACTCTCGAACGGTTTTATTGGGGTGGTCCGGGTCCTTGTATGGGACCTCAGTCCCGGACCACCCTATTACTTCAATTCTCGGCCGTTTCAATGTGTTGGTCCGGGACTTAGTCCTGGACTTAAGTCTCGGACCCTGCTACAATTTCTACAGTTTTTACAATTTCAAAATCTGTTACACTTCTCTCTTTGCCTAATCAATTCCCCATTGTTCCTACACTTAATCCCACATGTATAAGCACTTAATTAAACTTCTAATCACCTCTAAATCCAACACTAACCTCATTCCTCCTTTCCACACTAATTCACACATTTTCTCTATGAGTTTCATTTTTGTAACACCCCTAGCGCTAATCCTTTACTTACGTCTAATCACCCTAATTATCCTACTACATCGCAGCGGAAATACTACTACTACGGCGGGTGATACAACGCCGCTAACCGCCCATACGACTAGCTAGGATTACACTACTTACAGTCACGGTCTGATGTCTAGATATACCGAGCTACTACATTCCATACCGAATACAAAAGATAATATACTTACATTGCTGGATTACGAGTATCAAGTATAGTTAATTACAATCCTTTTCGATCTTCCAAAAATAATGAGTTCCTACCAACTACTCATCTACACCATCTCAATATTCTTTCATTATCCAAAAGGGGTGTACCCCATGGTACACTGGCTACCAAAAACCAAAACCTACAGCCGTGTACAACATAGTACACCATCCACAATCCATTAATTACAGACAAAAGAAATCAAACTTAAGTTCTTCATAGTCTTCACCCTCCACGAGGACCTGCATTAGATTAAAAGCATCGCCCCAAGGGGCTCAGCAAAAGCTGCGCATAAACTTCGCATATACCGTGTGCTAACTAGGGTACGCCGACTATTTAAGGTCGACTGTACATGCTGTCATTATTTTCAAACATACATGCTTTACATACAACATACAAACATATACAATACAATACACAACCCAAAGCAGTGGTACAATAGCACACACAACACTTACCTTCACAAGGTTAGCCAAATTACACATCCGGGTTAATCGGATGCTTATTACTCTTCTACTCATTGCACAATACTTTCTCTTACTTTACTTACTTACTTTACCATACTTGTTTACTCATTCTTACTACTTACTTTTACTCATGTTAAGTCGGTATGACCTCCGGGCAGGGACTACACCGTCCCACCACCGGGTTTTACTTGACTCACCAATCCAGGATCCTACCCATTTAAGGGGTTTGGGCCGTGGACCAGTTAAGAGTCAGGAATTGGAGTCAACCTCTTGTGACTCCGCCTCCTCACACGTGGCCGAAACTATATCGGACTTCTACTCATTCCAATTTAATTACCAATTTATTAAGTTAGATTGGTTAGCTTGTTAGGAATCAGTTAGAAGTCCAATCACAATAACCTTCGGTCACAATACAATATATCATGCATACACACACTCATATTCATCCATACATTTCATGAATATACAAACTATGATTTAAGAAAATATCCAAACAAGGAACAACATCATGTATTCATAAGTAAGCATAATAATTCTGATTCGTGCATTTATCTTACTTGGTGATCAATTAGCACACAACACACAAATCAGAGTAACCAAGGTAGCATACAGGGCATGAGAAGTTCATACCGTTCACCGTTGTACTTGTATCCGACGTTCCTTCGGTGTTCACAATCCAAGTCCTATCATATACATACAATTGGGTGGTTAATTACCCTTACTTAACCTTACTAATTACTTTACTAACATTTCCTGGTTATACTTATTATTTCATTGTTATTCAAATACATGTACTTATGTTATCTACTTAAAATTATTCTCTAAGCTTGTTTATAGCCTTAATGACCATTAAACATCATTAATCATGTCTTAATTATCTTATACTATCATTACCCTTCATGACCCTACCTTAGATTAGCTTTAAATAGATTCTGTACAAAATTTGAGGTGGTCCAGGTTACTGTTCGGGTTTTACATACCCGGACCACTACTTTGGAAAATCCCTCAGGTATGATTATGACTGGTCCGGGTTTGTGTCCTAGTTTACAAACCCGGACCACATGTTTTGATAAGTTACGGGTGTGTTTTATGTATGGTCCGGGTTTGTGTACTCCTTTACAAACCCGGACCACAAGCTTTGATAAACTCTCGGGTATGTTTTAAGGGTGGTCTGGGTTCAGTCCTGGTTTGTAAACCCGGACCACTCCATTCATATAACAATCTGTCATCTTTTCTGTATGGTCCGGGTATCTGTACCAGTTTACAGACCCGGACCACCTACAGATTTGTAAAATAAATATGTTTTTGAACTTGTTTCAACTTCCAACTTCTACTAATCTCTTCCCTAATGTTCCTACATATAATCTAGCATGTTTTAACATTGTTTAGGCATTTTCAACTACCATAATCCAACCTATATCACTATCTGTCAACTTACAGATTCTCACTGCTAATTTTTCCCTCTGTTACAGTTTTCTCCTTCAACCATTGTAACAAATTTTCCTATTCTTCTTCCCACTAGCTAAATGACTCTCAAACTAACCTAACTTAGTTAAACCCTTCCCAATACACCATTTCTAACTCTACTCCACTACATCTCTTCCTCCTGTTACAAAAAAAGTGAAAATCTCATTCTTTTCTTCTTGCAACTTCTCTGTTTCTTTTTTTCTAACAACAACCAAGGGTGCGTTCTATAGCCACATTAATCCTCCTTCAATTTGAACGCAGAAAAACCTGCGTTCAGATAAATGTGAGTTTGTGAGTGCTATAGGGGTCCTACAGATGAAAGAGAAAAGTGATAACCACTGATGCGTAGACACGTAACAAATAAAGCCACATTAATTTACTTACGATTTTAGATACGGTGAACGAACAGGCCCCAAGTCTCTAAATTCTTAACCAAATTTTGACAGAGTTTCCCTACAATTCTAAGTGTTCTCACCACATTAATTTTGCACACTCAACATAGTTCACAAACCTGCTCAATATACACACCATTCCCACACAAAATTCTAACACCCACTGCACACTTAATATTTACACTTAGCATTTTGTTTATTTGTTTTCAAAGGCTTCAAACTACAAATACAATCAGCATTAACCTACTTCATTCTTTCCTACGGTTACAGTGGCTTAGACCATTGCTAGAACAATATACTTATACATACACAAACATTAAAAACTGTACAGAGACATTTCATTACCTTGAGTTCTTGTTTCTTTTCCTTTCTCTCCTTCTCCTTTACAGCTCCTATTTCCTTCTTTATTTACCTTGAGTTCTTGTTTCTTTTCCTTTCTCTCCTTTCCTTTACAGCTCCTCTTTCCTTCTTTATTTTCTTGATTTATTTAGGCCAAGCACAACACGGCACAAGGCGCACACACACACACACCACACACACACACACACACACACAACACACACACACACACACACACACACACACACACACACACACACACACAACACAGCACACACACACACACACACACACACACACACACACACACACACACACACACACACACAACACACACACACACACACACACACACACACACACACACACACACACACAACACACACACACACACACACACACACACACACACACACACACACACACACAACACACACACACACACACACACACACAACACACACACACACACACACACACACACAAACACACACACACACACACACACACACACACACAAACACACACACACAACACCACACACACACACACACACACACACCAACACACACACACACACAACACACACACACACACACACACACTCACAAAACTAGTAAAATTTCTACGTAGGTTTTAAACCCTAACTTATGAGAAACTCATTAAAAACACTTAGTAAGTCTTACCTTGAACTTCTAATGAGTTTTTGAATAGAAAATGACAATGCTTCAGCTCTCACGGTGGAACACCAAAACGGCTGGATGAGGAACAATGGTGTTTCACATGAGTTTTATCTTTGCAAGGAAAAATGGAAAGAGAAAGAGCTTTGGTCCTTTCTTACCTTGGAACATGAAGAAGAAGATGGAGCTTCAAATGGTGCTCCTTAGGCTCCAAAACGGTTATACCCTCAAAAATGAAGTTGGAGGTTTTTGGTTTTTGAAGGGTGTAGAATGATCTCCAAAGCGACACACGAATTCAACGGTATAATTTTTGTAATGTTTGGAGGTGATTTAGGCTTTCAAATATGAGAAGGAAGTGGGCTGCTGTGTGTGGATTCTCAAATTGCCATAGATAGCAGAAAGGAAGAAGAAGAGTGCTGGGCAGAGTAAAAACGTGAGAGAGAGTTTGTGAGGGAGGAGAGAGATTACTTTTGCTATTGTTACTTTATTCCTTTGTCACTTAGTACATAAGGAAGAAATAAGAGAGTGAGAGAGGGGGTATGGGCTATTGAAATCAGCCGGCTACACACACTCCTCATATGGGGTTTTAAAGTTTTATTTACAATAGTGGACACACTAATTATTTTATTTACACTTCCACCCCACAACTTCCCGTTTTTTTATAGTTTTTACTATTTTTTCGTTTTATTGATTTTATTGGTTCTAGACTACTTGGTTGACCAAAATTATTACGAGTCTATTTGACCCGCTTAAAGTCACGTTTTCCCGGTTTCCTTGAAAAACGTGCTTTAAGGTTCGTTTGTGTTTTTAATCCATTTTAAAGATCCGTTTTCTTCGGGATTTGTTCCCTCATGATTATTTAGACATAATTAAGCTTCTAAATTACTTATTAGCCTAATTAATCACTATTTTTAATTACGGGGTATTTCACATCTCATCACTAACCTTAATTCATTCTTAGTTTGCTATGCTACAGATTTTGATCCTTCTTCCTACCATTCATTGTTTCCTTTTCTAATACCATTTCTAAAGTTTAGAATGCATTATCTTCCACTCTAGCTCTACCCACCACTTAGCTCTCTCTTAAAACTGTTTTTAAGGTGTTTTCTACTTACACTTAGCTCTTAAGTCCTCTAGTTCTTAGTTAAATTTTGACATGGTCTCCCCTAATTTTAACATTCTCACCACATTAATTTACTCACACATTGCCATTTATAAAACCTGTTCAGCATACACATTATCTATACACATACTAAGCACAATCACTTCACCTCTTTTTTACCATGCACTCTACTTTCTCTAGGTTTTTACAAGCTTTTAAATATCTTCCTAAGGCTCTAAAACAATTTAGTTTTCTTCCACATTATATCACTACTCAAAACTATGTACATGAGTCATTCCAAGCCTTAAAAATCTGCTACACAGGTATACAAAAACTACTCAAGGTAAGTGCAATTACCTTGGTTTTCTAGCTTCCTTCCTTTCTTCTTCCTTCTTCTTTTTTTTTCCTTTCCTCTCTTCTTGATCAACCGGTTATAGAAGTTCAAACTTCTAATGCTACAGCCCATTAATATACAACCATTTTAATTCCAAACCAACCCTTAAATCATCCTAGGGTTTAAGACATGTTTTTAAGGTTTAGAAAAGGCATTACCTTGCAAGTGTGTAGATGGAGTTTAGGACAGCAACCAAGGCAAGATTCCCACTCCAAAATGAAGCCAAAATTGGCTGTAGAACAAGGAACAAGAAGCTCAAAACTTGGAAATTTCTATTTTGCAAATGAGAGCTAGAAATGCTAGTTTTCGAATTTCTTTTTACCTCAAACCAACAAGATGAAGGAGGAGCTTCTAATGGTGGTCTCAATCTTCAAAAACAGTCATACCCATGGAGATGAAAGTGGGTGTTTTCGGATTCTGAAAAGAGGGGAATGATCTCCTTGATGAGAGTAATTCAACGGTACCAATTTTATAATTTTTGGAGAAGGTTTGAGTGCTCAACATGAGGAGAGAAGATGGAGGGCTGTGTGGTTTCTCAAATCGCCATTGTAAGAGCTTGGGAGGAAGAAGAAAATCAGAGAGTGAGGAGGGAAATACGGTGGGAGTGAGTGAGGGTAGGAGAGAGAGTGTGTTTTGCTTTTTGACTTTATTACCTTTGTCTTGTAGTGTATTAGGTGAGTGAAGAGAGTGAGAGGTGGAAAAGCTGGCCGGCCACACACACACCTCACACTGATTTTTGATTTTTTTTATTTTCAAAAGTGGATACATTAGTTTAGCTTATTTACACTCACAGCCCACAACTTCCCGTTTTTTACAGTTTTACTAACCGGAACCCGTTCTGGAATTTTCTCATTTAATTAATTTTATTGGTTCTAGACCTTCATTAATGTTTATTAATGACTATTTGGTTAACCAAAATTATTACGAGTCTATTTAACCCGCTTAAAGTCGCGTTTTCCCGGTTTTCCTCGAAAACGCGCTTAAGGTTCGTTTGTGTTTTTAATCCGTTTTAAGGATCTTTTTCTTCAGGATTCAGGATTTGTTCCCCCATGTTTATTTAGACATAATTAAGCCTTTAAAATCGTCATTAGCCTAATTAATCACTATTTTTAATTTCAGGGTATTTCACACTCGAAGATTGCTGAGCTTACAACTCTTGGAACTCAATTGATAAAGCACAGTACACCTACCATAAAATATTTGGATATGAGACATCCAAACTGCAACCCAAATATAAATTTATGGTGCGTTCACTTCGAGGTGAGGAAACTGAATGGAATCAGGAAAGAGAATAGAAAGTAAAGGAAAGGGATCCCCCAAATCAAAAAGTCTGTTTGATTCTAACACGGAAACAAAATAGAATTCTTAATGATTGTCTTTGTTGTTGTTCGATCCAACAGAGAAGTGTTAATACTTAATTATATTATGAATTATACATTTTAATATTTATCTAATTTTATGTGACATATACTAATATTTATATAAATTATAGAGCATATATAAGGGGTTTTTAAATTATAAAGGATAATATTAATATTTATAGAGAGGGAGAGACAAGATAGATTAAGAGGGATAGAGCGAAGAGATAGGAAGAGGGAGAGAGCGAAGAGAGAAGGGGGGGGAAAGGGGGCGAGAGAGAGAAGAGGGGAGGGGGAAAGGGAGAGGACGGAAGGGAGAAAGAAGAGGAAGGAGAGAGGAAAGAAGAGAAAGAAAGAGGGAGAGAAAGAGAAGGAAGAGGGGGGAAGTTGGATAGGAGAAGGGGGAAGAAGAAGAGGAGGAAGGAGGAGGGGAAAGAGGGAGGAAAGGAGAAAAATATAGAGAAATATTTTCAGATATTAGATAATAGAGATATATATCTAAAGATTTAAAATTTTAAAATATAATAATATTTTTTATCTTTATCACATCTAAAGTATTAATAGTATTTATTAATATAATATATATTAATATCATAGTTGTTCCTATTTATTTGAGTTATAACTAATATGTATGAATGATTATTATATTATATATATATATTTATTTTTTTAATATATATTATTATTTTATAATTTTATTGAGTTAAATATAAGTAATATTAATATCTATACATATTGTTGTTCATTTTTTTCAAATATAAATAATATATATTAATATTTTATAAATTATAATTAATATTTATTTAAATTATAAATGATATATATTAAATATTTTATAATATATATATTTTCATATCCATATCCATATTTATATTTTTTTGTATAATATATTATATTCATATCAATATTTATATAAATTATAAATAAAATATATTTCTATTTCTATTAGATATAATTATTGTATATAATATTTAGAAATATTATGTATCATATATTTGTATTTATATTGATTATATACCATATATATAATATTTTGTAAAAGATAAAGATAGGAATAAGAGGGAGGAAAAAGAATACTTTTCCTTAGAATTTAAAGGAATCACAAAAGAGGAATTTGAAGATTTTCAAAACTGGAGGTGGAAAAGCGGAATCAATAAAAATATAAAACAAACAACCAAAAAAAATTAATTCTATTTCTCCAGTTTCTTTATTGATTAGCTCGAAGTGAAAAGATGCACTCTTAGCATAAACCTCCCCCATCCTCATTATAAGTCAAAAAAGAAAAATTAGAGTGTAAATAACCGGTCATATTGGCCCATGTTGAATATGCTACAGTTCCATTTGGACTGAGACACCTACTTATTTGGGCCGGTCAATTTCTTTCCCGCACAAATTAACCCCATTTGCTTGAACCTGAGGAAGAAAGAGTAGGGTTTTAACCAGGGAAATCGAAACACCATCATACCGCCGTCTGTTGCCTGCGCCTGCGCCTGCTTGGAAGCTCAAGCATTTAATTCAACCATGGCAGAACAGGTAACAAAATCGATCCTCGATTGAAACCGACCCCATAGCAGCGTTGATATCTGTGGGCTCTTATTCTGTTTGCTATTTTCTTGCTCGCAGACGGAGAAGGCTTTTCTCAAGCAGCCCAAAGTGTTTCTATGGTTAGTCCTTCAAATGCTGGCTCTGAAAGAGCTTCTCTTCCCATTTTTGTAGCCACTATTTGTTGTTCCTTTTCGTAATTAATACTTGTGATTTTGGTTGAAGCTCGAAGAAATCCGGGAAAGGGAAAAGGCCTGGGAAAGGTGGAAATAGGTTCTGGAAGAACGTGGATTGGGATTCAAAACTCCCAGAGAAGCCATTGAAGGTTTTTTTTCCTGCCTTCCTGTTTTGGCTACCCATCGTTCATTATCGTCTTCGCTTGGTTAATTGCGCAAATCTCGATTAACTTCAGCATCGAACTGCCATTTACAATTCTTTATAAGTGGGTGAGATGGTGATTGAAAATGTAGGTTTCATTTACTACCCGCATTGTAGTTTTCAGAATATTTCACTGGATTACGGTTGCTAATGGTGTATTACTTTCTACAATTGAACTTGGAATTGCCTCGATGGACAAGTGGGATATGATGTCAATGCTGGATTTGCTTTTGAAATCCTAGTACCTGAAGCTTGATCGGAGTGTGAATTTCTGTTTAGTATCCACATTCTCTTGAGTGACTTCAGCTAGTAAATCTGTGTGGTGAAACTATCCCTCCCTTACTGTGACCAGTGATCGTTTGTAGGCTGTATTGTAAACCTACTCTCTGCGACTTTTATGTGGGAGTATATATATAGTCAGGAAATGTTGCGATGAAAAACTTCCCATCTTCATAGATCTGACTTGTTTAGATATGTAACTTAAGGCTTAGTAGCTTCGTTCTGTCATTTTATTGTTATGCGATCTATATACCTAACATGTCTTATATCTCTCAGTGGAGGTAGTACCTGTTTAAGTTGCTTAATTGCTGTATCAAATGCTAAAAATGACAAGTGTTTCTAAGCCAAGCTCTTGTGGTTTGGTGGGTACTTGCAGTGATAGTATTGAAGAAGTCGGTCTTTCCTGTAGGTTGAGTTTTCATGGTGATGTGTTATATCTCAACAGGTACATACATTGACAAGAAATGCCCATTCACTGGGACTGTTTCCATCAGGGGTCGTATCATAGCAGGGACCTGTCACAGTGCGAAGATGATGAGGACAATTATTGTACGCAGAAACTACCTCCATTATGTCAAGAAATACCAAAGGCATGACATTTTTGTTTGTTTCTTTGCATCAACCATTTTCATTGGTAATAAGCGGTTTGTTTTCTCACCTTATTATGAATTGAGAATCATTCTTCTTTTGTGTTAATCAGATATGAGAAGCGGCATTCAAATATCGCTGCCCACATATCCCTTGTTTCCGTGTTAAGGAAGGAGATCATGTTATCATTGGGCAGTGCAGGTAAAGTAACAAAACGCTGGTTCCACAGTCTTTAGCTCTAGCTTGTTTAGTTTGAATTGTTCTAAATTTGTCTTGAAATGGATGGTCAACAACAGGCTTTGTCAAAGACTGTAAGATTCAACGTGCTGAAGGTTATCCCAGCTGGGTCTGCTGCTGGTGGGAAAAAAGCATTCACTGGGATGTAGAATTTTCCATTTCCACTTTGAAATTATGGATAGAGAACTTTGTAACTTTAGGTAACAGTGTTCACATAATCAATTTTGATGCTTCTCAGACGTCGGTTTTCTCATGTTTGCTGTATCACCGTGTTTTGGTCGTCTGTAAAGACAATTATTGCTTTTGTTTTTCACTGTGTCATGCCCACTGTCGGGGAGGGGAATATTCGGTGCGTTGCGTACAACTTGTGATTGCGCATGGTCTGCCTTGTTTGGATACCTACCTATATTCTAGCTCCCTGTAACTTAGTAAGCTATTCTTGGCCGTTGCAGACTGTACCGACCAGAATGCACAAATAATTTGTTGATTCTATCTACTACACCTCCCAATCCAATTGCCCTAATGGGTTTAACAGTGGCGCGTCTAGGGTGTAATAGGCACTGAGAATTATAATGGCTAACGCACAACAACACGCATTATGTTTATAATCAAGTGGTGGAACTTATTTCTTTGACTAATAAGGCGCAAGCGGTTGCCCTTCAGCCTATGAATCTACGGAGATCTCAGTTGATTATAAGGTGACAGCTAATCATTGTAGCGTGATTACCTAAAACACGTGAGTAATTGTTGCTTGGTGCGTACTAATTACTGTGCAACTTCATTGGCTAATCACTACGCACAACAAATTACCGTATAAACTTAGCTACATGATCCTATTCGCTTTATTAATTTTGACGTGTTGCATGTGGAAAATGCCGGTTGACTTGGTGAGCACTTTTGGTTGAAATGGGGTACCAATACCATTGTGCCAACTACCTAGAACTCCACGTTTTCTATGAGGGTCGTACAGTGGTGCGTCATATGGCCCATCGCCATCGGTATAGGCGTATATAGCGTGTCACACTTGAGGGACCAGTTGTAATTTATACGGGTACTCATGAGATAATACTGGTGCGAGTGGACCATGGTATATAGAGTTGTAATTTATGGTTCTTACAAGTTAAAAGTTCCAATTTTTTTTTCTTCTGAAATAATATTTTTTAAAGTAAAATTACTTTTCGTAGTTGATTTATAGTATAAGTTTCTAGTAATATTTTAAAAAATATTAACATCAATTAACATTTATTATATACTAATCATTAATTATCAGTCTATAATAAATAACCGAGTCCAAGTCATTTGTTTTCCTCCACCTTTCTTTATTTTCTTCTTCCTCATCTATTTTATATGTTATATTTCTCTAATTAGACTATCAATTTTAATATCAATCATGTAAAGAAGTAGCTACTGAAATAAAGTAATGGAGATGTATTATTTGAACTCCTCTCACGGGAAAAACATCAAGAGTAACAAGAAAATTGTCATTAATTCCATATAGTATTCACACGCCTTTATTTAATATATATATATATGTATCACAATTGTTAAGTCACTGTCGAAGTGTTTGTAAGCACATGTCGAATAACTACATATATATATAAATCATCAACGTTTTTGGATCTGGAAGGAACCCCTATCAATCTATGTCTCACCCACCGAACCAACTAGAATGCACAGCTGGGTTCTAGTTCCCACTTCATTTTCTTTTGTATTTTATTACACCTCTCATTTAATTTTAACCTAAATTTGTCTTCTTTAGTCACCTAAAATTTTGAGAACTGTGATCGGCCACGATATCCTACGTGTACCGCACTTTTTGTTAGAATTTGAACCAGAAAGAAACGAGCTAACATAACAAATACTATTAGAAAAATCAATATCATACGAAGAAAACGAAATGCATGACAAAGATTGGAATCATCAAAATTACGATGGAGTTGGAGCTCTGTTAAAGTTCTAATTATAATAGTAATAGTGATTAGACAAAATGGTGGCATTGGATTCAGCTGGTCTGAATATACTTTTCGTAAAGGAGACAGCCCATGTAATATTGTAAATGATTTTAGGCTTTACTAGCCTTTAGTACTATCCGCTCTAGGATCTGTTATTGTCTATTCTTAAAACTAGATATGGTTTAAAATTCGGTTATGGTTGTTTTGTACTACCTCCGTCCCAGTAGTATGTGTTATTAAGGAGAATATCTTAATAGCATTGTTTGAACTGTTTTTTCATTTTTTCCCATCTATTCAATCTTGACACCAAATGAATCTAATATACTATAAATATGTTATAAAAATATTATAAACATACCACTATATTAAAAAATGATCAGTAAAGTTAATAATATATAAAATTTAAAATTAATAATAAATGTAAAATTTTCACTATTATCCATATTACTCCTATATTGGTTTGGCTATATGTAACTAGTTTTAACTATGATAATATAATTTGTATATACTAAAAATACATTTATATATAGTATAATTTTATAAATTACTATGCACATCAAATATAATTTCAATAACATTGGAATTTTAAACCTATATTATATATATATATATATATATATATCCAATTATATATCTATCCAATTTATATATACCAAAAATGATTCTTTATTAACATTATGAGTAACCAAAATTTGAAGATACATTATTATTTGATTTTTTTAAATTCTTAGTTTTCTTAATTTTAAATTGACAAATATATAAGAAAAAATAAGGAAAATTTCATCAAATGTCATTGAGTTTTTGCAATATAACATTGTGTTTTTAAATTATATAGCATAGTATTGAGTTTTTACCTAATTCATCAAATAACACACCGTTCTATTTACTGTTAATTACTTAAAATCCATGAAAAAAAGACTAAACTAAGATAACACTTTCTTGCAAAATAATGTCTAGTTTTCTTCAAATTTATAAAATTTCACAAGATAAAACTTTTGAGTAGAATAACGACTAGTTAACATATTTCAAACTTTTCAAAAAAATACCACTTGTTGTAAAAAAAGGTTACTTTTGTATGTTTTGTAGAAATTCCACAAGAAAATACTAAAAGACCGCTGCTTTTATATCTAGCGACTAGTTTTTTGAGCATTGTAGCCTATATAAACCTTTTTCACTCCACATATCTTACACACTTTTAAACAAGTCTGTAGCATCACAAATCTATGTTAGGATATATGTATTATGTTACCGTTAGCCATTAGTTGATGGTATTAGGCTGTTATGCTTATATAAAGGATTAGTCTGTCTGTACGGTTGGACTGAGTTTTGTAACTTTGACATGTAAACACAACATGGTATCAGAGCAAAAGTTTACCGGGTCAACTTACATTTCTTTTCCTTTGTTTTCCTGTTTACCCTAATCTGAGCAAGAGTGCTCTCCCGTCTTTCGCGCGGCGTTTGTCCGTCATTCTTGTTTTTCCTTTCTTTCGTTTTGTTCTTTGTTTCCTTGGCGAGAAATGTCTGAGAATGAAGAAGACTCGCCTGTTGTACAAGAATCGCCCAAGAAGAGAGTGCGGGCGTCAAGGAAGACCACCGCGGCAAGTGAAGCGCCAGGTTTGCGCTGCCACCGCTACCGTTGGGATGGATTATTCCGATCCATTTTATCTTCACTTCTTCGACGGCCCTGGAGTGGACCGAATTTTGGGCTCTGGAAGAGATCGGTGACCCTTGCTCTCTGTGCGAAGAACAAATTTGGCTTCGTCGACGTATCTCTTTAGCGACCGGTCGAGGCTTCTTCAAAAAGGGATGCTTGGGATAGATGCAATACTATGGTAATGGTTTGACTCCTAAACACCATTAACCAGCAGATATCCAATACAGTAATTTTCTCTCGTACTGCGAAGCAAATCTGGGATCAGCTCCACGAGTGGTATGGAAAACTGAGCGGCGTTTGACTTCTTGAGCTTAAACGGGATATTATCTGGTGCAGTCAAGGAACCGATTTTGTCAACAATTACTATTCAAGATTGAAGGTTCTTTGGGATGAGCTAGATGACGTCGATGAATTGCTTGACTGTCAGTGTTTCTCCGGCAACAGCCTATCAGTTTATAGGGCATGGGAGAGGCTGATGCAGTTTGTGATGGGTCTCAATGAAGCCTTCTGGCCTGTTCGCGGTTCCATCCTGATGATGAATCCGCTTCCTAGCGTCGATCAAGCTTACTCTATCCTCGTTCAAGGGGAGAAGCAGTGGCAAGGTAGGTCTGTTCAGCCCACATCTGGTTCTTTTTTTGCTTAATTCTGGAGCGGTTCCTCATAAGCAAACTAAAGGGGTTGGAGAAAAGAGATTGTCGTGTGATTTTTGTGGCAAGACGGGCCATAATTCGTCAACTTGCTATAAGAAGATGGGTTACCCAGTTGGGTACAAGTTTAAAGGCAAGAAGCCAGTCGCGCAGATTTCAGAGATTCCTAATGAAGCTGTCTCTCAGAGCATGGTTTCTTCCATTCCTGGAGTATCTTTGGAGCAGTATATGTCATGATGAATTTCTTCTCCAAGAATTCTGCTTCAGGCTCTGCCTCAGGAGCAATGGCTGGTAATATGCTTTTAAATTCTGTAGTGTCCAGGTTGAAATTTCCTATTTGTTGTTCTATGGAATGTTTGGGTGAATCCTGGATTATTGATAGTGGTGATGCGCACCATGTTTGTTTCAAACCAGAATGGTTTGTGAATTTTTACTCTGCTGCTAAAGTGTGAATATTGAACTACCTGATGGTACTCTGAAATATGTTTGCACAATGGGTGATGTTAAGATTGGTGAAACCTTTGTTTTAAACATGTGTTGTATATCCCGTAATTCAAATATAATCTTTTGTCTGTTAGTTGGCTTTGTAGGCAATTAGTTGTGGTTGCTGTTTGAGCGCAGTACTTGTGTTTACCAGGACCTTTCTCTGAAGAGGCAAAAGAAGATTGGTAGAGAACTTAATGGGATATATGTCTTGCACAAGAGAGCCTTGGATAATCTTTGTGAAGAAGGAAACTGTTATGAGAATTCACCGCATAGTTCAGTAGGGTTTAATAAAAGACATTCTGTTTCTGTTTGCCCAGCAGTCTATTTCTGTTAATAATACTAGTAGTGTTGATAAAAACAGATATTCTGGTTCTGTTTGTTCTTCTGATAAGCAACTATCTGTTTTTTGTCAATGATACTAGTGTTGCAGATAAAAATATTTCTGATTCCGGTTTTCTTCCTGTTTCCACCTTAAATGATTTACGTCTTTGGCATATGCGTCTCGCCAGGGCCGTCTCAATCAATTAGGGGCCCTGTGCAGATCCAAGTACGCAGTCATAATATATAAAGACATTAATTTTATATATGAAAAATTATTTAAACATAATTATATAGTAATTTAAATGATATTCGTAGCTTATTAATTAATAAATTATCTAATAAAAAAACTATTTTTAACAAAACATTTGTTGAATAGTAGTTTTTAAGATTTATTTATCAATACCATATTCTAATGGTAATATTTCATTTTATAAAAAATATAGTACATAATTAAAATATTCACTTTAAAAACATAGAGTAATATTTGTGCCAGATTTTTTATTACTAATTAGTTTATTATTTTATATGTTATATACAATAATATATTTCACTAATAAAATATCATATTTTTCTTTTATAATTTTTTATGTATAATTTTTTATATAAATTATTAACTATTGCTAAAAATAACAAGACCCTTAAAAATGGGCCCCTGATAAGTGGGGCCCTGTGCGGTGGCTCCTGTTGCACACCCTCTTAGCCGGGCCTGCGTCTCGGTCACTTGTCATTAAAGAAAACTCAACAGTTAGGGCATCAACGTGTTCTTCAGATAATCCTTTTATTTGTGAGGTATGCATAAGAGCAAAGCAAGCTATGCTTTCTTTCCCAAGGTCTGAGTCTAAAACTGATGCCCCCTTTCAGCTAGTACATGGGGATGTCTGGGGGCTTACAATGTTGATACTCATGATGGTTTTCGCTATTTCTTAACTTTAGTGGATGATTTTTCAAGAGCTACTTGGGTATATTTGTTAACTACTAAAGTTGAAGCTTTTATGTGCATTAAACAGTTTGTTAAAATAGTTGAAAGGCACTTTAATTCTCATGTCAAGATTTTATGCACTGACAATGCTTTTGAGCTTGGGTCCTCTACAGAAGGTTTAAGTTTTTTGGTGAAACTAGTATAGTGCACCAGACTTCTTGCCCGTACACTCCTCAACAGTATGGCGTAGTGGAAAGGAAACATCACCATTTGCTTGAGACTACAAGATCTCTTCTTTTCAATCTAAACCGTCTACTGTTTATTGGGGAGAATGTTTACTTACTGCTGTTCATTTGATAAATCGGTTTCCTAGTAAAGTTTTGAAAGGTAAATCTCCCTTTTCCGTTCTTTACAAAAAGGAACCTGATTTATCTCTTTTAAAAGTTTTCGGCTGTCTATGTTTTTGTCACAATCCTGTTGTGCGGGACAAGTTCCAAGATAGGAGCTTAACCTCATGTTTTATTGGATACCCTCAAGGAACTAAAGGATATAAACTCATTGATCTTCATTCTGGACAGATCAGAGTTAGTAGGCACATCAGGTTTATTGAGCATGTTTTTCACTTTAAGATTACAGACCGTTCTAACAATGGTGAGCAGTTCTGTGGTTTTTCAGAGGACAAACTCACAGGAAGAAACAACCTTGTAGACAAAACTGAACATCAGAGTCTTCCCTCTTCTACCATTGACGAGAGAATGACTTCCACCAGGTCAGGAAGACAGGTCAAGATTCCTTCACACTAAATGATTATGTTTGCACTTCTGTTTTTTGTTGATAATGTCTGTATGCACACCATTTCATCTTTGATTAGTTCTGCTAGTGTTTCTGTTTTAGCCGTGCATATGCTTATCATATGCAAAACCCTGAAGCTTACTATGAACCCATTACTTTTGAGGATGCAAATCGTTTCCCCACTGGCATAAAGCTATGGATGAAGAATTTCATGCATTAGATTTAAATAACACATGGGAAATAGTATTTTTCCCCTAAGAAAAAACCTATAGGATGTAAATGGGTGTATAAAGTCAAAACCAAAGCTGATGGTAGCATAGAGAGATATAAGGCAAGACTTGTTGTTAAAGGTTACACTCAGAAGGAAGGTATTGATTACTTAGAAACCTTTTCTTCAGTTTTAAACTTACTACCATTAAGGTTCTATTTTTTTCTGTGGCTGTCAAACGGAATGGGTGCATTTATCAGCTTGACATTAACAATGCTTTCCTCCATGGGGATTTAGATGAGAAAATTTTTATGCAATTACCAAAGGGTTTAGTTACTAACCAGTCTAACAAAGTGTGCAGGCTGAAGAAGTCTCTTTATGGACTAAAACAAGCTTCTCGTCAATGGAGTGCTAAGTTAACACACTCTAAGGGAAAGAGGTTATGTTCAGTCCAAAAATGACTATTCCCTGTTTTATAAACTGCAAGAAGATCGCTGTGTTTATCTTATTATCTATGTTGATGACATTGCCATTACAGGCAATGATCAGGAAGAGATTGACTCTCTAAAGAGATTTCTTCATAGTACTTTCAGAATTAAAGATCTGGGTCTTGTAAACCTGTTTTTAGGCATCCAGTTCATTAGAATGGATGATGGTATCATACTGAACCAGAAGAGGTTCATTGACAACATGCTAAATGAATTTGATTCTAGTAATATCAAAGTTCACTCTTCTCCTCTTCCTTGGTTGAATTGCAAGAAAACAGACAGCAAAGCACTCGATGATCCTACTCTGTACAGAAAGATTATAGAAAATTAAATTTTTTGTGTCACACTCGTCCTGATATTTCTTTCTCTGTGCAGTACCTGAGTCAGTTCCAGCATTCCCCTACAGAAGAAGATCTCAATCTTGCTTTCTACACTCTTGGTTACTTGAAGTCCATGATAAGTGTCTAAATGAGCATGTTTTATGGGTGTATTTCATATATTATATCAGCACTTTTCTGCTCATTTCTCACTTATCGTATGTTTTTCCTCTAGTTTATGTTTTATTGATTATCTCACAAATTTATTGGTTAAAACATGATGAAAAACCAAGCTAGGAGCAAAGTACACGAAGAGACGAACACATAGGCGCAGACGGCTTGAAAAACGGAGTCCAAACGAAGAATCTAGAGCCAGTCAAAGTTTGCAAGACTCGCGTCCATGTTGTGTCCGCCCAACCATAGGCGGACAGGAGGCGGACGGAGTGATGTCCGCATAACCATAGGCGGACAGGAGGCGGACAGAGTGTTGTCCGCGTAACCTTAGGCGGACAGGAGGCGGACATGGGTGTGTCCGCATAAAACTGGGCGGACAACAAGGCGGACGTGAGTGACGTCCGCATAACCTTAGGCGGACACAGGGGCGGACGTGACTAAATTCAGACGCGACAGTTTTCTTCTTCCTTCTTCCTTTGCGGCGCCACAGACATGTCGAACTGCTTCTTCAGCAATATCAGGCGCAATGTTTTTAGGATCGCGATCCTAGCGTAGGATCGTAAGTGACCCCTAGGATCGGATCGTGGGATCGAATCGTGGGATCGGTCGATCCTACAAAAAGTGAATTAATATCGTTGAAAAATATACATATGTTATAAAAACTTCTATTTAAGGCAAGTTTAATTTGAGTAAGAATATATAGCATTATTGAATTAAAATATAAAATATAACCACAACTATGATAGTACACTTACAAAATGAAATATAGATAAGAAAACCTTATGAATTCTCATAATATTGTTCATAGAAAAGATAAAATTTAATAATATAGGTTAAGCATAAATCAAATCCACATACTTCATAATTTTTATGTGAGTCTTTATTTCTTTTATCACCCTCCAAACAAACATTATGAGCTACAAGTTTTTTTTTTACAAAATCATGGGTTTTCACATTCATGCTCATTCAAAAGAGTAAGTATTAAGCCATGGAATACAAAGTTAAAATGAGTTTTCACAGCTTATTTTTCAATTATAAACCAAGAGAAAAAATGAAAAGAGTAATCAACAATATTTTATAATTTGTATTGGTTCTTTTAAGGTTTTTTTCATTTTCTACTTTAGAGCTTTATAACTTTGAATTTTTCAATCATTACAATATTAAATAACACTTTAAATGTTATATATTTTTTTAACACCTAAGTACATATTGTAATCTTTCATGATGGAGAGTAACAACTAACAAGAAGTGATATTCCAATCTTAATCCATATTCGCACAATGACTTCAAATAATCTACATATAAAAGGTGTTTGAATAACATCAAGTTGCAATGTTCAATCATGATACTTTATGGATTATGAATCTTTCTACAAAATTTAAGAACTTTTTGTTTCTTTATATTTTATCAAGATATGATTCACATTGATTTGAAAATCATAAACTATAAATAAAGTTGGAATCGATGGGATCGTCGGATCGTACTACGAATCTAGGTGTAGGATCGTAGAATCGTGCATGGAACGTGATCCTTTGACGATCCTACATGCCTCCGATCCTACCTGCGATCCGGATCGTAACTATGAATTTGGATCGTAAAATCGTAGGATCTTGGGATCGAATCGCGATTCTGTGAACATTGATCAGGCGCCTGCCGTCAGTTACTCACGTGTTCTGCCGCCCCCAATCCATTACTGAAATTGCTCACGCGGTTTCCCTCTGTCTTCTTCCTCTTCCTATCTGCTATAAAACCCACGCTGCTTCTGCTCAAATAACTCATCCCTTCCTGAATCCAAATTAGAATTAGACCACAATTCACAGTATCACCGTTCACCACATTTCCACACCTACGATCCATTCCATCCTCTTATCCTCCACTTCTCCATTTTAGTTTTATTCTTCATTCCACCACACAGCAGAAGCACGATAAGAAGAGAGAAGAAAAAGGGAGCTGGAGCAGAAGCGAATCGCAGTCCAATCTCCGCCGGCAGTCTCCAAATTAATGGCTATCTCTGCTTTATTTTATTAATGTTAATGTCTGAGTGATTTTACTCGTATCCTAGGATGGGGTTTGACCCCAAATAATTCAGACTTATTATTAATACCAAGTTTGCTTATAAATATTTGTTTTGTCTCTCTAAATTATTAAATGCTTAAGAACTGATCATTTTTATGCATTTACGGTTTCTCTTATTTCAATGATTTTGTAAATCTGAGAATAGACCACAAAGAAAGGCAAACGTTAGATATTATCTCCTTGATTAGCAGAAAATCCATTGCTGTTATTAAAGAATTCTTGCTTAATGCTAATTAATGATTTTAGACTTTTCTGATTGTAAAAAGTCTATTGAATTAATTAAGAGTTGTCCTTATCTATGATTTAGGAAGGCCACAAGATAAATTCTTAAACAGACAAATAAGAGCAAATCAGGATTATAATTAATGTCTGTACTTAAATAAATATTTATTACATGTTTCACTTATTAAACTTGTTTTAATTCCTTTCAGCAAATATTGTTAAATGCTTAGCGTGACAAACTACTGCATTTATTTGGTAACTATCAACATATGATTTTGAGATAGTCAAGGTACCACAAAGGAATTAACCTTGGTATTTACACTACGGATTGAGCAGGAAAATACTGAGGCTTTTAATAAGAGTTCGTAACTGACAATTATTAACTCTAATAGACAATAAATAATTAAGACAGGATTATAAAATTGTTTAAGTAATTTAGGAAATTCCCCCGCTATCCTAGGATACCTTTTTCCATCCATTTACTTTATTTTACTGTTTTTATTATTTCTGCACTAATCCTAAAAATCAAGCTTGCCTCCGGCTAAACCCCAATTTCCATTTTATGCACTTTTATTTATCTTTTTGTACATTTACTAACTGGATAATTAATTAGATAGTTGCGAAGTCTCTGTGGATACGACCTTGTTGTACTACAAAGATTGGGTTCACTACCCATAGTTAGCAAGATAGTATAACTACTATTTTGCCCAACAGTCCACTGCAGGGCTCGGTATCAAGCTGAAGAAGAATGATGACTTCACCTTGGAGGCTTTTTGCGATGCTGACTGAGCAGGCTGCCACCTCACGAGAAGATTAGTCAGCAGCTTCGTCATTTGACTCGGAGGCAGTTTAATCTCTTGGAAGTCTAAGAAGCAGTCGACGATTTCCCTCTCGTCTGCTGAAGCTGAATACCGCTCAATGCGGTTCGTCTGCACTGAAATAGCCTGGCTCACCAGATTACTAGCCGAGCTCGGAGTCCACGGAATAACTCCCGTTCCCATCAGATCCGAAAGTCAAGCATCTGTACACATAGCAAAGAACCCGGTCTCCCATCAAAGGACTAAGCACATCGACATTGACGTACACTATGTTCGTGAGCTTCTTCAAGAAGGGATGATCACCGTTAACTATATCCCGACACAATATCAGCCTGCTGATATACTCACTAAAGCTCTCAATGGTCCTCAACATAAAAAGGGTTTAAGCAAGTTGAGCGGCATTTCAACTCCCTCTCAACTTGAGGGGGGTGTTAGGATATATGTATTATGTTACCGTTAGCCGTTAGTTGATGATATTAGGCTGTTATGCTTATATAAAGGATTAGTATGTCTGTACGGTTGGACTAAGTTTTGTAACTTTGACATATAAACACAACAATCTACCCCAAAAATCAGCCACCCCAAATCCAAGACTTATTTTTCTTGTGTACATGGCTGATTTTGGGGGTGAATTTATGATGTTATGGACTTATTTGTAAGTGGGTATAAAATGTATGACATGTAAAAGGTTTATATAGGTATATCGCTCAAAAACTAACCGTTAGATAAAAATAACTATTTTTACAAATAGAGTGTTGTCTTCAAAAACTTTTACAAAATATACAAAAGTAACTGTTATTTTATAGGATAGTGGTATTGTTGTCAATTTTTTAGATATGTTGGAAAATTAGCCATTATTCTAATGAAAAATATTATCTAGTGAAATTTGTAAAGTCGAAGAAAACCAGTACTATACTTCAGGGATATTGTTATCTTATGAAATTTATTGATAATGACAATTTAATTTTTTTCCACAGATTTTTAATCAAGTAATTTAAGAACCAGATGTTATATTCTAAATTAAACAAAAACACAGAACCATTCGTAAAATTTAAACAAACATATATTGTCAAAGTGTGAACACATCTCCAGCCAGGATCTATTCATGGCCAGCAAGTGAGTCAAAGGGTGTTAGTGGGGGCTAGAGGCGGTAATTAAATAATAAAAGATCTCTAGAATTCAACTTTTTCTCCATTTTATCTACGGCGTCTAGCCCCTTCTTTCTCTTTTCTTTTTGCGTGCCTTTCTTCTCAAGACCCCTACCTAGTAAACCTAAAAGTACCAATTAATATGCGCAGAATCTTCCCTCTTCAAATATAGACCCCGTACTTTCTCTTCCTGTATTCTTTTTTTAATTTCTCTCTCTGTCTTTCTGCGTGCTGTCAGAGTTGTTGCTTTTTTGGCACCCAGTTGAGCACCAAGTTGCTTGGAAGGAGTCTGTAAGAAGAGGTAACTTCACCTCACCCGTCATGTGCCTTAAGGACTCTGAGCTACAAGCTGGCGAAGAAATACAGAATTTAACTCTCGGCGGTAGTGTTCAGCAGACAATAACAACAACAATAGAGGCGGTGGCAGCTGCAAGGAAACCAGCTGGTCTTTAAGCTCTCAAATCCTGAATGCCCAGATGAATAATCCTTCCCCCACTTCTTCCTTTCCTGTAAGAAATCCATTCTGTTTTCCAATTATGAAATGATTGGAATTCAAAATCCTTTTTTTACCCATTTATTGAATTGAATGCCTCGTTTTTTTCTTTTGCGGTTTGTCTGAATTTCCGGAATTCGTACATTGGTTTCTGGGAACTGTCTCAAACTTGCTTTTGAGCCAAAGAAAGTACTCGGGGTGGGACACCAGATATTTTTTTCTCCTCGAGTTGGGTTCTTTATTTAATAGCGATTTGGGACTGCGAATTCGGGACTCATTTGTTTTTCTACGTATGAGCTACTCATATGTCCGTCCAGTTGGATTACCGCATGCCCAATTGATGTGGTTAAATTCCGCCATGAATGTGTTTTTTCCAATTTGAGAATTCTGACAGACAAGTGACTTGGACAATGAATTCCAACTAGATCTAGTTTCTGCATCCAATTATGAACTTTCCAATATGAGCTCTGAATGAGTGCTCTCGATCTATTGTACTATTAAATTGAAAAATTCTGTTTGCATACAATTTGTATTGATGATAAAGCACCATATCAATGGCATATGGTTGCCCATTTAATGGTATACTTTATTTTTGTTTTCCAGCTAGAAGGGATCTCTGAAGAGACTACTATAGCTGCTGTAGCTTCAGATCGTCATGACAAGCAAGGTATCTTGGGATCAGAATTCACACCCAACCTTAGGTCTGGGGAGTGGTCTGATATCGGAAGGCGGCCTTACATGGAAGATACTCACACTTGCATTTTTGATCTCGCAAAGAAATTCCCGGGTTCTCATCAAGCGTCACCACCCGATGATCATCATCGAGTCGTGTCATTCTATGGAGTAATTAATTAAACTCTGTTCTTCATTATCTTAACTTATCTCAGTTCAATTTTTCTTTTGTTTCAATGGTTGTTATCATACCTACCCAATTGATCCTTGCACTAAATATAAAGATACCATTACCCAATGCTACTCATTTCTTTCTACTGAAATTTTGAAGGATTCGATTGATCCTTTTTTTTTTGAAAGGATAACTGAAGGAAAGTTACTGATCTATGTGGATTATCAAGTATCTGGAGCCAAAATTGGACCCTTCAACTCTGCAAACGCAGTATATTTTAAGATACTGAATGGGGTACTTGATTTGGTGATGATAGGTTTTTGACGGGCATGGTGGGAAAGCAGCAGCTCAATTCGTCGGGACCATTTACCGAGAGTGATAGTAGAGGATGCCGATTTCCCTTTACAGCTTGAGAAAGTAGTTGCCCGTTCATTCATCAAAACTGATGCCGCATTCGAAAGATCGTGCTCAGCTGACTACTCACTTTCTTCAGGAACAACTGTGCTCACTGCAATGATTTTGGGAAGGTATGTGGTGGGTGGGATCATATTTATCTGCTCCTTTCTTACTTTCGGCCTTCACAGTAGCATGCGCAGAATGTGGAATTCAGCAGTAATTAATGTCCTAATTCTTGGATTCAGCATACTAATTATAACTTACTATAAAAAAAAAGCATACTAATTATAACTATTAGGATAATGATTGAAATGATCTGAATTTTGCTACCAAAAACTTGCATGATTGAATCTACAGATTACAGTTGAGTAATTGGTTTAATGAATGCAAGTAAATTGAGTTATATACTACCACCACCATTACCATATATTGTGACATCACTTTGTTCAGATCTCTACTTGTAGCCAATGCGGGAGACTGCAGAGCGGTTCTCTCCCGTCAAGGAAAAGCACTCGAGCTATCAGAGGATCACAGACATTGCTCGGATCAGGAACGCCACCGGGTTGAGTCAATGGGCGGATATTTTGAGGATGGATACCTTAACGAACGTCAGCTGGGTGTGACCAGAGCACTGGGTAGCTGAACTTAGAAGGCTTGAACACAAGACATGTAATACAGCAGTGGGCAGTGGGCGCTGAGTGCAGAGCCAGAGATGAGACTGGTAACACTGACAAAAGGATGAATTTCTAATCATAGGAAGTGATGGGATATGGGACGTGTTCAGCAGCCAGAACGCGGTGGATTTCGCAAGGAGGAGGCTGCAGGCTCACAATGACGTGAAGCTATGTTGTATGAAGTGGTGGAGGAGGCTATTATTAGGGGTGCGTCCGATAATCTAACGGTTGTGATGGTGTGTTTTCACTTGGAGCCGCCGCAGCGGGCGTTGTCATCGACAGTGGTGGTGCCGAGAGCAAGGGAGGAGGAGTATCTCTGCTGAAGGGATCAGGAATCTGAGTGTTCTGCTTGGGGGGAATTTGGAGGATGAAGAGGAGGAAGAGTTCTCTCCGTGAGATGCTTTCCCCCCTTTGTAATATACACATCATCATTTATGGACCTCCATTGGTAGGAAGGTTGATTCAGATCTCATGTACTTGATTTGGGTTATAATTTGATACCCATTATCATCATCAGCAGCAAAATGTCTGAGAGGATCGATAAGACAGTGTTACCATATTGGTATGGATTTTACAAGGATATCTGAATTTGATGTATGTTTAGAGCTATGCATAAGACCATGAATTAATTGGCAATAGAGCTCGGTTAGGCTCTTTAATTAGTTATTGTTGTCGTCGGGACTGTAATACTAAACTGGAAATTCAATCACAATCTGTTTTTAGATTCATTTGGTGTTGAATTCTTGCTTCAGTTGCTTGGGGATCAACAGAGATTACAGATGAATCCTTTCTTACACATGAAGTCAATTAGGCTGAAGAAATTACTATATACCTTGTACAGTGAGATTAATTAACGCGCGTAATACTGCAGAAAATTTTAACTTCACTCCCATTAATCCCTTGGCATGGAAATTTTAGTGGAGATGGATAAACAAGTGGCATCGAATTGATAATTGTAGATGTTGTCGTTTCTAAAGAGTGAAGTTGAAAATGAAGTACTAGCTAATAGATATCGATGTGTGCCTACAACGGGTATTTCGTTCTTATGTGACCTTCTAGTTCTGAGTAACATAGCTGCAACATCGCAGCAGACCAGGAGAAGAAACTTTTAGTGAAACAAGAATTCTGTACGATAACACACCCAGACAAAACAGAACACACAGGACCTAAATACAAGCCAAACCATTAAGCAGAGACCAGACTAGGAAGCGCTATCGTTTGGGTTACACAAGGAAATGTTACACAACAAAAGAATAAAGATCAAGGAAAGTAATAACATAATACACCCTTAATAGATAAGTTCTTAAGCTAACCCAATTCTTTTAACATCAAGTGTCAACCACTACTAAAAAAAAGGCAATTAGCGACGAAATAATTCATTGGTAAAATGAGAAAATTCGTCACTAATTAGTTTTAGTAACGAATTACTGATAAAAATTATTCATTGGCGTAATCCTCGTCGTTAAATTTTAGTGATGAATAAACTAAATTCGTTGGTAATTTGTAAGGAAAATATTGATCCATTGTTAATTCAGATAATAAGACATATATCATATTTTGTTACTAATTACTTACGAATGTATTATCCTTTGGCAATTAGCTGAAAACTTTTGATTCCTTACTAATTATTGACAACTCACTATCTGTTGACAATTAACAGATTTCATTAATTCATCGGTAATTACCTACAATTCATAAACTAAATTCATTACTAATTTCTAAGGGAAATATTAATCTGTTGCCAATTAGAAAACGTTTTGGTCTTTGTTGCCCTCACCACCCACCGTCATCATCCATCCACTTTTCAGGATTCTACATTTGGTCCCCCAACTTCATTTTTGCCTTTTTTTTGCATTTACGGTCGATTTTACTAAAATACTGAAATATATATGTATGAGTACATATTAAATACCAATAAACCAACATATACATGTATCTGACGATTTAACAAGTAATACTAAATTGATGTACATCAGTACATATGTCCAATACTGTTTTACATTATCAATTATTAGACTCTTCTGTATTATAAGCAATGGGACTAACAAAATATTAGTGCTCCCAGTTTGAGCTTGTCCATCTTCTAATAAAGTTTAAACTCTTATACATGTTATCCATTATGAAAAGAGGAAAGAAAGCTGATGCTGCATATCCTCTTAAATCTGCATACTAGGCCTCTTGAATCTGCATACTAGGCCTCTTGAATCTGCATCATCTCTTCTGGAAACATGACTGTCCAAACATTGAAGCAACAACATACAGTAGTGGAAGTAGCAAATACATTCTTGCAACATATATACAGACACAACATCCAAACATATATACAGACACACATCCAATAATGGCCATATAACAAATACATTCTTGCAACATATATACAGACACGCATCCAAACATATAACTTACAATAATGGCAGCTTTGTCCATCACTGTGCAGAAAGTAGAGCTACAGAAGCAAACACATAAGCTACAAAAGCAAACACATATGTTTGTAAATATCAATTAGATCAAGCACACACATAAGCTACAGAAGCAAACACATAGCTACAGAAGCAAACACATATGTTTGTAAATATCAATTAGATCAAGCACACACATAAGCTACAGAAGCAACCGGTGCAAATAACATACATAGTATCTTATAATTGACCTATAATGTTCATTATGCCAGGCACACAAATTGACAATTATGGGACTTAACACGCAATGATAAAGTTACCATGAGTGACCGAGGGTAATTGAACTAAAAATATGGAAGTTAAAGCTTACCGGATGGTTTTGGATCAAAGCTAAGAACCACATTTCAATCTCCGTGTCCTCTGCATGTTGGTAACAAACAAGATAAACATCATTACATCAAACTATACACAACAATCTAGATGCTAATTGCATGCAACAACATCAACATCAACATAACATAACATAATTACGTCCAATCTTAGATCATAAGAGGCAAGGCAAGGCTGCTTACTTCCAGGATGTAACGAGCTATCCAAAGCTCTCTCCACAGATATTCCAACAGAGAGGCCAACTTGAAATTCCCATTGTAAAAACTCAGATCGATTACATCGCAACTTGTTGCAGAAGCGACTGGGTAAAAGAGTAAATTATTGTACTAGAAAATCACTCCGTACAGGAAAATTCCCAGGTCGTGGTAGGGTCACAATGGTCCCTTTAAGAACCACTTCCTTAGACAGAATTTCCTGACTGTAATTTCTTAGCACAATAAAGCACTACAAAATTACCCACAATAGCTGCTAAATAAAACTATAAAAGGGACACCGGAATTTTACGAGGTTCAGCCAATTTTGCCTACTTCCTCGGACACTACCAGAAATCTCTTATTTATACTTTAAGAGATATAGAGAGAAGAGATTACAATTTAGCATTCAGAAGAATTACTAATTGTTGGGATGATTACGAAGTGAGATGAGCACTCCCTTATATAACAAAGGAAGTGCCCCTTGGTTTGCTCACTTTCGATGTGGGATGAAACCACATCTCACAATTCTCCACCTTGGTTTATCCCACTAACAAGAAACAAACTCTCTTACAAACCTACTTGGTAGTGTCTACAATTGCGCCTTTAGGCGCCATTTTCAATATGCAGGATGTTGGTCAAGTCCAAGCAATGTTTGAACTTGACTGCGGTCACCACCTTGGTCATCATGTCTGCAGGGTTCTCAGTCGTCCGAATTTTCTGAACAAGAATATCCCCTTCTTCGAGTATCTCCCGCACAAAGTGATAGCGAACATCAATATGCTTCGTCCTTGCATGATAGACTTGATTCTTTGCTAAATGAATAGCACTCTGACTGTCACAGTGCACCGTGATGTGCCTTTGACCAACTCCCAAGTCTTTAAGCAACCCATGAAGCCAAACCTTCCTTCACAGCCTCTGTCAGAGCCATGTACTCCGCCTCAGTCGTAGACAAAGCAACTGTAGACTGCAAGGTAGATTTCCAACTTACTGGTGCCTTGGCAAAAGTAAACAAGTAACCAGTAGTTGATCGTCGCTTATCCATATCACCAGCATAGTCGGAATCACAATATCCAACCACATTTGGATCACCTGTAACATCCTTCTCAAATAGCAGACCAATATCCACAGTACCTTGAATATATCGTAAAATCCATTTCACAGCTTGCCAATGATCTCTGCCAGGATCATGCATATATTTGCTCACAACTCCAACTGCTTGTGAAATGTCGGGCCTTGTACACACCATGGCATACATTAAGCTACCAACTGCTTCTGCATATGGGACTCTAGCCATATAGTCTCTATCTTCTTTAGTTTTTGGAGATAATTGGGCACTAAGCTTCAAATGAGGAGCAAGCGGGGTACTACAGGTTTTGTATTGTCGTTAATACCAAAACGTTGTAGCACCTTCTTCAGATATTGCTTCTGGGACAAACAAAGCTTGCCATTCCTTCTGTCTCTACTAATCTCCATCCCGAGAATCTTCTTGGCTTCTCCCAAGTCTTTCATCTCAAACTCTTGAGCTAACTGAGCCTTCAATCTATCAATCTCTGACTGATTCTTTGAAGCTATTAGCATGTCATCAACGTACAAGAGTAGGTAGATGTAAGACCCATCATGTAGCTTGCGCAAATACACATAGTGATCATGTTTGCTTCTCGTGTACCTTGCCCTCTCATAAACAAATCAAATCGTTTGTACCATTGCCTTGGAGACTGCTTCAGCCCGTACAATGATTTGTTCAACTTACAAACCCAATCTTCTTTACCACAAACCTTAAATCCTTCTGGTTGAGTCATATAGATCTCTTCCTCCAGATCGCCATGTAAGAACACGGTCTTCACATCAAGTTGGGTTAATTCCAAATTCAGCTCAGCTACTAACGCCAACAGAATTCTGATGAAGGAATGTTTCACTACCGGAGAAAATACATCATGGTAATCAATTCCCTCCTGTGCGTACCCTTTGGCCACCAACCTAGCCTTGTAGCGGACACTGTTTTCACCTGAAGTTCCTTCTTTCTTTGCAAACACCCATTTGCAACCAATTGCCTTCTTGCCCTTTGGTAGTTGTGCCAACTTCCACGTGTTGTTCTTGTGAAGAGAATTCATTTCTTCTTCATGGCATCTTTCCACTCCTTACTTTCCAGTTTTGATTTGCTTCTTGGAAAGTAGGTGGTATCCCTTCATCTACAACTGGAAGTGCATAAGCCACCATATCCGTATAGCGAGCCGGTTTACGGATCTCTCTTCTGGGTCTCCTACTGCAATCGGATCTGATTCTACTGTTGGAGCTTCCACATCTGACTCATCTACTCCTTGAGAGTCACTATCATCTCCAACTGTTGGGTTTACAAATATCTCCTTCTTGAACTCCACCTGCTTTGGTGCTTTCTCCACCTGCTTCTGAGTTCCCTCTGTCTGGATGGAGTCTACTGTCACCTTCTGCCACAACGTAGATTCATCAAAGGTAACATCTCTGCTAATGATTGTCTTCTTTGCTTCTAGACACCACAACCGGTATCCCTTTACCCCAGACGCAATCCCCATAAATAGAGCCTTCTTTGCCCTTGGGTCTAATTTTGATTCCTTCACATGGTAGTAAGCCACAGAACCAAACACTCGCAAAGAACTATAATTAGTAGCTGGTTTTCCAGACCATGCCTCAAGCGGTGTCTTTCCACCAATAGCCGACGACGGTAACCGGTTCACAATATGGCTGCAATATGTTACCGCCTCTGCCCAAAATTGTCTACCCAGCCCAGCATTTGACAACATGCACCGAACCTTCTGCAGCAATGTTCGGTTCATTCGCTCCGCCACTCCATTCTGCTGCAGTGGTTTCCCTAACTGTGAAGTGTCGGACGATTCCCGCGTCTTTGCAAACCTTTAAGAATGGATCACTCTTGTACTCTCCCCCATTATCTGTCCGGAGATACTTGATCCTACGACCTGTTTGCATCTCGACCGTCTTTTCCATGTTAGAAGATCCCCATCACTTCATCCTTAGTCTTCATGGCATACACCCAAACTCTTCGAGAAAAATCATCCACGAAGGTCACATAGTAGCGGTTCCCACCCAAGGAAGGTGTCTTGGCGGGTCCCCAAACGTCAGAATGGACATAATCCAAATATCCTTCGTATTATGGATGGCAGTGCCAAACTTCAATCTCTTTTGCTTTCCGAGAACACAATGCTCACAAAAGTTTATTTTACAAGACTTCACACCTTTCAACAATCCCTGCTTTGCAAAATCTGTAAGGATTTCTCTCTAGCATGCCCCAGTCGCATGTGCCACAACTGAGAGTCACCGTTCTCCTTGGGAGCCGACACAACTGCTGCTGTTCCTACTACTGTACTCCCCTCGTAGTAATACAGATTACTCCTTCTGGTGCCTTTTATCACCGTCAGTGCTCTGGAAACGACCTTTAGAACTCCATCTTTAGCGGCCCATGAGAATCTTTTCGACTCCAATTGTCCCAGAGAAATGAGATTTTTGGTCAAGTTTGGAACATGCCGAACTTCTCTTAAAACTCTGGTTGATCCTTCATGGTTCTTCAACTTGATTGAGCCTATACCAATTGTTTTGCATGGGCTATTGTCTCCCATCAAAACGGTTCCCCCTTTAGTTCTTTGTAATCAAAGAACCAATCTCGAATGGGTGACATATGGTAGGTTGCTCCTGAATCCAGAATCCACTCATCCTGGTTAATTTTTGAAGTCGATGCCACCAATGATAGTCCTGATCCTTCGCTGTCGTATTCAGCTACACATGCGTCTTGAACAGCCTTGCCTTTCTTCTGTTTTGGACAGTCCTTCTTCCAATGTCCCTTTTCTCGACAAAGGGCGCATTCATCCTTGCCAAGCTTGGCTTTCGGTTTTGACCATCCTTTCTTCCCCTTTCTCTGAGCGGAAGAACGATCTCTCATCACTAATGCTTCTGCTGCTTCATCAGTACCAGCCCTCTTTTCTTTTCTTCTCAATTCATGGCTGTACAGTGCTGCAGTGACATCCTTCAGAGAGATATCGTCCTTCCCATGGAGTAGAGTTGTTTCCAGAAACTCATACTCATCAGGAAGAGATCCCAGCAACATTAAGGCCAAGTCTTCATCCTTGAATGTCACATCCAAGTTTACCAAATCAGCTACTAGTTGATTGAAACTGGTGATGTGGTTATTCATTGTGGTCCCCGAAACATACGAAAAGCGGAATAGCCTTTTCTTCATAAAAAGCTTATTCTGACTGCTCTTCTTCATGAATTTTTCCTCCAATGCCCTCCACAATTTCCATGCAGATTTTTCTTTAGAGAACGCATATTTTTGTTCTCTCGACAGGCAGGAGCGAATTGTACCACAAGCTGCTCGATTCATGGCCTCCCATTCCTTCTCTTGAATGTCTTCCGGTCTTGTCTCTTCAATGGCGATGTCAAGACCTTACTGAAAGAGAGCGTCTTGGACTTCGCATTGCCACATGCCGAAATGGCCCGTACCATCAAATGTCTCCACTGAAAACTTAGCATTAGTCATCACCCTTCTTGTCCAAATTGATGACGAGGAAGTTGATGACGCTGTCTCCGGGGTCTTTAATTTGTCGTCTGCCATTTCTGCTCCAATTTTTATTTAGCAGCACTTCGTCGTATCAACCACTTTAAGGAACTCTTTTCTGATGTGGAAGATCAGCCTAGCTGCAACCACAGAGCATACTAAGACAGAACTTGGCTCTGATACCACTTGTTGCGGAAGCGACTGGGTAAGAGAGTAAATTATTGTACTAGAAAATCACTCCGTACAGGAAAATTCCCAGGTCGTGGTAGGGTCACAATGGTCCCCGCTTAAGAACCACTTCCTTAGACAGAATTTCCTGACTGTATTTCTTAGCACAATAAAGCACTACAAAATTACCCACAATAGCTGCTAAATAAAACTATAAAAGGGACACCGGAATTTTACGAGGTTCAACCAATTTTGCCTACTTCCTCGGACACTACCAGAAATCTCTTATTTACTTTAAGAGATATAGAGAGAAGAGATTACAATTTAGCATTCAGAAGAATTACTAATTGTTGGCTTTGGGGATGATTAAGAAGTGAGGTGAACACTTCCTTATATAACAAAGGAAGTGCCCCTTGGTTTTGCTCACTTTCGATGTGGGATGAAAACAAATCTCACACAACTGATAATTCAACTTAATATTATTCAAATGATAATTTACCTACCTGATCGGGCTCACTTCCCATTGATTCCACTAATAATAACCACGGAATACACCCACGCATTGTAGTGAGAATCAACAATGTCTCTTCCATAAGCTTTGTCAGCACCAATACCACAGTAGTACGGTCCCTGATTTCCAGCAAATCTTTAGTTCAATTACCCGCGATATGGAAGTATTGGTAGGTCTGCAACATATCATATATATTATGATGGTGCACAATACCTGATTTCTAGCATATCTTTCTTGTATAGCTTTATCTTTGGGTTGAAGATTTCTGCATAGAAAAACTCACGTTTTTCAACAACTAAACCGAATAACAACTCTTATAGAGTCATCATCAAACTCTAATAACAAAATTCGTAATAATTGGCCACTATTCTCCTTTACCACAGAAAACTATGCTAGCACGTTCCTGGTAAATTGAATATCTCAATCCTCAAAGTAATTCAAGTTCGAGACATACAGCTACAAAACAAAGCGATCCCATCGAAAAAACAAGACAGACAAAAATCCATCGAGCAATAAGATCAAACACCTTGTCGGAGCCTGTGGCAACCGAATCGGCCAGCAGGAGAAGCAGCGATTGCGGTGTCTGACAAGGTGTAGATCAGGCTCTCGGATTTGGTAATCAGCGCGCCCGATTCAGTTGAGAAATCGATTGAAGTGATAAGCGGAATCTCTGAAAGCTGAATCTGACATGTGGTTGGAAGCCTACTTCGTCTATATGGAGTGGAAAGAAGCCGCCACGGCGAGAAACGACGGGAGAGATGTGCCGGTGAACGATGGAGATTCAGGAGCGTTCTCGCCATGGAAGATGTGGTTGAGGACCGTTTCAAATTTTCCGTCGTCGTCGTGTTGTAACCTGATCATACTGCTAACTGTCTTCTCTTTCATCCGCGATCTGGATTTGACCAGTTTGTGTTTCTGATGCGTCGGCGCTGTACCCCTCCGGTGTTCCGCAGTAGCCGCCTCTAACCAGCCTAGCTGGAGATGAAGGATAGAAAATGCATTCTCGATCAATCGGGATGTTATTACGAGGCGCGCGCAGAGGTGAGTATTGAAGAGATTGCCATTATAAGTTGGGAGAAAATGAAGTCGCACTGGATTTCAATGAAAATGAAGTCGCACTGGATTTCACGACTTGATATATACGTCTCAACTCTTGGTTTTCAAAATGATGCGCCACATGAGAAGAATGGAGCAAGAAAAAGGAGTAGGGAAAGAAGAGTACCTCAGATCTAGTTGAGAATCTTGGATATGGTAGAGTTGCAGAGCGAGCAAAAAAGGGGTAGGGAAAGAAAATGGGTACACTGCGACAAAAAAAAATGGGTACACCGTGAGAGCGTTTGAAATTAGATATAGTTAGTAAAATTTGTTGGTAATTGCTTATGCATGAATGTATTTGTTGGTAATATTAATGTAAATTTGTATTTGTTGTTAATTGCTAATAAAATAAAATTATTAATAATTAGTGATATAGTTGATATTTCTTTAAATTAATAAATAAAAATTATTTTAATTTAAAAATAGATTATTAAATTCCTTAGTAATTAGTAGTAAATTTTATTATTCATTAGTAATTTGTTAGGGATTAATTTTTTGTCACTAATTACTTAGAGATTATTATTTTTGTTATTAATTTTACTAACCAAATATAAATCTATTAGTAATTTTCATAAATCAATTTGATCTAAACTTTTCATTAGTATTTCATTACTAATTATTCACTTTGTTAACGGATTTTAATTCGTTGTTAATTTTTCATTAGTAATAAACAATTTTTTAGTAGTGAACTATCTCAATTCTTTTAACATCAAGTGTCAGGTCGAAGGGGGTCTGCGCACCACTTGTAATTCCTACACAAATGCGCAATCTAGATACAAGTAACGCCGATGTCCGGGTAATGACGAGGTTAACCCATACAGTCAATGCAAGCATCGACAATCGGTAGGTGAGAGCGTCGAGCGAGCACCAACACACTTATCTCCACCCTAATCCAACTAATCCTTAAGCCAGAAGTTTGAAATTATGAAAAACCTTGTGCATATTGGTCCACTTCATTCGTCCTTTAGAGACTCTTAAAGGAGCCACCTAAACATATCTTCACACCTTTTCCGAAACTGGCAACTTGCATTTTATATCATAACTTTATAGTCCATCTTTAACCCCTCACCGAAGAAGGATGTCCATGTCCTTGGTAATTTGGTCTTCACTAGACACACAATACAATTGAAACTAAAAAAGGTACTTTATTATCATTACAATTACAAAGTTGTTTAACTGTGAAACAAAAAACTTATAATGGAACACACATGTAAAAGTTCGGACAATATAGAACTATTATCCGAGAAAGAGATATGACATTTGCCTTGGTTTTCAAGGAGTAGAGAACCATCACTATAGTCATAGATTCAAAACCATTATAGGAATGAGTATCTATCTAGTTTCAAGTTGGGGGGACACACTAGTGGAAAAAAAGTCTAGGTAGCTAGTGTTTATGTTTGAACCATTTCTTGATCCAGAAGTAATATAAGCCCCATTCTTTTGGAAAATAGAGGAGAAAAGTAGTTGATATGACAATTGATGTAGTGACATACAGAGACAATAAACTAGCTGATCAAATAAACCCGGTGCAAAAGAAAGGGCCATAGTTTGCAACATAATTCAAGTAAGGGGGAGATGGAAGATAGTTATGGTTAAAACGGTGATACAATACATTTGTCTGTAACCAAATTTGTGTCAAATCTGACAAACTAGTCTATCACAAGGTATTCCATTCAAATAAGCGGAGGATTCTTACCACTAATTAAAAAACTCCATGATTATGACTTGGCGGCCATGATTGTTACCATAGAATTATTCACTTCAATTCTAACTAGGTTGAGTCCTGTCTGTATAGTTGTTAATTTCCGTGACGATTTGGAGTATTGGTCAAGCTTGCAGACGAACATTGGTCAACTTTTGCCGCCCTTCCCGCCGTGTGGATTTACTCAATTTGATGGCACAGCCAGCCGCCACAATGGTAGACTTCTCTAACAGACATATCTCTTTCATCCTCGAACTAACGTACTGGGATCAATCCAATTTAATACTGGCATTCATAACACGCGGTAGATTTTACATCCAAGTAATCATTTGAAAAGGCACAATCTTTCGCAGTTGAAATTTTGCAGAACCAACCTCATTAACCCACAATCAATACCAATAATAGGCAGCAATTCCATTTCTCCGGCAGAAAAATTATGAAAATAGAATCTGGATTCAGAATTTACATAAGAACATATACACACCAATAAAACAAAATATCGATCAAAATGGAAGAAAACCCAACTCTTGGCAGTATTAATAAATTAATTACAAGTATCTGTATCAGAATATCAGCTGGTTCTCGTTGCTGTTGATGATGGACCTGGAAAAGCTGCGTACCTAACCGAGAACCCTCGGGTAAATCTTTCATGTACCGCCTCATTTTCCTGCTCCTGATCCACTCTCAGTCCATCATCGAAATTGAGCGCATAGCTAAAGGAATCATAAGGAGTGGCAGCTCCTCTTCCGCACCTTTTCTTGTTGCTGTTATTACCGCTGAATTGGGCACCCAGTTTCTCAACAAGTTCTTCCATTTCGGTCCGGCTACCACTTCCGTCCATTCTCTTACTTCTTTCATCTTCTCCTGTAGATAACTTGGTTTCTGGTCACCTCCTCCTACTTGTCCTTGTTGCAGTAGGTGTGCATTTTCGATGTTGTGGCGTCTCTGGCCGAAGCAGGGGAGTGAGAGTGATCGGAAGCAGAGACAATTGTTGCTGGTGTTTATGTCGTAGTCTAATTCTTCAAGGTGTGAGTGGAATCTTTGGTGTTGATGGGTTTTGTGGATTGGAATGATTCAATTCCTGCAGGGTTCATCATTGTTTGAGTTGAGTTGGGTAGGGTTGAGGAAGAAGAAATTTGTGTGAGGCGAAGGAAGTATGGGATTGATTTGAGGAATTAAGATTGATTTCTGAGGTTTGAACTTATAAATATGAAATTGGGGAGGACAGGACACGGGATGAGGAGGAAGGAGCAAAGAAGTGGGGGGTTTGTGTATTTTCATAGTGGTTTTCGTTGGCAAGTAATACATGTAGAAGTTAAGAATCTAGAAGGGTCAAAGTTAGACGGAAGGAAAGAAGTGGGTATGCTCAACGGATAAAACGTTTCAGGGTCCCAAAATGAAGGCCGTATATCATTATTATAAAATGTTATTGATTAAATTACGACAAGTTGTCTTATTTATACTGCTATTCATTATCTGATTGGATAATGATACATTAATGGTCAAATTAAAAAAAACTGTATCCAGAGTTGATCAATTTGGCATACTCGTATCCTACGCGGGCAAAGTTGACCCTTTCTATGATTTGGGAATCAGGAAGAAACCAGGGGAAGAAGAGGAGGGTACGTAGCAATCATCTACAACAATGATATGGGTCTTTGTCTTACACAACCTTTTTCAATTTTATGGCAATCAGGTTTGACTCAGATGTTTGCATTCTAGACAATATTCTTTCTAATTTGACCACACAAGCTTCTCTACCTATCGGAAAGGAAGATATTCCCACTGCCAAGTCTCTCACCTTCACTGTCAACCTCATCATTTTAACAAATCAAACTCAACATTGAATTTTCTGTCACAACTTTAAACCTGACAAATGATCAAGGATCAAACCACTGCCTGGATTTTAAATGTATAAACGTATTGCCGTTAAAAATGAATTAACAAAACCATATTCTTTGACCCTTTCTTTCTTCATTTACAGCCAGCTAGCTAAAGACAGGTATTTTTTATAGCTGTCACGGTTCAGCTACTGCACGTATTTTCTGCAACTGTTTTAGTAGTTGGAACAACAGTCTACCTTTTCCATTAAATAAGTACTGGGAAGCTAGTTTTCAAGATATTTATCACAAAGATCCAACAATGTATCAAACTGGTTGCACCAGCATAGATGATATATAGACGCAGATCCCTTGCTAGCGGTAATTATTAATGTATTTTGATCAACAATAAAGGAGAGAAACAAAAACTTAATATCTCTATTATTATCGTGACAACCATCATATAGAAAGCTAAAATGTAAAAAGATAAACATAAACAGCTAGTGTTGACGCCATTAGATTTTTTTTGAAGTTGAAAAGACTTTGATTTCATATAACTAAAGACATGCATATATTATCCGAATTTTGATTACAATTGGAAAATGTGGGATGGGGGTACTTAGATTGTAAAGTGGGTTACTCATGATCCAAGGATGGGACCAAGGGTTAATGGATAAACCATCCCCGACTCTGATTGTTATGTTGGGTTTAATCACATCTAAATTCTAAACCCTGGAGAATTCATTTCCAGATTAGGCTGTCCTTTTTGACACTATTGAAACAAAAGTGATTTACCCACGGATTATTCCGTAGGTAATTAAGTTTAATGACGGATTACCGACTAAACTTCCCCCAAAATTTTCGTCGGCTCACTAATTAAATTACCAACGGAAAAAGAAGTTCGTCGGTAAATTACCTACGAATCATATACGGAAATCTTGGCGACTGTTACCGACGGATTACCTACACAATTATCTAGGGATTTTCGTCAGTAAACCGTTGCCACATCAGCGTTTCCCACACATACACATGGCCGTAGGTAAAAAATTACCTATAGATTACCTACGGAACTTTGCACCAATAATTTATATAGATTGTCCGTAGATAATCCGTTGGTATTTTAAACTAAATTTTATTTTTACATTTATCTGGTTCTATTAATTATATTATGAATTAATTTCAATTTTTCAGAATTTAAATATTAAACTATAAAATTGAAATATTTGATAGACAGTAAACTATATTATAAATCATAACATTTAAAATATTAAATTTCACAAAATTAAAAGAATTAATACACGTCAAATTCATATTATAAATCCAATAACCAATATTTTACATCGTAAAATAAAAATAGTAGAAACATACTAATAAAATTTTAAATTTGGTGTCTCCTCTCCTCCTCCATGTCCGTGAAGTCATCTTCTTCAGAACAAGGGCATGCGCCCGTTTGTCTAATGTCTATGCATAAATAGTAGTAGTACAAGAGTTTGGGTTACTTGGTGTTTATGCGCTACAGTCCTTTCCCCTACAAAAGCATCTCACACACACTCCATTCTTTCATCTTAAAAAATACCCTTAATTTATTAATTAATAGTGGTATCTTAGGGCTGAACACTGAAGTAATTGTTGATTCCCTAAACGTACAACGATGGTGGCACACCAACTCTGCAGCTCCCTTCTCTTTCCACCCGTAAATTTGGAAGACGCAAAAAGAAATAGATTCCGCAATTAAAACCTCTTATATTCATCTTCCCTACCATTTGAACTCCTCCAGAACCAGCCTAAAATCTTATGGTAGAGTTTAAGCTATCAAATTGCCACATATCACTTTAATAGAATATATACATACATTTTGAACGGTTGTAAACTTTTATTCAAGCAGCCAAATAGAAGCACTTCAAGCTTGAGCTCTACAATTTTTATGTATTAGGAACAGAACTAAACAAAGCTAAATGAGCCACGCAAAAATCAGATTCATTCATGCGCCTATCAAACTTTCCCAGAGATAAGAACTGAAGCAAAACAAACATTGATCATGGCCGAGGAACTGCTAAAACAAACGTTTGTAGCAGCAGCATTAATCAGGCAAACATTGACCATTATCATCTAGCTCATAAACTACGCATAGTCAGTGCTGCAAAGCAGAAAGTCCAGATTTGAAGTGAACATAGTCCTAGGCAGGGTGGACCCAGAGATTAAAATTTACGGGGCCACTGCAAATAGAAATTTCTATAATTATTTTTTATGACATTTGTGAGGTCACTAAGACATAAAATATCTACTATAGTTAATTTTTATGACATTTGTGGGGTCACTAAGACATAAAATATCTACTATTTTATAAAAAACTACATTAAAACTTACTATATTAATTTTTTTTACAAAAGTCATGGGGTCACGTGACCCCCTCTTTGGTCCGCCCCTGGTCCAGGTAGAAGTGGGAAATTAGAGGCAATAAACCAAACAAAATATCCACTTTCAACGAGCATGAACCACACAATTTCTAAAACAAAAGTTAGAATCATGGCAGTTAAGTTTACTTACTCAAAGTCAAGCAACAATTATGTCCCGTTCGGGAAGTAGTTTCCAAGAAAGATAACCTCAAACTTCATACCTGAAAGTGCAAAAGAGTAATCATTCCGGATGCAACAAGAGGTGGCCTATAGACAAACAGCTCAACAGCAGCAACAACCACTATGTAACTCTCTATCTCTCTGTCTATTACAAGTTAGTATAGTCCTCCCTCCGTTAATTAATATTTGTCGTTTTAGGATGTGATTCTTGTTTAAAAATACATTTCATTCAAGTCTTTTGACACATTTTTTTTCCACTTTTAACCCTACTATTCAACACAAAGTAATTATTATCTACATAGAAAAGAAAAAAGAAGGGTACATGCGTTATTTTTCTATTTTCCTTAATCAGTGTGCACGTTTCTAAAATGACTGATATTATTGAACGGAGGAGTAGTGTTTTAGTATGAAGCCAAGAAAGAGTCAAAATGTTGTTGTATCTTTTCAAGATATTAGGCTAAGAAATAAACTATTTTTATTCAAATGATTACATTCCATCTTAACGATCTATTTGAACATTTTGGCTTGAATTCAAACCTTACACCTGACAAATCTAATAAGGTCAATTTTATATCACAAGAATGTGTCTTCTTCGGTTACCCATCCACATCCAATGGCTATCTTTGTTACAACCCTATGACCAAAAGACTGTATGTCTCCCGGGATGTCTCTTCTCATGAAACCTCATTTCCCTTCTCCAAACCTATCTCACCATAATCTTAACATCCTTCTATAGAAAAACTCACTGAAGTTCTCATCTGTGTAGTTACTAGAGGGCCGTACTATTCTTAGGTCCATTTAGTTTATCAGCCCACTCTATGTTGTTTATAATTCATCACCCATTCTGTATTAAACAATTCTAGTATGTTCCTTACACTTGTATAAATATCTCATTTACAGATATCAATAAACAACACCGTACAGATATTTCTACCGTTACATTCATTTACTTTCTACTCAACTACGGTATCAAGAGCAAATCGCTAGCGATAACCACTTTTATTTTTCGCTTCACTTCCTTCCCCATGGCAACTCCTGCGCCTGCTGGATCTACCACCAGCGACAACAACACCGATTCTTTAGGTGGCAATGGCAACAAATCTCTGTTGCTCTTCACCCCTGCACAAAAAATTCACACTTCATCACAATCCATTGTTTCAGCAGCAGCAAATCACATAAAGCTTAAACCTGAAAATTTTCGGATCTGGTAAGGGGTAATGACTACTTTCCTTAGAGGTAACGATATCTACAAATTTGAAGATGGTAGCTACTCTTGTCCGGATTTAGATCCATCCAACATTGAATTTTTTTACTGGATCCAATGGATCAGCTGATCTGTCTGTTCTCTATGCATTTCTTAGTGACTCTATAATTAATTGGACAACTCATTGGAATGTCTACATCGGCTCAGGCTTAGTCCTACCTTCACCAAACCTTTGCCTCATAAACTAATTCCCAAGTTGGCCATCTCCACCGCCAATTATCATCAATCCACAAATCTCCTACTGAATCAATCAACTACCTACTACAACAGAGCCCAAGCCCTTGTCAATTTGTCACACGATAAAATGCTTGCTATGACCGGCTCAACTTACGCCCAAGTTGATCAGCCTACTCCCCCTTTGATCGGTTCTAGCCAAGTCGTCAACTTTTGTGAACACCTTCACTTGCCTATGACAAAGGAGGGGATCTTGAATGCATAACCGCCCACAGTCTGACTTGCTAACCTTCAAGCCGTGTACCTCTTCAACCACCAAATCCCGTTGGTAAGTTTGGAGCTGGACAACACGACGACTTTAGCGTGGTTAACTTCTTTGGTGTTAGTTGGTAACATGTGTAATTTTCTTGTTTTTTGTATATATGTAAGTGTATATTGTATCAATGATTTGTTTTGGCTATATAAAATATTTATATAGTTTAGTGAGTGATATTTGTGATATTTAATACATGTACTAGTATGTTACATGTGATATTAAATTTAGGAGTTGACTTCTCCTTAATTATTCTCTCTTTGGTTAGAGATTTAGTGTATAGTTTAATGTCTATTTTGAGCTATATATTTATACAATGATATTTATGGCAATTAGTGCTCATGATTTAAATTGATTCTTATTAATTAAGGTAATAAATATTTGGGGTATTTCACATATGTATTTAAATAAAATGAGTCAGCCACAATTATCTCCAACAACAAGATAAATATATTAACCGCAAAGATAAATAATTAAGTTGTTAGGAATCACCCTTTACAACTTGCGCAAGGAGGGAGAGAATATCTCAACTTCTTCCTTTTTATTTATCTTTTCGCACTTGATAAATCTAGCTTGCTTTTATCTTTAAGGGCGATTTTGTAAGGAGTTAAAAGTGTCTAGATTCACTTTAACACCCTCCTAAATTTAAGGAAAGGCCTCTAACCTCTTCCCACAAAAATCACAACCACTTAACAAGATAACCAGCAGCTAAGACTTCTCCCACAATGTTTGATTTTGAATTATAACCACTTAGGTAAAAGTCTCAAGGCACTTCCAATTTTATTGCAGTAATTTTCACATACGATAACAACCCTAGTAAAAATCCAATTTTTACTGAAGTCCTTAACCAACCTTGCAACCACATTTATAGCTAGCAAAGAACATTCCTAAAGCCATGTAGATATTCGTGGAGAAGATTTCAACCGAATAAAGCACATAAATAGCAACCGAATTGCATTCCCGGGACTTTTGGCAAACCCTAAAAATTAGGGTTTCTCGGGTGATATAGCACCTAGCGCCCAGCGCTCGCCCGTGTTGTGCGTGCCTCGTTGCTGCCTTAGCGCCCAGCGCTCGTGTCCTAACATCGCGTGCTCGTGCCTCGTCTCGATATCATGGCGCCCTTGCCCAAGCGTGCCCCTAGCGCCTAGCGCTCGCACCTTGGCATCGCCCGTGCACCTTGACACACCCGTAAACAAGCTCTTGGCCCATGTCTAGGCTTGGCTTTGCATCACCCAGCGCCCCTAGGACATGTCCTTAGCCTTGTCAACGTGTCGCGGCCCTTGTCACTAGATGTTGCCCCACGCACCTAGTCACAGCCAACGCCCGTGCCTAGCACTGCCAGCGTCCGTGTCTTAGAATGTCATGATTCATTAGACCTGGAAAACGTGACCCAAACCAAAAAAACGATCCGATCCGAACCCGAATTTGAACCGAATGATGTGACCTGAAAATCCAAACCAAACCAAACCAAAACCAAATCGCTTTTATCTATTTAATCAGCTAGAATTGTGGCGCCTCCATCCAAGGAAGATCACAACTGAATCCAATATTATCTCCTATAATTGTGCCGCCCTGATATGTATTTAAATAAAATGAGTCAGCCACATTTATCTCCAACAACAAGATAAATATATTAACCGCAAAGATAAATCATTAAGTTGTTAGGAAGTACCCTTAACAACTTACGCAAGGAGGGAGAGAATATCTCAGCTTCTTCCTTTTTATTTATCTTTTCCCACTTGATAAATCCTGCTTGCTTTTATCTTTAAGGGCCGATTTCGTAAGGAGTTAAAGTGTCTAGATTCACTTTAACAGCCTCCTAAATTTAAGGAAAGGCCTCTAACCTCTTCCCACAAAAATCGCAACCACTTAACAAGACAACCTGCAGCTAAGACTTCTCCCACAATGTTTGATTTTGACTTATAACCACTTAGGTAAAGTCTCAAGGCACTTCCAAAGTTTATCGTAGTAATTTTCACATGCGATAACAACCCTAGTAAAAATCCAATTTTTACTGAAGTCCTTAACCAACCTTGTAACCACCAATATAGCTAGAAAAGAACATTTCTGAAGCCATGAAGATATTCATGGATAAGATCTCAACCGAATAAAGCACAAAAATAGCAACCGGATTGCATTCCTGGGACTTTCGGGCAAACCCTAGAAATTAGGGTTTCTCGGGTGAACCGGCACCTAGCGCCCAACGCTCACCCGTGCTCCGCGTGCCTCTTTGCTGCCTTAGCGCCCAGCGCTTGCAGCAAGTCCTCGCACGCCCAAGCACACCTTAGCGCCCAGCGCTCGTGTCTTGGCATCGCGTGCTCGTGCCTCGTCTCGATGTCACGGCGCCCTTGCCCAAGCGTGCCCCTAGCGCCTAGCGCTCGCACCTTGGCATTGCCCGCACACCTTGACACACCCGTAAACAAGCTCTTGGCCCATGTCTAGGCTTGGCCTGGAATCACCCAGCGCCCCCAGGACATGTCCCTAGCCTTGTCACCGTGTCACGACCCTTGTCACTCGACGTTGCCCCGCGCACCTAGTCACAGCCAACGCCCGTGCCTAGCACTGCCAGTGCCCATGTCTTAGGATGCCGTGCTTGTCATAGTTAACTTGGCCCCGTTGTAATCTAGTCTTAACCCAGTCAAGACTAAGCCACAATAACACTTTGGGTTGGATGACAACTTTAGCTTGTGCATCTCATTTCCTTGTTCTTTGCCTATGACACCTAGTGTCAACTTGGCTTTGCATATGACTTGCATAATCCCTCATGGATCAACCGTCACTAGTCAAACCCCAGTCACAAAGACCGGTCACACCCACTTGCATTCAAGGTGAGCCTAGCTCACTGCCAAGTACCTAGGCCTCAAACCCATTACTTGCATAACCTCGTCAGGTTACCTCTACGTTTCGACCAAGTGCTAGGGCCTCAAACCCTTCACTTGTCTCCCGCGTGTCACGGCGCTCTCAGTGACACGGCCCGTACCTTAGTGTGCGTATCCCCAAGACATCCACATGCTAACTTGGCAAACTCAGCTTCCAAGTCCTCCTTGCATTGAGTAACACTTGGTGACCCCCACTACATGAGTTCTTTTTGGTCAGTTGAGTTAGGGCTCAGGCCATCGCCTCTGGGATTAAGAACTGTGACACAATTCCCTGGAAGTAACAGGTCATAATGTGTCCCACAGAGAATTTCAAAGCTATATCCTCAATGGTCTACCCTCAGACTATCATGCCATGATATCAAACATTCTCACTCGCACAGATCCATGTTCCCTCCACAACTATACCACTTTATGCTCTCAAATGAATGCTGGCTTCAACGAAAAAAATCAGACTACACAACTTATTACTGTCAATGCTACCTCTCACTCAACCAACTTCTTCAAAAACACCACCAGATCTGGCTACTCTACTAGGGGGAAATCATCTAGAGGACGAGGAAGGGGGAATTCATACTATTTTTCTCAGTCTAAACCTACATCCAACAATAATTTTACCGACAAGCTTGATAACAGACCAACTTGTCAGATCTGCAAAAAAAGGGACATGAGGCAGATGTTTGTTATCACAGATTCAATTTCTCCAATCATCCTAAACCTCCCACTCTCTCCAAGCTAATGCTACAAGCAAAACACACTACTATTGATTAGATGCCAGATACAACAACTTCCCATCACTTTGTGGGAGACTTTTCTAAGCTGATAAGTAAGTGCGTCTGACTATCAGAGAACTGACACAGTTTCTCTTGGGGATGGATCTACCCTTGGCATCTAACATCAAGGCTCAGGTTCAATTCATTATGGAAACCTCTCCTTTTGCCTAGATGATAGGTTACTTGTGCCAGATCTGAATAAGCAACTCATTTCTGTGAGTAAATTTTGTAGAGATAATGGAACCTATTTTGAATTTCACCCTGACTTCTTTCTTTTGAAGGACACTCAAACTCATGCTACTCCCTCCTTAAGGGGACTGTTACGGATGTGGTCTACTGCTTTCCTTCCTCAACTACCATATCACATCACCTCAACTCAATTACACCACAAAGGCCCCCTTCACCATCTGGCACACTAGACTCCGACACCCCTACACTACCATCACCAAACAAATGATTAGAAATTTTAGTTTACCTTCTTCGGTTTTTGATAATACCGATTTATGTACTACTGCCTGTTGTCAAGGCAAGTCCCGTGCTCTACCCCACTATCCCTCCCCTTCTACTTCATCTCAGATCTTTGAACTGTTGTTTAAAGACCTATGGGGTCCCACTTACTGTTTTTCTGAAAATAGTTTTTGCTATTTTATGTTAATTATTGATGACTTTTCCAGATATATGTGGATTTACCCCTCTCAAAAATCAATCAGATGTTGAAATTGTGCTACCCATTTGTTGTACCCTTGTTAAAACACAATTTCAAAGCACACTAGGGATATCCAAACAGACAGAGGAGGAGAATTCCTAGCTATGCAAAACTTCTTCCAAACACAAGGAATATCTCACAGATACACCTACCCACATTCCCATCAGCAAAATAGGTCCATAGAAAGCAAAATCAAGTATGTGGTGGACCATGGTCTTTGCCTTCTTTCCCAAGCCTCTCTCCCAATGATTTTATGGTCTTATGCATTCAGGACCTCATTCTACTACTAATGAACAGAACACCCACAATATCCCATTGCCTATTCAACCCCCTACTCCAAGCTCTACTCCACCATAACCACTTATTCTCGCTTAAATATTTTTGGATGCAGCTGCTGGCCAAACCTACAACCTTATAACACACACAAACTATCTTTCAGAAGCACTAAGTGTGTCTTTCTTGGTTATCTGGATAACTTCACTGCTATATTTGTTTTAATCCTAAAACCCATAGAAAATACATCTCTAGGGATGTCACCTTCCAGGAAACTACATATCCTTTTGCCACCAAAATATCACCTTCCTCTCCATCAGAAATCTCTCCCACAAAAGCCACATACATCCCTAATCTCCTGCTACCTGTTACACACCCTCTCAACCACTTACTAACACCAGCACCACTTCCACTGGAAACCCTACACAACCTCCTATAATCCTATTCTCTTCCCCAACCACACACTCTCCTGCCACTACATCTCATCAACAACCTACAGATTTCTCCCCTTTTATACCCATTTTACCTCCTCCACCAGCCCATCCTATGATTATCAGGGCTCAGACTAATAGCCCAAAACCAAAGGTACACACTGTAACACCCCTCTCCATAATCACGATATAATCCCTCACGTCAATAAATATAAATGTCTCGCAGCGGAAAAATAAATAACAATTACAAAACTCACACGGGTGTCACCGGCCATTACTCGCCCATGCAAGCAACGTAGCCAAACCACATCCAACTTCCAAATAAACAAACTGCTAACCGCAGTGATAACGAGAAACTCCTATACATCAAACTAAGTCCATAACCATAAACATTGACAAGTGAGCGTCTACCCAATCCTGAAAAATACATAACCATACCATAAGACCATACACCATCTTCATTACCATACAACATCTCCAACTACCCTGTTCCTGCTCTTCAGCTCCGACAATGATCAACAACCTGAAATGGTGTAGTATCAGCGATAGACGCTGAGTATGCCGGGCCTGGACCCTAATGGTCACTTGTCATTTTAACCATCTTATTATTAGATTGGTTTCATGCTTTTCCTTTTTACAGTTATAATCAAAACTGAAGCATAAATGTATAATATACATAATCAACCATCCAAATATTCATAAACATTAATCATCCATCCAAACCAAACATTCATAGAATATTTCAAACAACATTTGTATATCGAACGTATCGAGCAATAACAACAATATTTTGTACAATGTACAATCGCCGTAGTGTTCACCATCCACTGTCAATTTATTTTAGTTTGGCTTTCAAGCCCCATCCATATGTACAATGTACATTCGCCGTAGCGTACAGTTCCCATAGTTAATTTACCTTAGCCTTGTAGGCTCCATCCAACCATGTTTAACTAATGTCAGTAGAGCGTCATGTTAGGACAACCCGATAACCTCACCATGGACAGTAGTCCCCCGTACACACAAAGGTGCTCATTTCGCCAGAGGTCCGGAGGCCCCTGACTCACTTATGTCTCGTAAGACGTCCATAAAAAGGCCGTAGCCACCTGATCCACGAATCTATTTGGGCTCGTTGGATATAACCTGGAGCGGAATCCAATTAGGAAACCCCTCAGTGATCACAAATGCGCAACCAAGTAGTTCGTAAACTACCGGGATTCCTCACCTCAATCTCATACCATCACTCTCTCATAATGTTTAAGATCTGCTCTTAGTCTTATGGAGAATATTTATTAACCAGCGGCCCAATGGGTCACGCATACCTAGAAGTCATCTAGGTGATATTTATGTTAGAGATCCATGCTCTAGAGACCGACAATGTCGTGACTCGTTCCTAAGTGTTTTACTTAGGTTACCATATACTTAATATTAATATCATGGTATTATATCAAGTAACCGTCATGTCATCACAACGCATATGTATGTTTATATAAGTCGATCTATAGTCGACGTAGTGTTAGTCCCGTAGGACGCCCGTGCATAAATAATTAATGCATCAACACTTAAACACATACATGTAACCACACACATATAACACACAAGTTATATCAACCAAATCCGAGCCCAAGGAGCAACCTTAGGTCAACTCGGCAAACCCCTTTACATACCGTTCACCCTGATTGTATTACGGTGGAGTATGAATCTTCAAGATCCTATGCTCCGTGTAGTCCGCTAGCTTGTCAAGCGTCCTTGTCAGAAGTATAATCTAAACGGTATTAAAACTATACGTCTTCAGTCTCCATGACTAACTACATCCAGTATATTCCGAATAATAAGCAACCCCGACAGTTCACCTCTGTTTTCTACAGTTGTTATTACGGGTTTCTCTAAAACAGTCGGTTTTGTTACTTAAAACGCGTACGTCAAAACTATTCCAACTGTTAAGTTTAGTTCCTTATATTTCTTTTAATCTTATCCACCTCTAGTTTAGGTACGTAACCTATAGTTGCATGTATGCATGCATTCTTGTATTATATTGCATTCTAAAATTCATAACTTATAGTTCGTAATATATTTATTATTTTTTTTAAAATAACCACCACATTAAATCATATGGTTTTCAACCAAATATATATATCCACCTTATATATATTATTCTTGTGTATGTATATATTTACCACGTAGGTAATTCCCATGAGTTTAATAAACTCTTATATTTTATGTTACTTTTTTATAATCTTTTATTAGATGATTATTCCCATTAGTTGTATCATATTGTACGACTTATAATAAGATTATTATCCTAACATGAGTAACATTTTATGTGGTATAATTACAACTTCTATGGTTATTCAATAAATACCTTAGTTTATAACTCCCATTTATTTATAGTTTGTCACACTATTTTATGTGAGTACCTTCCTTATATTAATTCCATCTAAACCACCTTAATACCATTTAATTGTCATAACATTTACAACATAGTAGACCGTAGTCTAAAATTTATTTTCCAACCTTTATATTTTCGGTATAGCCCTTGAATTATTTAAATTCCCTTTTTGACCACATAACATTATGTAATGCTATACCAAAAATACTAATATCATTTGCTATGATATTTTTATTTCCTTTAACTTATAATCTATAGTTTTTATACAAAACTATTGTGTATTGCCTCATAGGCACATATAAACCTTATACTTTTCCTTAAACCATAATTTCCTTTATTTACAAAATCACCCCTTTCTTTTACCATGTTATATATCCCATTTAATATAACATTTCTAACTTACAAAAGAGCATAACCTATGGTTATTTTTTGTAAATTCCGAACAGACCTCAATATACATTTTATATTGTCATTAGGCCCAATTTATAACATATAGTTTGATAATATCATTAAAATTATATATTATACATATATCTCAACAAATACTCTATATAATTCTAAAAATCTCCAAATTTTAGCAAAGGGTTATAAATATCCTTATTAACCCATATACTCTTGGTATTTTACCATTCCACCATCTATATTTCTCCAAAGTGTCATAATGACATAATAACTATATATTATACATATATAGTTTATTTTAATTCCAAAAACAACCCATTAAATTCCTAAAAATTCTAATAGCCCATGGGTGTTTTAAAATACCATTGTACACCCTTTATTTTTGGTAATACTCCCTCCTGTTCTAATTATAAGTCGTTCTAGACTTTTTCACAACTTTTAAGAAAGAGTTTAAAAGACTAGTATACCCTTACTTTTTGTGTTGGGAGAATAAAAAAGTAAGTACACTTTATTGGTAAGATAAAAAGTAGAGTGTAATGATAATAATAATTAGAAAAGTAGAAAGGGTAAAAATAGAAAGATAGATACAAAAGTCTAAAACGACTTATAATTTGAACATAATTCTAAAGCCTAAAACGACTTATATTAGAACAGGAGGGAGTAACATATTTATCACATATGTTATAAAATATTACCCTTAAATACTTATCTTATTATAAGACCTTAAATAAGTTATCTAACTTATCTAATTTGGTCAAAACCTAGCATATGGTCAAGGTTGACCACCTTAATATTTCCTTGACCACCAATTCCTTATAATTACGGTTTTCACCCAAACTTTCTAGAAATCACCATTTAACCCCAAAACTTTATAAAATCTTATAAACTTTATTTTAACTCATTTTTAACTCTAATTTTCGACCTTATTATTCAAAGCCCCAAATTAATTTAATTACACCTAATACCCCATTTATTTTCGGTAATACATTTATACTACTTAACTTAATTAAAAGCTTGTAAATGCATAAATAAAATGGCCTAAAATACATGGCCTTATTACAAACATTTGCTCACAAATAAATTACACATAAATGTCCCAAAATACATATACAATTTCGGCCCCCACCATATAATTTTTTATTTATTTACCAAACTTCCACATAATGTCTTAAATTTGACAATTATGTTAATTAAATCTCTTAAATGACTAGCTTAATTTATCTTATTCATTTTTTTCCATTTCTAGGTCAATATAACCTATATGTGTAACTTCACTCTCGACCATATATATATATATATGCTTAAAAATTTAAAAATCATAAGTTTAAGGTGTTTATACCTTGATTATTCCTTGTATGAGCTTGGTCACTTGTAGGAAAATTCACCACTTGATTTAGACATGTTTAATACACAAAAACAAGATATGGTTACACTCCACGCTTGAGCTTAACCATAAGGGATAATTAATGTAAGATTTAAGGCAAAAATCACCTTAAAAATGAAAGGGAAGTTCTAAGTGGTTTCGACCTGAACCAAACACACCACAAGGTGTTAGATCCACCACATTGACATAGGAAAGTTAGATCTCGAAGTGCTACCTTGTTATTAGGTTTTACCTTGGAAAAATGCCTTAAAAGAGAGTTTTCCTTTGGATCTCGGCCACCCTTGCTCCAAATGGCTAACCAACTGATTCCACATGAAAAGGAGAAGAAAATAAGGCTATGACCAAAGTTTCACAGCCGAACTTGAAGGGAATCAAAAGTTATGAGCTTAAAGCACATTTTTACCTTAAAATGTAGATTTGAACAACCTTGGTCCCTCTACTGGTCTCAACCGAGTTTAGCTCTTGTTATAACCTTAGAACACTGAGAATAAGCCATAGGAACAGATGAGCCACAAAATTTAGGTGTAGGTAGTGAAGAGATGAAGAAAAAGGGCTAAAAATGGCATTAAAAGCTTACCTTAAGAGCTTAAGAGTATGGACTGCCTTCCTAACTCAAGAACCAGACTTGAGAGCTTCAAGGAAGGGAGGGAGCTCGGTTGGAATGAAGGAATCGGACAAGAGGAAGGGGGAAGCTTGGAAATGAGCTTAATTATTGAAAAAGGTAAGAAAAGTAACCTTTTTACTATTCTTGGTTGTATTAGGTAGCATTATTGTCAATCAAAGACTTATGCTGTCTTCCCACCTCCTTGCCAGCCTATTTCCACAAGGGCAAATGGGTCATTAACTGCCCATTGACCAAACTTGGTCATTTTTTTTGACTCATGCGGGCCCCACTTCAGGGTTTTATTAATATTTTAATATTAAATTTGTAAAAATCTGTAAAATTTGGAAATTAAATTCCAATATCATATAATATGATATTTTATCGTATTTAAAGGTATTTATAACTTTTAGCTCATTTAAAACCAATTTAAAAGACAATTTCACAAAAACGTGCTTTAAGGAGTTTTAGCGCACATTTTGTGTTGCCTGGTGTTTCTGAGCTCTGTTTTCTTTGAAAACGGTCTTGGTTGTGTTCCTTACATGATATTTGATCATGTAATTCAATTTTATATTATTTAGAGGTCATTTGATTTTTAAGGTTTTCCTAGAGCACATTTTTGCCCTTTTGACCTTGAAGCATGTAAATGCTTTTTCTTTGTGTTGGAGTGTTGTCCAACGGTTATAATATGTTTAGTAGTATGTTAATATGCTTAGGACAAATTTTTAGGTCCTAAGAAGTTTATTTGGGTATTTATTTACCCTTAACAGTCAAAGGGTGCAACATCTTGTTTTATGTTGACCACTGTTGTTCTCAGTTGACTTTTAAGGCATGTTTAGGCCTTAATTAATATGATTAAATATTTAATCCATGTTTTATAAGTTTGGGGTATTTCACACACTGTCGGTACCATTCCATGGCTAAATCATACATAAATCACAGCTCCTGTCCCAGACCATCCCACATACAAACAAGTAATCAAGTATCAAGAGTGTCAGGATGCTATTAATGCAAATACAATGCCTTACATAGAAACAAAAACTTGGGAACTTGTCCCTTTTCAACCACATATGAACATCATATGCACTAAATGGGTGCTTAAAACAAAGAGGCATGCAGATGGTTCAATTGAAAGAAGGAAGGCTCGCCTTGTTGCCCAAGGTTTTGGCCAAACCTACGGTATTGACTACTATGAAACATTCAGCCCTATGGTCAAGGTTTCAACCATCAGGACTGTTCTATATATAGCCACTGCTAGGCACTGGCCTATTCAATAACTAGATGTGGATAACAATTTCTACATGGTGAGTTGGAAGAGGAAGTATATATTCAACAACCTACTGCTTTTTATTCACTCTCAGTATCCTCATCATGTGTGCAAACTTCTCAAATCTCTCTACGGCCTAAAACAATCACCTAGGGTATGGTTCTCACGTCTAAGCAACTTCCTACTTCACATTGGTTTTCAGTCATCACAATCTGATCCATCTCTATTTTACCTGCCTAAATGGCTCAAACATAATATACCTTTTGATTTAAGTTGATGACATTTTGGTTACAGCCTCCACTTCTCTCTTAATCACCCAGTTGATCACTTGCCTAGCGAAAGAATTCCCCCTCAAAGATCTAGGAAATTTATCCTATTTTCGGTATTACTGCTACCCGAAAACACCACTGGTCTTACCCTCTCTCAATAGCACTACATCCAATGTAACACCCCTACTACGCACATAACTATACTTGGAATCGCAGCGGAAATAAACAACTAAACAATAACTAAACGATTGGTGCTACAACGCCGTCAACCACCCACGTGGCTAACAAGGCTGAATAGATACAATTGTACCGGTCTGATGATCAGACTCCCGAGCATAGCACTAACAACCATATATATTAACAATATAATACCGAGTATTTACATAATTCCTTCACTGTTTAATTCACTGTAAACCGTCACCAACAAGTATATAATACGCCACGGGTGCACAGGCGCAACCCGGGCTAACATCCAAAATACTTCAAAAGTAAACTACTCTCTAGGACCTAGAGCCACTCCGCCTCTTCGATCCTCATCCTGCAATAAAAATATGGAGCCCCGAGGGGGTCAGCACCTTTGCTGGTATGGCTAACGCGCAGCCCATCGACTACCGGGATACGCGCAACCAATTGTCAGGATGACATGATATTTATTTTTAAACACACAACACATACATATGTAACATAACAAGGGTATTGTACACATCATAACACACATCACAAACATACACATCCTTTTAGGAAGGGAACCAACACAGTTAGTCCCCATTGAGAGCTTCGAGAATGTTGCCACGCTCATACTTAGCTCGTTACATAACTCGTTACCGTCCGGTTAGATTGAACGGTTAACTTAACACAAGGTGCCCCGGATATAGTGATCCAAGCACACCGAAAACAAACATATAGTATGCCCCTGTGGCCCGACGTGAGTCAGTAAAATAGCCTTGGTTAAGCTAAAGGGAAGGTTAGAAACCAAATTGGAAACTTAACCATAACATACAGAGAGAATCGAACCGGTTATGACATCGACTCCCATACTCACACGCGTGGCCGGAACAGACCGGACTCCTCACTTCCCCGTTAGCCCATGTTAGTAGTTCAACATTGAGCACAACAACGATTCAATAATAGGTCAAGTCTTGTTAGACACTCACATGGGAAGAGAGAGTCATAATTAATCAACATAATAATATTTAACAACTGTAAACTCTTTACATGGTTAATCTTACAAAGTCATAAACACACAGAAAACAAACAACACACAAGCCGGTGTAAACCGGTAGGCAACAGACTGCAAGAAAACCATACCTTGGTCCTTGCCTCGACGGATTTCCACCTTGAGAGAATCCTAAACACATTAGTAATGTCGGTTAATTATTTATTTAACTTCAAACTTACTAAGTATTTAACATGATTGTATGACATGTTTTAAATGCCTTCTTACCCTAGGTTACCTTCATTATACACTCTAGGGTTAACTACATAAGTCACATTCATTTCTGTTTTTTTTTTTTTACAAGTTTTGGTCCGACCGACCCACCGTCCGACCCACAACTGGGTCGGACCCTCCCAGTGGTCTTCGGGTCTGAAAAACTTTACCTGACCGACCCATGTCCGACCCACCATTCTGGGTCGGTCCATGTGCGAACATTTTCCCAACATTTACAGAGGCTCGACCGACCCATGTCCGACCACCCTTTTGGGTCGGACCGTCACCGAACATTTTCCTAACATTTTACAGAGGCTCGACCGACCCACAAACTGGGTCGGCCCCTGGGTCGGTCGCCTACTAAACTTACCTAAACTTGCCAATTCTTCACCAAACTTCTCCTAAGGCCTCTTAATGCTTCCTAGCAACATTTGGTAACCTTACATCCACATACAACATCCATGAAACTCATTTTCTAATTCCTTAAAACATTTACTTATTTCCTTGTAAAAATTCCTTAACACTTATGTTATTTTATACTAGGTTCCTAGATGGTGTTTCATACCTAAGGCAACTACTATCCCAAAATGCTTTCTCCTTAACTTAACATCATCTCCCAAGCATCATTTCTCACAACTATCTCCTTATATCATTACTTCAAATCCTTCTCAAGTTCCTACATTCTCCTTAGTTTACCAAAGTTTGCCTAAGTCTTTACCTAAGTCCAAAATGGCTTTGGTACATACTAAAATCTCAAGACCATGCCTAAGTCCCTATTACACTCTAGAGTACTTCCTAGTTCATCATCATTCCTTTAAAACATCTTGAACTCCTTATTCATTTCCTACACTTTCTAACTCACCAAACTTATGTAACCACTTAGAACTTCTTACTTCCTACCTAGATTTTGACATGGGTTCCCCTAGAACATTACCATGCCTAAACACTTTACCTTCTCCTTTAAACACACAAGAACATCCAAAATCACCAAGAACACTCTCATACACAATTTCACCAAATTCACACTACATCACAATATAGTGCATAACTTAAATTGCATGGCACTTAGGCCCTTAAAATGCATGGCTCTTAGGCCCTTAAAGTGCTTAAATCATAAACACTGAATTTCCACAATATATATGCCTTTAACCTGCAAATACACTCAACATACACATATGCCTTTACTAGTCTCTTAAGAACACTTCACTAGGTCATTCCCCATTGGCTCTTTAGATAGTTTTAATAAGCATTATAAGCTCATTTCTCCTAAGGCATTAAAATAGCATTAGGTTAGTAGATTTACCTCTTTTGCAAAATCACTCTTTCTTGTTTCCTTTAGAAACCAATAGAGTACTTGATTCCTTGACAAGTTCTAAACAATATACAAACTTTATAATGAGTATTTAAGCTATAGGCTTCATCTCATTGTAAACCCTAATTTGACATTGTTTCAAAAACATTAATGTAGTTGTTTTACCTTGTTCTTTGAAGAGAGTTTGGATATACCAAAGAGAGGACTCCACCTAGTCCATGAAGAGTTGAAATGAAGCTAGAACAAAGTCACACAATGAGCTATATCAATGTGTATTTTCGGACATGACAAAAACAAGGAGGAACTTGATTTTTGTTTAAGATTCCTTACCTAGAAGCAAAGGAGAGTAATAATATGTAGAAATCCAAGCTCAAGCTCCTTCAATGGTGGAACACCTTGGCACCGAAATGGAGCTCTTGGAGTTTTGAGAGATAGGAATGAAGAGCTTGATGAGAGGAAGAGATTGGTGGTATTTGTTTTTGATTTGGACAAGTGAGCTAGGTTTAACAAGTGGTCAAAGTTGGAACTTCCATGGTGATAGTGGTATTACCGAGAGAGAACAAGGAAGAGAAGGAAGAAGAGAGGTATTTGCAAACCGTGGGAATGAAGGAAAGAAAATGAGAATGAAGATAGAAGTTGCTTTTAGAAGATATTATGTTATAAAGTAAAAAGTAGTTTTACTTAGTTTGCTTTAATTACTCATTACCTTAACTAGAGAGTGGTGAGTCACCACACTTATAAAAACCGGCCCCCTTTATTAGTATGAGGGTGTTTTAGTCTTTGTTTGTCAATTTAATTACTTAATACAACATATGTTACAAATTAACTTATAAAAAGTACTATTCACCTATACAAGGCACATAGAAGTGAAATTTTTGATTTCCCACTAATATAGCCACCCAAATGTGATACTATATAGTACACATATATATTTAAGAGTAATGATGGACATTTAGCCATTCAAAACTCATTTACAAGACAATTTTTCAAAAACGTGCTTTAAGACTTCTTAAAGCACATTTGTGTTTTAACTTGTTTTCAAGCTTGGTTTTCTTTGGTAATTGGTTTAATAAGTTCATTAGTATATAAATGAAGTCTTGGTAAGCTCATTAGGCCTTACTCAAGTTTATCCCAAGCTTAAGCACATTTTAGCTCTTATTGACTTTAAAGCACATTTGTGTTTCCTTTTGTTTAAAATTGTTTAGTAAGGTTTCTAAGACTCTTTTTAGTCTTGTTACACCCTATTTAGGTGTTTAAACAACATAACTAGGTTTGGGGTATTTCAATCTACCCCCCTTAAAAGAACTTTGTCCCCAAAGTCATACTTCCACTTAACATTAAACATCAGAACATGAGAACACATATTAACAACACTTCTATATCACATTAACAACATCTTACTCATACCGAACGTGGTCCAAACAACAAAACATCACAAACATCATTCAGACTCAGCGGTCTGTAACATTAACAACATGACAATACAACATGACAATTACATCAAATACATGATATACATAACCGAAACGGCTCTACCCCCCTTAATAGGGGTACGCCCCGTACCCTATACATACAAATACTAAGAAGTAAACAACGACGGGTACTTCGCCTTCATCTTATCTTCCAGCTCCCAAGTGGCCTCCTCAACGTCCTGGTTAGACCAGAGAACCTTCACCAGTCTCACGGACTTATGGCGAGTGTCTCGAGTCTTAGCATCCAGAATCCGTACCGGAGTCTCCACTGATCGCATGGTCGGCTCTAAAGGTTAGCCTTTCAGGCTGAAGTACATGAGACGGATGAGACATATACTTCTTCAACTGGGACACATGAAATACATCATGTACCTTGCCCAGCTCGGCGGGTAAGTGAAGTCTATAAGCTACCGGGCCGATCCGCTCCGTCACAACATAGGTCCCACATATTTTGGGCTCAACTTGCCTTTCTGGCCAAAACGAAACACTCCCTTCATGGGGGATACTCTCAAAAATACCTGATCGCCCACGGCGAACTCCAGGTCACGTCGGCGCACATCTGCGTACGACTTTTGTCTATCCTGAGCTGCTTTCATATTAGCCCTGATCTGGCGAACTTCTGCCTGAACTTGCTCAAGATACTCTGTGGTCCTATAATGACCGTCTCACTCGACTCATCCCAGCATAATGGCGTGCGGCATGGTCTACCGTACAATGCCTGGAAGGGAGACATCTTGATCGATGCATGATAACTGTTGTTGTAGCTAAATTCGATCAGATGTAACTTATCAATCCAGCTGGTCTGAAAGTCAAGTGCACATGCACGTAGCATATCCTCAAGTGTCTGTATGGTGCGCTCACTCTGACCATCGGTCTGTGGGTGAAACGCCGTGCTCAATTTCAGTTCAGTAGCAAGTGCCTCTCGTGTAGACTTCCAATATCTGGATAGGAATCTGGTATCTCTGTCAGATACTATCGTCTTAGGTACACCATGATGTCTAACAATCTCTTTATCGAACAATTCTGCCAATCTTGCCACTTTCCAGGTGTCCTTCATCGGAATGAATCGAGACACCTTGGTCAGTCGGTCAACTACCACCAAATCATATTCAGACCTCCCCTTGTAGGCGGAAGCCCTACTACGAAGTCCATAGATATGTCATGGAACTTCCACTCCGGCACTGGCATTGGCTGCACCATACCACCAGGCCGTCGGTGCTCAAACTTGACCTTCTGACAAGTGAGACACCTCAACACATAGTCATTTACATCCTTTTTCATTCCAGCCCTTTTCAACCAGATCTTTGAAGTATTTACTTTTACAATAGTTATATACATCTTTGAAGCTCATTTTCTAATTCCTTTAAAACATTTACTTATTTCCTTGTAAAAATTCCTTAACACTTATGTTATTTTATACTAGGTTCCTAGATGGTGTTTCATACCTAAGGCAACTACTATCCCAAAATGCTTTCTCCTTAACTTAACATCATCTCCCAAGCATCATTTCTCACAACTATCTCCTTATATCATTACTTCAAATCCTTTCTCAAGTTCCTACATTCTCCTTAGTTTACCAAAGTTTGCCTAAGTCTTTACCTAAGTCCAAAATGGCTTTGGTACATACTAAAATCTCAAGACCATGCCTAAGTCCCTATTACACTCTAGAGTACTTCCTAGTTCATCATCATTCCTTTAAAACATCTTGAACTCCTTATTCATTTCCTACACTTTCTAACTCACCAAACTTATGTAACCACTTAGAACTTCTTACTTCCTACCTAGATTTTGACATGGGTTCCCCTAGAACATTACCATGCCTAAACACTTTACCTTCTCCTTTAAACACACAAGAACATCCAAAATCACCAAGAACACTCTCATACACAATTCACCAAATTCACACTACATCACAATATAGTGCATAACTTAAATTGCATGGCACTTAGGCCCTTAAAATGCATGGCTCTTAGGCCCTTAAAGTGCTTAAATCATAAACACTGAATTTCCACAATATATATGCCTTTAACCTGCAAATACACTCAACATACACATATGCCCTTTACTAGTCTCTTAAGAACACTTCACTAGGTCATTCCCATTGGCTCTTTAGATAGTTTTAATAAGCATTATAAGCTCATTTCTCCTAAGGCATTAAAATAGCATTAGGTAGTAGATTTACCTCTTTTGCAAAATCACTCTTTCTTGTTTCCTTTAGAAACCAATAGAGTACTTGATTCCTTGACAAGTTCTAAACAATATACAAACTTTATAATGAGTATTTAAGCTATAGGCTTCATCTCATTGTAAACCCTAATTTGACATTGTTTCAAAAACATTAATGTAGTTGTTTTACCTTGTTCTTTGAAGAGAGTTTGGATATACAACAAGAGAGGACTCCACCTAGTCCATGAAGAGTTGAAATGAAGCTAGAACAAAGTCACACAATGAGCTATATCAATGTGTATTTCGGACATGACAAAAACAAGGAGGAACTTGATTTTTGTTTAAGATTCCTTACCTAGAAGCAAAGGAGAGTAATAATATGTAGAAATCCAAGCTCAAGCTCCTTCAATGGTGGAACACCTTGGCACCGAAATGGAGCTCTTGGAGTTTTGAGAAGATAGGAATGAAGAGCTTGATGAGAGGAAGAGATTGGTGGTATTTGTTTTTGATTTGGACAAGTGAGCTAGGTTTAACAAGTGGTCAAAGTTGGAACTTCCATGGTGATAGTGGTATTACCGAGAGAGAACAAAGGAAGAAGGAAGAAGAGAGGTATTTGCAAACCGTGGGAATGAAGGAAAGAAATGAGAATGAAGATAGAAGTTGCTTTTAGAAGAATTTATGTTATAAAGTAAAAAGTATTTACTTAGTTTGCTTTAATTACTCATTACCTTAACTAGAGAGTGGTGAGTCACCACACTTATAAAAACCGGCCCCCTTTATTAGTATGAGGGTGTTTTAGTCTTTGTTTGTCAATTTAATTACTTAATACAACATATGTTACAAATTAACTTATAAAAAGTACTATTCACCTATACAAGGCACATAGAAGTGAAATTTTTGATTTCCCACTAATATAGCCACCCAAATGTGATACTATATAGTACACATATATATTTAAGAGTAATGATGGACATTTAGCCATTCAAAACTCATTTACAAGACAATTTTTCAAAAACGTGCTTTAAGACTTCTTAAAGCACATTTTGTGTTTTAACTTGTTTTCAAGCTTGGGTTTCTTTGGTAATTGGTTTAATAAGTTCATTAGTATATAAATGAAGTCTTGGTAAGCTCATTAGGCCTTACTCAAGTTTATCCCAAACTTAAAGCACATTTAGCTCTTATTGACTTTAAAGCACATTTGTGTTTCCTTTTGTTTAAATTTGTTTAGTAAGGTTTCTTAAGACTCTTTTTAGTCTTGTTACACCCTATTTAGGTGTTTAAACAACATAACTAGGTTGGGGTATTTCATCCAAGATCTACTTGCCCGCACCAACATGCCCACTCAAAACCGGTCTCTACCCCTATGTTTGACCCTAACCTTCTAGACACCACAGTCTCCCCTACCTATCACGATCCTTCTACCTTCGTAGTGTTATTGGGAGCCTACAATATCTGGCCTTCACCAGGCCAGATATCAGCTATGCTAAACCACATCAGTCACACATGCATCACCCAAAAGACATACATTGGACAGTAGCAAAACGAATACTTCGTTACCTGAAGGCTACTCAAAGCCTCGGCCTCCATTTCTCTACTCTCCACTTGACGACCTCCGCATATACTCTGACTCAGACTGGGCGGCTCCTCTTCTAACCGCCGCTCCACGTCAGGCTTCTTCATCTTCCTCGACGACAAATTTATCTCCTGGAGCTCCCGCAAGCAACAGACTGTCGCCAGGTCGACCATCGAAGCAAAATTTAAGTCGCTCGCAACAACAACCTCATAAGCATCATGGATCCAGAAGTTGCTCACAGAATTAGGGATAAAAATGAACTAAAGTGCAATCTTGTGCTGCGCACAACATTGGAGCAACATACCTGGTGTCTAATCCGGTGTTTCACAGTCGCGCAAAACACATCGTCGTGGATTACTTCACAATCCGGTGTTTTGAACCATCATTTATAAAGCTTTTCCTATATGCGACAAAAGTATATATCATGTTTTCAAAATAGCCGTAACTCTCCCAAAAGTATATCATGGTTTTTCAACCGTTGTTTTTAAGCAAAATAGCCGTAGTTTAAAAGTTTTTTTCCACTAGTGTCAACATATATCTCGATGACAAAATCATCTCCCGGAGCTTCCGTAAACATAAAACAATCACCAACTCGTTCACAGAGGCCGAATTCAAGGCTTTTTCCATTTCCGCAGCATTGTGCCTGTGGATTAAAAAACTATTAGCTGAGCTCAATATCACCTCACGACAAGCACCAACCTTGAACTATGACAATTGGAGCAGCGTACCTTAGCAACAAATCTGGTGTACCATAGTCAAGCTAACACATTGAGGTGAATTTCTTCTTCATGCGCGAGCTACTCTGCAATGGAAGTCTCAATGTCTCATAACTACTTTTTGTTCCCAGCGATTCCTAAATCACAGATGTGTATACAAAAACAAAACCCTTACGAGAAGCCTATTTAGTCTTGTACAATACCAAATATCGTTGACCATAGCGCATTTGGGCTTGCAGGAGGGTAAAGTCCAGTAGTTTGTCCGTATTGGACCTGCGGTCGGTACTACTTATAAGTCCAATTATACATTATAGTCCATTCTCACAGACGAATCCGATATTAGAGTCCAGTAGTTTTGTACAACCGTCAACCGAAACTCACAGCTAATAAAACTGCAAAACAGTTGACTGCAGACGATATTTCACTATAAAAATTGCTTCTTGGTACATAGATAACTACTGTTGAAAATCTCAATGGGAAAAAAAAGTCAAATTTGTTATTCACGGGTAAAAATATTCATTTCCCCAAACCCGTGTATTCTGAATACATTCATTGATCATGCTTCGCTACGTTTCTTCCATTTCAACAAATATACGAAAATAAGAAAAAACCGTAACGCGTGAGATCATCCGTCCAAGTTCAAAAAAGAAAGAAAAGAACTAAAAGAAACTCCCGCAACAAAAAAAAAGCCAGCAATTTCTTTATAAAGAATAAAAAAAATCTCGTACTAATTACTATTTCAACTGCAGGCGGCAATCTCCCTCGACATCCCAACCGTCGCCACCGCCATCTCTGCCACAACCCCACTATCAGATGACGTCGACGACGATCTCTGTGACTTCTCAATCCCCGTTCCTCCCACTTCCTTATCCACCTTAAAAAGTGAATTATTCCGATTATTCATCACCGCCGCCTTGCCAGCTGGAGCAGACGCCGGCATTCTTGGGAGGGAATGAGTAACCGGAGAGGAATTCGGTAGACGAGCAGAGAAATGTCTCCTGAAACCGAAATGACTAGCCTCAACCGCGTCGGTTGCGAAGAATCGGGATCCTCACCACCTCCCTCGTCAAAATTCAGCGCGTAGCTTAACGGATCGTATCGGAAATCCGTGGAGTGTGCGCGGCGTCGTGAACCAATCCGGCTGATAAGGTGCCGGAATTTACCTTTGCATTCAGGGAATTCGTGACTGGTTGTACGGGATGGTAACCGTTGTATCGCCGACGTTGTCCTACGGTGGTGGTGGTATTGGTGGGTGGTAGTCGTGGTATTTGTGCCGAGACGAAAACAACAGCAGATTGATTTCTTGAGCTTATGCTTTAAGGATGGAGAGATATCGAACGGGTCCACCATTCCTAGGACCGTTGTGTGGGTATTGCGGTCCACCGCTGGTGGAGAATGTGTTGGCGATGGATATTGAGATTGTGTGGCGGAGGATGTGGGGTTGCGGACGATCAAAACGGAGGACAGAACGGCGGATGTTGGAATTACATCGGAAAATCGGACGACTAATTTGCCTTACCAAAGGGGAAAAGAGAGAGAAAGAATGGTGTGTTGTTCGAGAGGAGATTGAATTTGTTCTGTGGGATCAGAGAAGTCAGTGAATTAGTGGCATTTGCATGCGGTTGAGGTTAAGCGAAGGCGTCAGTTATTTCGGGCCGATTTTTGTTGCGCCTTTGATCCGGTCTCCTCCTTGTTTAACGCTGTTTAAAATATATAAATAATTGTAAAAGAGAACCGGCGGTTCGATACCCGGATAATCAACAAAGATTTAATTAAACATTGTGCTACCGCAGTTTATTTGTTTTTTAAATTTTATGAAATGTTATTATATTTTTGTCTAATTCATTAATGACTAAAAAAAATCATGAAATATCATTATATTTTCTGAAAAGTCATGAAATGTCACTATAGATGGAAAAAGGACAAAAATACTCATACTAGTTAACAAAGTACTTTTAAAGTTCACAGTATACTGTTAAAAATTAACAAAAATATCAAAATACAATAAAAATAAAAAAAACTATAGAAATTTTAAAAATAAAATTTTTTAAAAATTTAAAAAATTAAAAAATGAAAAAAATAAAATAGCTTTAAATATTAAAAAAATTCATTTTTTCAAAATTTATTCAATACTTATGAATATTGAGTTATAAACAAATAATTTATATCAATTTTTCTACCAATTTAGTACCATAATTTATACTAAATAAGTACCATAATTTTTATCATACATTTTTTAATTATTATTTGCTATCAATTTAGATTATTTATTTCTGAAAGTAAATAATTTTTTTATATTGCTTATAAAATTTAAAAACTAAAATTCTAAACATAAGAATTTATTTGAAATAGAGCGACTGAGAATATATATATAACATGTTGCTATTCGCAGTACAAAATTACTAATCACCGGAGTACATTTTTTTTTAATTCACATTGACGTTGTACACATGTAACAATGTGTCGCTGTGTTTTTTTTTCCAAAAATGATATCTGAAAGTAAATTTACCGAAGTAGTTTGTAGTTGATTAGTAACGAATTTTACTAGTTATTTTTTTGTTCGAATCAATACAGGAACCTTTTTTTTGTAAAAAAAAGTGTTGGATTACATTTTTATGTGTTTATATTATTAATTTGACTTAAAATTAATTTGTACTGTGAATAGAAAAATACTTTACTATTTGCAGTACAAATTTTTTTTTTCACCAAACTTAGTTGAATAAGTTTGAATGTTACGGGGAGACACTTTTTTTTGAAATAATAGACAATTGAAAACCAAATTTAAGTCAATATGATTAAAACAACAACTAAGTTAAAGAAAAACTAGTTACAACAACTAATTTATAGAAAAACTAAGTTACAACAACTAAGTTAAAGAAAAACTAAGTTACAACAACTAAGTTAAAGAAAGACTAAGTTACAACAACTAAGTTAAAGAAAAACTAAGGTACAACGTTGATCCAACTATCTAACCTAGATTGTATTTGATGAATCCAAGGTCCGACAGTGTTTGGATCTCTATAAAAGAACCACTGCGGATAGACAGGGGGGAGTGGGGAGTCATCAACCATGCCGAACCTTACGAAATGACCCTGGGGGCAAATTCCTATGTGGATCTCTCCTCTTGGGCTATCACGATCGGTATAATTCGAGCGAAGGTATGTGGCACTTGCATACCCCCAGACAGTAGAGTAGAAAACTACTATCGAAGTGTACTTTGTCGCGATCGCCAACCCCATTTCCGTGTCATCCATTTTCTGGAGGTGCTGGCTCTCCTGAATTCCAATGAAACGCTCTTAACATGCCGTTGTACGGTCCTTCGTTAAAAATGACCTTGTATAGTCCATTCGCCGGTTCTGTATTCTTCATGTGATTGTACAATGCTCTACGGACATCTTTCCACCTCTCTTCATTTGAATATAGGTAATCAGCAATGACCTTGAAACCACAATTCCCATCTCCACGAACATCAATATACCCAGTCATATATTGATATAGGTTGGGATTGAAATTTTGGTAGTATGGGAAGTTGTCTAGGGGCAGGAATCGACTCGGATTTGATGATCCTCTATTACGTGATCTTCTATTTGATGGCGCTCCTTCTGACTGGCCTGCCCTTGGTCGGTTACGCTCCCAAGACGAAGGTTCCCGTCGGTTTGGTCTTGAGGTCCCGGTAGGTCTGCCAATCCCAAACTGTTCCAATGGCTCTCCTAATTGGCACACCATATCTGGGTGAAGGAAGTTTTGGATTTGACTGTAACATTTCGCCATCAGAGTAGGATCATCTAACTGTGCTACCTCAGAAGCTATATCTCGCCATCTATTCTGTTCTTCCTCCTTGTAGGATACCATATCAATTGTCGATTCATGTTTCTCCCAGCTTAGGGTATACCAAAACGATGTATATCCCTCTTCGAGCATAGTATACCACTATCCAGCATGTAGTTTAATTTACAAGTGCAAGGTAATCCATGAGAGGTTACCTTGTCACATCCACAGAGTGAGCTGTCCATTTGCACATAATTCGCCCTTCCAAGCTCCTTGACTAGCTCATCTAAGCAAAGGTACTAACCTTCCCGATCAGGTCAGCAATTGGAACCCTCATGTGCTCTCTTCTGTGTTTTGTCCTGGCTGCCTCAAAATCCTTTTTTAACTCCCGGATGCTTGTATTCACATGATCGTTAATCTTTGGAAAGATTACATCCAAAGTGTGTCTAGCACTCCTTAATCTCGCCTTTAGAGAAGAATGTGCGCTCTCCACCCTATCAAATGTTTAAGTAAGTTTTATAGATCTATAACAATGACTGTATTATCTTAAAATTACAAGATTAACAATTTTACCTATTTGTCGTTGTGTTGCCGAAGTGCAACACATTCTTGACCCAAGCCTCCACAAATTTTTCCTTGTATTTCTCCCAGACTGATGCAACTTACGTAATGAAACGTGGTAGCTTCGGTATGTATTCTTGAAATTTTTGTACCTCTCGTTGTAGTCCTGCTCTGTGCTCGAGTAGACAACCGAGGTCCACATTCGGACTGCCGCCGCCCGCCCTTCCTCTATCACCCATATAAGTCTCGGCTTTCCCCTGAACGCTCCTACTTATGTGCCACCGACATAGTAGATGATGAGATTCAGGAAATACCTGTTCTAAGGCATTCATCAGGGCCAGACATCTGTCGGTGATAAATGTAGAGGTTGTAGTCCGACCGAGGAGGTCCCTTAATTGTTGAAGTGCCCACACATACATGTCTGTTGATTCTGATACAAGAAAGGTGAAGGCAATGCTGAAGTTTTTGCCTATACTCGTCATCCCGATGAACTGAACCAAAGGCATTTTTGCTATGTTCGTTTTATAGGTAGCATCAATGCCTATGACATACGGGAAAGCATGGAGCAGTAATCTAGAGGTAGGGTGTGCAAAGAAGATGGACCCAAGTCGTGTTTGATCCCCTAAATTGTGAAATATAATCATGTTATCTATCAAATTAATATGAAACCTAAAGGATTGCAGTTATTTGAGACATACTGAGTTGACTTACTTGGTTCTGTAGTGTAATCGTAGTAGTAGTTGTTTTTGTCTAGCTCACTCAGCAGAGTCTGCACCATAGATCGACCATCTCTTTTTTCTAGTTTTGTTTTTTGTATCTGGTTGTATATGTCTTTCCTTGTTGCTGACGTTTATGAGTTGATTGTTGTGAGCTATGAATAAATTGCACAGGGTGGCACACCGACTCTGCTTCTCTGATCGATCATAATCTCCTCTGCCTCAGTCAGGCGTTTTCCCACAAAATGACCCTCTGCCAACTCAGCAAGATCATAGTTATGCCATCTGTGACTCACTTGCAAGAAACACCCGTAGCTTGTGTAATACCCCTTAATTCGAAAAGGACAACCACATTTCTTTGAACCAGATGATCTGCGCCAATTGATGACACCAGGTCGTGATGTCCTTCATGGTTTCCAATACCTCTCGCATGTTATGTGGAAATCTTGGCCCGACCGAGAACTTTGAATTATGGTGTAAATATGGTTGGGATGGCCAACACTATCTACCCAAGCTTTCGCTTCTTCTTTACTCCTAAAGGCCTGGTTTGTTTGAAATAAGTAACCTGTATCCACCACCGGAGGTCGATTATACATCTGTTGCATGTAGTCATCCATATCTGCATTATGATCTGGAACGCCTTCATCAAATTCATCCCAATCTGAATCAGTGGTTGAGTCACTTTCCTGCAATAAGGGTCGAGAGAATGTTAGATGAATATTGAAATATGAAATATTAGTGTGAATATGATTTACAAAGACAATAAACTAAATACTTACTGGGCTTGATACTGGAACATACTCATGATCGGAATCTGGAGATTGACTCATGTTTAGAGAGCTTGCACAGTTTTACGAAATTATTTTTGGAAGAGAGTTAGGAGATAGAGAGCTTCGAGAATATGGAGAGTGAGTGTGTGAAGATGAAATGGAGGAGGCATCCCTTATACAGAGGTTGGTCATGAACTAGCCACAAGGTTACAAGTTCAAAAACGGTAACCTGGTACGTGCATAGTGACCTGGTACGTGTACCTTTCCTGACAAAAGTAATTACCTATGGTAACTTTGAATTCACTTTGTACTGCAAACGGTAACCTGGTACGTGCACAGTGACCTGGTACGTGTACCTTTCTTGACAAAGGTAATTACCTATGGTAACTTTGAATTCATTTTGTACTGCAAACGGTAACCTGGTACGTGCACAGTGACCTGGTACGTGTACCTTTCCTGACAAAAGTAATTACCTATGGTAACTTTGAATTCACTTTGTACTGCAAACGGTAACCTGGTACGTGTACAGTGACCTGGTACATGTACCTTTCCTGACAAAAGTAATTACCTATGGTAACTTTGAATTCACTTTGTACTGCAAACGGTAACCTGGTACGTGTATAGTGACCTGGTACGTGTACCTTTCTGACAAAAGTAATTACCTATGATAACTTTGAATTCACTTTGTACTGCAAACGGTAACCTGGTACGTGTACCTTTCCTGACAAAAGTAATTACCTATGGTAACTTTGAATTCACTTTGTACTGTAAACGGTAACCTGGTACGTGTACATTGACCTGGTACGTGTACCTTTCCTGACAAAAGTAATTACCTATGGTAACTTTGAATTCACTTTGTACTGCAAACGGTAACCTGGTACGTGTACCTTTCCTGACAAAAGTAATTACCTATGGTAACTTTGAATTCACTTTGTACTGCAAATGGTAACCTGGTACGTGTACCTTTCCTGACAAAAGTAATTACCTATGGTAACTTTGAATTCACTTTGTACTGCAAACGGTAACCTGGTACGTGTACAGTGACCTGGTACGTGTACCTTTCCTGACAAAAGTAATTACCTATGGTAACTTTGAATTCACTTTGTACCGGATCATCAACTTCTCCATGGTGTGTTTGGTACGCTTCCTTTCAGTAGCCGTTGAACTAGCCGTTGGACATGTCAGTGTTACTCAAATATTATAAAAGTGGGTATTAATGTCCCAACATACTCATTCCTTACCCTGTGCTCTCAGAATCTGTCTAATTACATCTTGCTTGAACTCTTCATACCTTAATTCCCATTTCGCTCTCAAAATCAAATGGAGTTTCCTTTCTGTTTGCACGTCAATTATGTAGCTACTTTTGGTCGTCATGGAGCACAATTTGATAGAAGAATGGGGCACAGACGCGTAGAAGTTACTATGCCATATCCTAGTAATCTCCGGGATCTACAACGACGAGTAATTCAAGCACTACAGTCCCTCCTCGGCAGAATAAACATAACAACAATGGTGTATTTGGGGCTGGAGGGCGACTACGAGTGGACTTTTATTCATGTACAAAATGATACATCAGTTCACCGGATGATGGAGAATTACATGGAGTATAATGATTTCATCGCTCATATTCCATTACTTGTTATTTATGATCCTATTGAGCCCGATGATGATGATTTTCAACATCAAGAACCAATTTATGAGATGAGACGTAATGTAATAGCACAGGGAATAGAGAGACAAAGGTTAGGAAATAATTAGGTTATCAGTTATTGCGTAATTGATCTTGTTAGTTCTTGTGTTGTTAAAATTTTCGGGATTTATAATCTTTAGTAGATGTTTGGACGTGGAATAAACGTGTTGTTATAGTTATTGACTTTTAATTATGTGATTCATCAATTTGAATTCGAGGACTTCTCCTTCTTAGGAATTTCTACATTTTGATATATTTCATTTCTCGTGACACACCGTATTATTAATAACAGTACCGGGAGGGACATTATCAGGGCATCCACCACAAACTTGGGGTTCTAGCTTTCATCCAGAAATTTGCAAGCCTCAATAATTTGGTCAAGCTTGATGTTTAGAACATGGTCAATAATTTGGTCAAGCTTGATTTTTAGAACATGGTTGAACTGAGACTCATTCACACCATCCCTAAATATAATTATCTGCTCAGGCTTCCTTTTGTCAATTATGTGATTCATAGGATTTGAATTCGGGGACTTTTCTTTCTTAGGAATTTCTACATTTTGATATATTTCATTTCTCGTGACATATACAATCTTTGGTACATGTTAGATATTTCATTTCGACATTATCATTGCTGGAGAACACTCAACGGCTAACAAAGAATTTAGACCACCCAGATTGGCATTGATCTTAAGAAGCACATTTGTCAAATACTGATCGTTAACTTTGAAAGGAGCCATGCATTGTGTGACACCAAATTCTACCAAAGTCTTCTTCTGCCAAGGCCCATAGATATCACAATTCTTTCTCTCAGGCAGCAAGCTCAACAGAAACAAAGGCATTCCGGGAAGTTTAGATTGAAGCTGGTCACACATCTTTTCTTTCTTAGAAATTTCTACATTTTGATATATTTCATTTCTCGTGACGTATACAATCTTTGGTACAATCTTGCTGATTTAAAAGCACTACAGAAACGATGCATTTCTAGAAAAAATTTGCCATAGTCTCCCCTGTTTTTCTTATATCCACCGGTTCTAAGAACCTCCACAAAATCAACCAAAAGATCATCAACAAGGTCACCAGGATTGTCAACAATAATTCCACCATCACCAAGTCCACTAGAAAAAAACTACAACCACACAAATTGTACTAGCGTCTAATACACCAAGTAAAAATGAAAGACAACAAATAGTTCCAAGATGATACTAAACTTTATTACATCCAAATCCAAGATGACAACCACTAGGGTGCACCATGTTGGCGCTGGTAACTATCCCATATGTATAAAGAGCTGAACACATCCTCAAGACCATGAGTTGTAGCCCTTTGTTCTTCTTCTGGCATCCCCTGACGATAGTATGAACAGTCCCATGCATTGTTCTCTTGGTAGTACAGGCGTGCAAGCTCACTTGCCTCAGACAGTAGTTGTAACACACTTGGTCAGGTAAGTACACATAAAAAATAAAAGTGATATGTGATAAAGTACTATGAAAATATGACTTACTAGACACGGATCTGGACAATGAACCAGGGTGGTATGATAACTCTTAGGGTTTAGGATCTTCAGGTGTGTATGCTTGATGTACCAATCTAGGTAGAGTGGGTCACAAGCATGCAACCGCGCATTTGTGGGCATAAACCCTGGAACCAGCAATTTAGGAGTGTTTTCCCACAAACTATACATGGGGGGGGGGGGGTATACACAGGTGTAGGGTGGGGTTTTTCCTCTTTTTTCAGACATTGGGTTGGGTCTAATAGGAGGTTCAGGGATACCCTGAATGTAACCAAATTGGCGTAGACAACGCCCAGGCAAGTACGGCTCATTCAACCCCATAGCCTGTATGTTACCTCTATACCATGTACGCCCTCCATGCACATTAACATTATCCCAACCATAGGGCAACCAATCAATTTACAATGAACATTAATAGTAAGATGTAACCAACAATGAAAGACAAAATTAATAATGGTTCAATGTGTTAGCAACTGCAAACACTTACATTTAGAGCAATCAAAGCATCTAGATGCTCACGATAGTCTTGCAGTGAACGATGATCCTGCACTTGAGAGGTAGATCTCACCCATCTTAGAGCCCAAGGTCTGTCATCATTAGTGTGCCAGTCTGGACTAATCGCTGGTCTTAATGTAGGAAAGTACGCATAAATCCAGCACTGTGCATATAAAACACTAGAATGATTAAACAGTACCAATTATTAATACTCAGTGAGTTATCATATACTAGATGCACATTAGGACACATACCTCAAGTAACGTCATAGAACCAGCTATCCCACTGGAGCCGGCACGAGAGACTATCCCTAGCTGTCGATATAACCATGCAAGAGTACCAGCTCCCCATGCATATTTACGAAGCTTGGTAGCTTTCTTCATGGGAGCTACTAACGAGAACAACTGTGGACTCAGACGACCATTTGATTTTCCAGCTAATATGGTGGTACCGATCAAATGATACAACCAACCACATGCCTGCTTCATTGGGTCTTCAGGTTCACCCCTACAGTGCTGCAACAAGCTTGCAATCGATACAGCACCGGTATTCCACAGTGTCTCTGTCATAGTCTCAACGTCTCCTCCAAAATCAAGACAATCAACCATTACCTCCTTCAACCCAGGGGTGGATGAATCCCCTATCAATGAACGACCGACGATGGGGATTTGTAGTATCATCCACACATCATGCAGGGTAATCGTCATCTCACCGAACGACATATGGAATGAGTTTGTATCAGGCTGCCACCTCTCCACAAAAGCACTGATGAGGGACATATTGTTGTATGGCATCATAATATCCTGTAGGTGCTCTATACCAGAATACTGAAGCATGTTCCTTGCTCTTTTGCAGGTAACTTGATCTTTTGGCCATCATGTAAGCATCACCCTACGGGATTTGAAACTCAAAACCCCACGATCCTATATAATGACCAATATTCAACACTTATAAAACGTTGTATGATTTAAATGATCAAATACAGGAGAAGATAGAGAACATACCTTAGTCGAGGTCCATAAGTCAAGCGCTACATGACCCCCGAAGCTAGTGATAACACTAGTGAGTAGTGGGCCGCAGGAACTGGCACCTCTGTCAACTTCCAAGAGGTAGGAATGACTGGAACCATCGCTAGCGCGCTGCTTCCTCGTCAGTGTCATCCTCCTTATCCATGACTTCATCATCTTCATTATCCTCCTCCTCATCCACGTCGGGTGAGTCCTCATCATCAGCACACCACGACCATCGTCATCAGCATGTGGCGAACACTCAGTCATCACATGGTCCTCATCAGCACGGGCGGGTGATGGGCGTGGTGGACGTGATGAACTACCACCCACCTGACGTTGAGCTTCTAACGGAGCAGTCTGGTGGCTTGCTTCGCCCGAGATGTTGTAGCTAGCACTGTGCAGTGATCTGTCAGACCAAGCACTAATGGATGATGACACCACTGGCATGCGTCTCCTCGATATGTCGTACATCGCCGAGTCATCCTCCGCTACCATTGGTGGTGCAGGTACTTGAAACATCAGGTCGTTGAAAGATTGACCCGGATGGAACAATGAATGACGTGCTGCTTCCATATGGGGGGCCGGATTACTCGGCCCTTCATCAGGAGCACGTACACCACGACGGTACGAGGCCGTCATAGGCTGCTTCGTACCCCGGTCTTTATTCTCCCTCTTTGTGTATACATTTTTCACTGCTTTTTTCAGTCGATCCATCACTACATACAAATATCACACAGTTATATTCCTCATTCATAACATAACAATTCAAACATTTATAATCATATCATTCACATTATTACAATTCAAAAAAAAATTCAAACAGTTATAAATCATTCGCAATATTTATTAGAATTCAAAAAAACAAATTAAAACATTTAAAAATCATTCACAATATTAGAATTAAAAAATAAACAAATTAAAACATTTAAAAATCATTCAAAATATTAAAATTCAAAAAAAAAAATAGGGTTCCTGCTCCCAGAATCGAGCCGCGCAGCTCCTCTCTACCGGTGAAATCGAGTAGCGCAGCTCCTCTGTACCGGCGAAATCGAGTAGCGCTGCTACTCTTCTCCGTCATGGCCAAGCAGCGGTACTCCTCGCGTCTAGCCGAATCGAGCAGCGGTGGTCCTCGTCTCCTGCGTCGGGCGCGCGCACAGCTGGGCGAGTCACAGGCCTCCTCGCCTGTCTTTGAAACGAGCGGCGACACTCCTCGCCTGTCTTCCATTCGAGCAGCAGCGGTACTCGCTGGGCGCAGGGTAGTGCTCGCCCTAGCGCGAGTAGAGCAGCGGTGCTCCTCGCCTGAACTTCTTTTTTTTTTTGAATAATTTCGAATTTTGCATGCTACATCTAGCTCAAATGATGTTGAATTTCAAAAAACTAACACCAAATTCATACTCAGGACATCCAAATCTATAAGTTGCAAAAAAAAAAATCGAAAAACTCACTGGAAAAATATTCCGGCGGTGGTCCCGCGGTGGTTGGCGGCGGCGGGTGGCGGCTCCGGCGGTGGCTCCGGCAGTCAGAAGAGAGCTTCTTAAGGAAGAGAGAGAGAGAGGAGAGAGAGTGAGTAAGAGAGAAATGAATAAACCAAGGAAGGTAAGGCTATATATAGTACGAGCGTTTTTTACCCGAAATTGACGTTTTCAACTGCGATTTCAGTACGACGTTCTGAAAGTGTAACAATGTTTGTAATTTAGTCAAACACATCATAAAATGTCTTTAACTTATGTGGAGTCACAATTATAATGTTTAAATGCGATTAAAAAGGGTTTAACGTCTTTTATTACACTTAGAGCATTTTTCACCTGAAATTGGCGTTTTTAACTATGAATTCAGTACGACATTCTGAATATGTACCAATGTGGATTCACAATTAAAATCATATTGACGCAATTAATACGGGTTTATAATGTTTTGTAACATTCAGAGTGTTTTTTACTGTTTTATAATGTTTTGTAACATCTGTTTTATAATGTTTTGTAACATTCAGAGTGTTTTTTACTGTTTACGCTCAAGCAATTATTTTTTAAAAAACAAAGTTACAACACGACATCATTACATGTGTACAACGTCAGTATGAATTAAAAAAAATTTGTACTGCGGTGATTAGTAATTTTGTACTGCGAATAGCAACCCAGAATATTAAATAGTAAAACTTGATTGAAATGCAGAATAAAACGTTTTCAGAATAATAATATGCAACTTATTAGGAGCAAGTAATGATAACCATATAAATAATAAGTTGCATATTATTATTCTGAAAACGTTTTATTCTACATTTCAAATAAGTTTTACTATTTAATTTTGTATGTTATATATATATATATATATTCTCAAGCGCTCTATCTCAAATAAATTATTATGTTTAGAATTTTAGTTTTTAAATTTTATCAACAATATATAAAAAATATTTACTTTAAGAAATAAATAATCTAACTTGATAGGAAATAATAATTCAAAAATGTATGATAAAAACTATGTTACTTATTTGGTATAATTATGGTACTAAATTGGTATAAATTATTTGTTTAGAACTCAATATTCTTTTTATGGTATTGAATAAATTTTTAAAAAATGAAATATTTATTTTTTAAAAATTTTATGATATTTTATTTTTTCATTTTTGTCATTTTTTAATTTTTTATAAATTTTTTTAATTTCTATAGTTTTTTTATATTTTTATTGTATTTTGATATTTTTGTTAATTTTTAACACTTTGGGGTATATTGTGAACTTTAAAAGTACTTTGTTAACTAGTAGGGGTATTTTTGTCTTTTTTCTATCTATAGTGGCATTTCATGGACTTTTCAAAAAACATAGTGTCATTTCGTGACTTTCTTTTTCTTAATGGCATTTCATGAATTAACCAAAAATATAGTGGCATTTCATAAAATTTCCCTTTGTTTTTTTAGTATGTGAGCACCGATACCTACTATTTTATGAGTAAATCCAAGGTGACACCTAGGGGTGGCAATTTTTACCTAACTTGAAAATTCGACCCAAACCCAAACCCAAACCGTAAATAGTGGGTATATGTTTAGATTATTGATTCTTTTTAGTTTTTAGGTCAGGTATGGGTTATCTACTAGATAACTGGGATAGGTATGAGTTAAGGGACCTAACCCTAATTCAACCTGACCCGTTTAATTAATTTAATTAAAAATAAGTAAATATGTATATATTTTACTTGGATATGTACTAATTCTATAACTATTAGTATAATAGCAAACAATAATACTATCCCTACTTTATAGGCTCACACAAATAATTATTTTATAAATCCAAATACATTCTCAAGGCCATCTATATCCACCATTCACTCTTTGTTTGAAAATCTAAATACTATGTCAATCATTAGTCGCGCAAACTTTACCGTTCGCACTATTTCGTCTGCACAAATAACGGCTTAAGATTATTGACCCTTTTAACAGAATGTTGATATTTAGAAAAGTGGCACACAATGATTTGAAAATAAATGACCATGATGTGCACACGGGACAACCGATCATTCTGTAAAAAACAAGAATATTTGTATTTAAACGGGTTAAACAGGTTGGGTTTAGGTTCAATGATTTTATATGGGTTGGTATGGATTGAAAATTTGTAACCCGATTATTTTTGGGTCAGGTATGGGTCAATCAATTTTAATCGGGTTGGGTATGTGTGAGCTTCAACCCGACCCATCAACCCAAATTGTCACCCCTAGTGATACCCATATTAAACAGGTAAGTCGAGAAGGGTTGGGTTTTAAGACTCGAACTCACAACTTCTTGTTTCCCTATTCCACCTAGAGAGCGGTGGAGGACTAAGTTAAATTTCATGGGGTCTGTTTTTTTCTTCAACATTAACATATACATTAAATTTGAAGGTAATATTTAAATACAATATCCTTAATTTTTATTCAACATTAACATATTTATTAAATTTTGAGGTAATATTTAATGTAGTGTGTAAATTAGACTCGTTTTTTAAATAGCTAAACATATAATTCAATGAGTAATGCTTTAAATTGGGATCAAATGAATAGTTTTGTTTTATAACACTAAAAACCTAAAAATATTGTTGACAAGAACTGAACTTACAACCTCACATATTGGAACATATTTCTTCCACTAAATTATCTTCAACTTTCAATATTTTACCAAAGTTTGTTTTATTATCACTGTATTTTATAAATTTTATTTTTTATTACCATAAAAGCTATGGGGTATGAGACCTCACCGGACTCACCTCGTCAAGAACCTGGCTCATCAAGAACTGTGAAGAAGAGAACTTTTGATTAGCTGCGGGATCATGCATACAGTGAGGGGCATTGGGACTCTAGGCTGGCTGAGGGGAATAGAAAAAGAAATCGGATCATGGAGGCGATGATGAAGGTGTGGTGACGAATGACAATGGCGATTTTGGACTACGACCGGAACCGCTAGGGAAAATGAAGCTTGCTTCCCCTCATACATGAGAACACTGGTAAAAACGTGTTTTTTGGTTACGAAGGTATTTGTAACGACTTTAAATCGTTATCATATATTTTATTAGTTACAAGTATTTCGTTACCAAAGATAGTACTAAAGACTTGAATAAATTTGATCTTTCGTTACGCCATCTCCTGCAACGACATGTAATGACTTTTATCATTACAAAAACTTAGTTTAGTAATGATTTGAATTTTTGATAACAATATTTATCGTTACTAAAAACCTTAATTTTAGTAGTGGAAAGGAGACCTCTCATATAATTAGGTGTCTTTGGAAGCATTGACTTCACAAAGGGTCCACTTTGTTTCGGGTTAACTTACTAAGTATTGATAATCGTCCTAGGCTGCTATCTTTTGATCTACTTTATATTATACTAACTCTTGATCTGCTAAAGCACTTTCAGTTTAGGGTTTCATGACTCCTTGATGTGGAGGTCTGTTTGGATATGTGTGTGATCAGTTTTGATTTTAGGATGATTGGTGTTGGTGTTGTTGGTGCACTGTCTTTTTCCGAAGAAGCACATTTGGCTTCTAGCTCCTATTAATGTGATTGGTAGGTTTTCTCTCTCCCGCTTATACATCCATCCGTCGAACTTCGGTTGCTTCCGGCGATTCAGGAGTTGGGGTCATGTTTTTTTCCTATGGCTCTCGGAGGTGAGTTAGCACCATTTCGTCTTGAAAGACTCTACTTGATGATCTTATCATCTTACTGTATGTGTATCTAGATCGGCTGGATCGATATGTAGAGATAACACACAATAATAACATTCCATAGCATCCATTATAAAGTGATCGATATGTAATATTCATCTCATAACCATAGGACCTTCATCATATTCCAACAAACAGCAAACAATAATTTTACAAGAAAAGAAAATCAGATTTACACCATCCAGGAATAAAGTTTATGATGAGAGTGGTTTTAATAGAAATCCCAAAAAAGAGAAATCTACCAACATACCAAACTAGTTGAGACCAAATGGAATTCCACCTTACTCCTCATTGTTAAATGTGAATTGTACACCCCTCCAAGGATATTATCAAGTATATTGAAGAAGAGACATAGTGAGTATCACCCCACTAAAATAGCTCACAAACTCCGTTATCTCAATTTTGATGTCATTTTTTTCATTTGAGTAATGAAGAAATAGTGTTTGTCAATTTAGAGTGAAAATTATGGATAGCAACTAATATTATTTTATAATTTTATAAAAAAATTGTAGTATTTTATAAATTAGCCAAATATATATATATTTTAAATTTTTATAATAATAATTTGAATTGATTTTCTGTCTTCCTTGTTAATACTAAAAAGACGATAGTACAACATGTTTTTCAATTAATATGGTTTGTATTTATGTTGTCAGGTTACTATCGTTGACGATCGGCGAGGGAAAGGAAAGAAATCAGTGAGTGTTTGCTACTTTAATCCGGTCTCCTCATTAATGAAGCACGTAAAATTAATGAAGCAAGTAAAAAGAACCAACGAATAAGCTGTTGTAACACTGAGAGAATAGAAAACAAGATAGAACACAAGATAGACGTAAATTGGTATCTCACATTTCATCCCATTGTGCGTCTATATATATTACATAATACATAACCGTTACTGAACCTTTGAGTTGAAGGAATACGAAATATCAAAGGACTTCTAATGAAGAGTTTGGGAGGTTAAGGGGGTTACACAAATGAAGAGTCTAAGATAGACGAAAGGGTGATTAGATGTACATCCAATAATTACATTATTTATAACACTCCCCCTTGGATGTACATCCTACTGCCTCATTAAAAACCTTGCCAGGAAAAACCCATTGGGATAAAAACCATGGTCAAGGAAAAAAGAGTACAGTCTAAAAGTTTCTCTCCCCCTCAATTTAACAGATGTCTCTTCGATGTCGCATACCGATATCATGAACAAGCTTCTTAAATAATCTTGAAGGAAGTGATTTGGTAAATAAATCAGCTAGATTCTCGTCAGACCGAATCTTGCAAACTTCGAGAATACCTTTGGTCTGAAGCTGATGAGTTGAAAAGAACTTTAGTGATATATGCTTCGTTCAATCACCTTTGATGAATCCTTCCCTTATTTGTGCAATGCATGCAGCATTATCCTCATATATTACCGTCGGTGTCTCTTGATCTGACTGAAGACCACAAGAACTTAAAATATGGTGGATAACTGATCTGAGCCATACACATTCTCTTCCTGTTTCGTATAGAGCTATCAGCTCGGCATGATTTGATGAAGTTGCCACTGTTGTCTGCTTCATTGCACACCATGAAATGGCAGTTCCACCATATATATCATAGCACTCCTCTTCGTATAGATCTCATGATGGAATCCTCATTAAACTTTTGCTCAGGAAACCATGTGATGTAAAAACCAAAACAAAGGAGAAAACATAACCACATAAAGATTCTCCCCCTGAATTTGACATGTATGAATGTATGCCAACATTCATTTCATAAATATGTCATCAATCATCATCATCTTAACTTTGATGAAAAGGGAGAACAATGGTGATTTATGTTTACTGAGAATCATCACCTTACCAGATGGTAAGTCTTATATCACAATTAATCATTCACATGTAAAACATATATAGTGTTTTCTTTACCTGAGCCTCACACATTTTTCTATCATATAAAGGATGATAAATTTGTGTGACCCACTTTGCTCCCAAGGTCTATTTGATATTTCCAAAAGAGGAGTATCCTTTACTAGTCATGCATTATCAACTTGACTTTACAAAACTCATATATATGAGTCTAGTGCAAATAACACACTCTTAAGTATTTGAACTTAATATCCACATATATGCCCTCTTAGTGGCTTATGCCATACCTTGGCTCATTTGATATATCGATATATATAATTTTATGAGATGTGACTTGATACCATTGTGGTTTAGATGGTTCTCATCCAAGTCACCATTGATCATGTAAAAACATAAGCTCTTTAGAGAAAATCATTCTTAAGATTTTCTTCGAATACCAATTCCCGGGAATTCATATGTTCACATTATGCTCTCTTTGAGAGTTTAGATCCTCTTTCAAGGGCTACATATAAGTTAACATGGTGTACTATTTATCATTAACTTTCTTTGAAAGTTTATAGCTCCTTTTCCAAGGGATATACACCTTTTTCAAGGGTTTACTATTTTCCACCAAAGTTTATAGCTCCCTTTTTAAAGGGCTCGACACCTTTTTAAAGGGTCTACTATCTTCCACCTTTGCGATATTACAACTCATTTATCCACTAGGAGGAACGCGTTCATTTCTCATATCGGGGTGGATTATAACATCTCATATGCACAACTCTGGTGCATTATCATGCTAGCATCACACACTTCGGCGTGTTTATGATTTGTCTTTATAAACTTTTGGAAGTCAAACTCTGTACTTCCTTTACTCTTGGAATATATCATTTTGGTAGTTTCTTCCCCCCCCCCCCCTTCGAGGGTCTAAACTCCTCTTTCGAGGGTTCAAATTCTGAAACTCCTAATTTTCTTTTTCCTTCTATGTCATTTTAGCATATTTGTCCCCCTTTCGAGAGACTGGACTCCTCTTTTGAGGGTCCGAACTCCTCTTTCAAGGGTTCAAATCTTTCCTCATTTGCCTTTTCTTTTATGTCATTTTGGCATTTTCGTCCCCCTTTCGAAGGACTGGACTCCTCTTTCGAGGGTCCTAACTCCTCTTTCGAGGGTTCTTTGGATCCCAAGGGTCGACCACTCCTCCAGCGTACTTGAGGTTCACTTGCCATAACGGTTGTCTCCCACACTTCTAACCGAGCTAGAATATTCGCAACTAGTATATATGTGATCACGTTACTTTGTTCATATCTATGAACACATCAAGTAGTTGCAACATTTTCCAAATGAATTATTCTTTAACCTCTGGTTCATTTTGCTTTGTCACGCATGACATAATTCATAGTCCATTAACATTTGGTTCAGGACATTCAAGTTAGAGACAACCGCTCTCTAATTTGACATCTTAAAAATTCATAAGCATCTTGAAGACTCATACTTCCCAGAAGCATGGTTGTAGCAACATTCAATATGCGCTTGCTTTTGTAATCTTTCAATAAGGCACAATTGATTTTACTGATAAGACTTTGTGTCAAATATCAAAACACATATCATTCTCCCTCTAAAGTTAAGAATGCTTAAGAACTAAAGAAGTTCATTATTCTCAACTTTCCTTTTTTTTTGTAACCCTTTTGATATTTTTTAATGGGGGAGGTATAGACACAAACCCAATTGTCTATCCTTTTTTCTTTGCTATACAAAATTAACGACTTAATAAGGTCGTTCTTAGTGGGAGTATAAGTTACTAAATGCCACTATTCTTTCAAGTTTTATATTATCCATCTTAATCTTAAAATCACATGGATAATTTCATTATAGCTAGATTTTTCTAAATCAATAGCCAATGAATACAATACTTCATGTGACCATTATTTGATGTATCAAACATCATATATATCTAAAAGGTCTACATGGTAATTTTCCAGCTCATACTCAATGCATGATATTTCAAGGGAGTATAAAAATTCTCATCCACTTCCTTTGAATGATCTCGTTGTATCTTATGTGAACTATTGTCACCCGAGTAAGAGTTTGGAAGTTCTTGATAGTTTAGAAAACTAGTGATTCGACATCACTTTTCTCATGGATGGCACATTTTTCTGTTTCATATAAGAAATATTTTATTGTACACTAACCGCATATTAGTGACCCCTTCTTTTTCTTTTGGGCTTTATGGGATTGGATTTTACGTTATATCAACTTATATAACTTGGCACATTTTGTGCTTGTTTTCCCATCATACGAGCATACTTTGTCATTAAATAAGTGCATCTGCAATGTTTATTCTTATTCCCTCAAGGAACAAAATGAAGAGCTTTTAAAATTCACGGCTCACAAGAGCAAGCTCTCATTATTTATAGCCCCTTATAGACTATAGAGATGTATATAAAACATTTTCAGTTGTGCTGGAGGGGGAAAAACAAAACATGTGCTGCAACCAGGCTTCGAACCCGATATAATATACCATTCTAATTCTATTTCCTAATTTTTCAAATCAAATGGCCACGATATCTTTGGATGAATATCGAAAGATACACTACTTTTCTCGAAAATTAATAGACAAACAACTGTACAGTCTGTAATTGCACCAATTGATCGATGCCCTAACTCGGGCAGCTGAGGTGTTGCAGCCAAAATATGTAGGAGTGCTGCATGTATTTTAATGTATTCGAATATGATTTTTTCGGCTTGTTCGTGCTTACCATTTAGTCTACATTAATATATTTGGTCTACATTATTATATATTTGTGAGTTAGAAATCTCCTTTAATTTGTTTTCGTATTATCTTATATATGTACATGTGTTATTTTAAACAAGTGACAGGTTAACTATTTACAAGCGACAGGTTAACGATTGTCAAGCAACAGCTTAACCATTTACGAATGACAGGTTAACGATTTTCAAGCGACAGGTTAACCATTTACGAATGACAAGTTAACCATTTACGAATGACAAGTTAACCATTTACGAATGACAAGTTAACCATTTACGAATGACAGGTTAACAATTTTCAAGCGACATGTTAACCATTTACGAGTGACAGGTTAACCATTTACAAGCGACATGTTAACCATTTACAAGCGACATGTTAACTATTTAAGATTGATAGGTTAACCATTCAGAAAGACCAACAGAGAAGAAAGAAGATGTTCTTAACGACTTCCTTGAGTTATTTCACGAATTGGTGAAGAACATAGTGGGATTAGTGAGATGAATTGGTTGAATAACTCAAGAGTGTTGCCTCGAACGAAGAATCGGCTATGATTTGGCAAATTGAGGAAGAGAGATTAGTGAGGAGCGGGCATGAATCGAAGGAGAAGGTGACATATGTCTAAATTGTGTTTAGTTAACAGAGATTAGTGAGGTTTATGTCAAGATTATAGGATAAAGTGGCGTTAGTAACAAAAAGTATTTTAAAATATTAGTAATAATTGAAATTTAATTTCTTTATAGTTCATAATTTATAAATATAGAATATCAATAATATTGTAAAATTTAAACTATATTCTAAATAAACAAGACATAATACATCAAGAGGTTTTAAATTTATTATATTTTTTAAGTTTCAAATAGCAAATACATATATACAATATAATATACAAACAAAGAAACAAGATTTTTAGAATATAAGTATATTATAAGTAAAATATATATATTCAAATAGTCTAAATGTGTAATACGTTTTTTTACATATAATAGTATTATGCAAAATATATAACTTCAACGCCGAGCCACATCCGTAATTTGGCCTAGTGTCGATTTTGTAGAATGACATTCAAAAAATATTTTTTTTATTTACTAATTATTCTTGTCAGATAGTAATTGCAACACTACTGCATATTAATACATGCAGCAAATGAGCCGCGGCCACTCCTCTCTTGCTTTTGTTAAAAGTGTTGGTAAGTGATACCTGGGTACATCAGCAACAATTGCAAGCCAATTCTCTCCTTCTTTCTAATGCTAATATATTGGATGAAGAAGAAAGGACAAACCCAGCCCAACGGAAGCAGGCGTAACTTTCGCATTTAGATCGAGAAGCAAAATTTGCAAGCCTAACTATAAAGCCCAATATTTGGATAAAGGTAATAAGTTGATGTAAAACAACCAGGCCGGATGTACAGCAAGTGGCTCTGTTGTATTTCAGGCCCAGTAGAAGGTATAATATGTGGAGCTATTTGACTAAAAACTCAAAACCTAAATTAACTTGAACCCAAACGACTGGTGACCCAAAACTAACCTATCCCAAATGACCAGAAATAATATTGACTAAAAACTGGTCAAATCCATATAACATGAAATAATAATGATCATAAATTATTCTGAATCCGAATAAAAATAAGAAAATAAATTGCATTGACTTTTTATAATTAAGATATAGTATAGTCTCATATAAATCAGGTATAAATTTATTTGATAATTTTCATAAAAATATTAATCATCTCCCGAAATAACCGAAAACCAATATTAACTAACACTGTTACAACACGAACCTATATGGCCATATGTCAAAATGACCCAAAATTTTTAATGACCCGGACGAATCTAAACCCAAACAGATATGACTGAAAACCTGAACGGGCCCGTTTGACAGATCTAATAATACGTAGTGGTTAGATCCTGGTTCATTTGAGCTAAAGCCGAAGGGCTCGTCTGCTCCCTGCAAGCAAACACGGGTATTGTTGCTTATGCATAAAGCCCCTTATTGTCATTGTGGCTAACCTATAAGAAATTGATAGATATGTGTGTGTTTGGTACAGTGTAATTAACCTCACCTTAACCATGTCATTAAGAGAAACTAATCACACCTTTGCACTCCTAAACATGTACCTTAAATGAAAATCAACAACCAGGTATAAGATGGTCGACCATTAAACCCTGAGCCTAGACCTGGCAATTCGGGTCACTCGGTTCGGGTTCGGTTCGGTTCGGTTCGGGTCGGGTTGGGTCAATTTGTAGATATTTACTATTTGGTTCGGTTCGGATCGGGTTCAATGGTTTAAATTAAAATCGGGTGATTTCGGTTTGGTTGAGTTCGGGTTTGGGTGCTTTCGGTTCGGGTTAGCCTTTGAGTCATTTAGTTTTTTCGGGTTATAGGTCAAATTCAGGTGACTTATCCGGGTTTAATTGACAAAAATTATAAAGTACGAATTTTAAGCAACCTTTGTAACTTGCATTGATTTTCATATGCGGCTCCAAATTCTTTTAATATAGTGTTACTGTTGATCAAGACTGCTATTGTGTATAGGTTGGATAAAATCAAACTAGATGACAAATTTTGTAAATGAATTTAAACTATACATCTATTAATTGTATAGACTAAGAATAAATTAAGCTTTTGTGAATTAGTGGTCAATATTCGGCAATCGACGTCCAGTCTACCACGCCCGACGTCGTGCCTCCCGTCATCCCACGCCCGTCACACCCTGAGCTCATCACCTCGCACAAGCGTCACGCATCTACACCCATCCATCACTGCCTCGCACAAGGGTCACACGCCCACGCCCATCCATTAACATTCAAACCATTCCTAAGTCCTAAATATAAAGAAACCTAAGTTTATAAAATATAGAGTAATATAAAATAGTAATGGTACACAATACATTTTTAAAACATTTTAGGTTAAGTTGTCAAGGTAGATGGAATAAGGTGGGGATTATTCATCCTCCAACCTTATTCATCCTCCAAAATGCTAGTCTATCTCACGATTCACAATAATCTACCATTTGGAATATTTATTTTCCTTATTTTATTGCATAATTTTCTTTAGGCATATACACATTAATCTTGATAGTATATGTCTCAACTAAAAAGTTTAGGTTTTATAATTAAACTTCATCAACATTTAAACCATTCCCAAGTCTCATGTCCTACACATATAAAAAACCTAACTTTATTAAAATCAAAATTAGTATAGTATTATAAAATAGTAATGATACACATTAAATTGTATTATAAACATTTTAAAGCAAAAATCTATAGTTTGTAGCAAAACATCCATTGTGGGAAGAGTCAACACAGTTTGAATGTTTTATTACAACAAGGCTTGAGATGCTTGAAGATTGAAGATGTTCAATATTATATATATCATTTGAAAGCAATGAACACTTATTGGATGTCTAAATCTCCATTATGTGTTTTTGGTTTCAAGATTATTTTTACAGTTGAAATAACTATAGTAAATTTAGATTTAGCAAAACATTCGGGTGGATTTGGTTCGGGTTGATTCGGTTCGGGTGGATTCGGTTATACCAAATTTCGGTTTGATTCGGTTTTGGTTTGGTTCGGTTCGGATTTTCGGGTCACATTTCGGGTCACGCTATTCGGTTTAAGTTCGGGTTCGGATCGGGTTGGATTGGTTTGTTTTTTCTGGTTCGGGTCACCTTTGCCAGGTCTAGCAAGAAGCCAGGTTTCCCCGATAGAAACCCCGATCTCAGAGCAAAGGCTAAACCCGAGACTATCAAATATAAGTAATGAAGATTAATCTCCCCAAATATGACCACTAAAACAGACCCTAAAACAATAAAACTTTAGAATCAGTCGGTGAAGAAGGAGATATATGATGGACTTGTTGCTCTTTTCTTGTTTATTTCTTTCCAAAATAGGGATATTTCATTGTATAAATTTGGAAAAACCTCTCAAAGTTTTCCTAGTATTGCTACCTCAAAAGAGGGAAAAAAATTCTTAAACTTAAAGTCAACCTAAATCGTTTAGTTTTTGTTGAACGTGCATTTCTATCTGATGAGCACAGCCCACTAGTTTAACGTTGACAAATTTGACCATGCAACTACTTAAATTACAGTTTCGTACTAGTATATGTTAGCATTGAACCGTCCCTAGTCTGAACTCACAGAACCAAATTCTAGGATCGACCATCTACATTCTACAATGAAAAGCTTTTATTACTCCCTCTATGTTTCTCCAAAATAAAATACAATGAAAAGATTTTATTAATGATGCTAATTTATTTGTTTGTCAAGAAGTATAGTGAATTGTTGAGAAACTAACCTCACGCAATTTTTTTTTCTTGACACCAATTTGAAACTCGTCAACAAGCAACCGTCCTAGAGCTAGGAAAATTGCAATGAAAAACTGTATTATAATCGTAGACAAACGCAATAAGAAAACTGAACAGTAATTAAACTTAATGGATTAAAGGCGTTGCTATTAGTCAATAAGTCTGCCGTCGTAAAGGCCGGAAGATTCAAATGAAGAGCATATTAAAATCCATGTATTGTTGTTGACAGGGCCGTCTCAATCAATTTGGGGGCCCTGTGCAGGTCCAATAGGGGTGAGCATTTAGATTGGATAATTTGGATTTATCCAAAATCCAAATTAACCGAATTTTTTTTGGATTTTTAACCGAATTTTAAAACCGAATTTAAAATTTCGGTTATTCGAATATCTGAATTATAATTCGGTTTGGATTTCGGTTTTAACCCTATAAAATTCGGTTAACCGAATTATCCAAACCTTTTTAAAAGAAAATCCCTAAAATTTTCCTTAATAGTTAATACTCTTTAAACATGACAAACGAAACGTCAAAATTCAAAACCCTATCTCACATTGCTCCAATCCTTCAATTATATAATGTCATACTATTCTTTTTTCGTCAAATTAATTATATATAACTGGTTGTTTTAGAACATCGTTCATCACTGCTCACCCCTAGTTTGATGTAACTTGTCTAATGTTTGAGTGAGTTCTTTCTGTTTCTGTTGTGATGAATTGGTAACTAGGGAATTCACAATTTTCTAGCAGCTTATGGTTATCACTGCTGCTGATGATGAACATGAAACAAAAAAATTTGTTTTTTTTTAATTTGGTTAACTGAAATCCGATTTATAAAATCGGTTTTCGTTTTTTTTAAATTTCGTTTAATTGAAATCCGAACTGAAGAAATTTTGGATTTCGGTTCGGTTTTCGGTTTTTAACTTAAAAAAATTTCGGATTTTGGATAATTTGGATTTCAGTTAATTCGGTTTTGATCAAAATTTGGATAATTCGGTTAAAAACCGAATTAACCGAAATCCAATTTTTTTTTTCCAATTTGGATTTCGGTTAACCGAATTATCCAAATGCTCACCCCTACGGTCTAAATATATGGACATAATATATAAAGATATTATCTTACATATAAAAAAATTATAAAAAAATTTATATATTAATTTAAATAATAATCGTTGCTTATTAATTACTCCCTCCGTCCTGAATTGACCGTCCTGTTTACTTTATGACACGTTTTTCCACTTCAATATTAAGCATATAAGATAAAATAATTTTATAAAAAAATTTTGTAACATATAGTTTATCATGTAAGGAATCATATGTAAAACTTAAATTTTCAAAATTAATTTATCTTATATGTTAAAAATTGAAGTCAAACGACATGTCCAAATAGTAAACAGTACGGTCAATTCAGGACGGAGGGAGTAATAAATTATCTAACAAAAAATTATTTCCTAAGATATTTCATTTTAAATTATTATATATAAAATAATAAATATTTAATTATGTGATACAATTTTTTTAAAATAAAATTGACAAAAAATTTGTTGAATAACAATTTTTAAGATTTATTTACCACCATATTCTAATGGTAACATTTCATCTTACAAAAAACATTGTACAAAATTATAATATTTAATTTTATGTACATATAGTATTATACTCCCTCCGTCCCCTTTTGACCTTCTCCTTCACTATTTGGACATGTCGTTTGACTTCAATATTTAACATATAAGATAATGTAATTTTACAAATCTAAGTTTTGCAATGGAATCCTTATATGAAAAACTATATGTTGTATAAATTTATTTTATAAAATTATTTTATCTTATATGTTTACTATTGAAGTGGAAAAACGTGTCAAAAAGCAAACAGGAAGGTCAATATGGGACGAAGGTAGTATATGTTAGATTTTTTTACTATTAATTACTTTATTGTTTTATATGCTATATACAGTAATATAGTTCTCAAATAAAATATGATATATTTTTATATAATTTGTTACATATAATGTTTTATATAAAAAAAATAATTAATTATTATTAAAAAAATAACAAGACCCTTAAAAAATGGGGCCCCCGATAAATGAGACCCTGTGCCGTGACTCCACTTACACTATTTTTCTGAACTATTGATAAGTAATGTCTTCATTTCAATTAATTTAGCCAATGTGAACCAAACTCGAAACGATAATAATAAAAAAAAATTAATCCAAATAACGAACATCTTTCCGACACTTAAAATGAAAAAGAAAAATTTTGCTGCAGCTTACAAATCATGATGTTTGTGCTAATCCTCTAATTTTGTTAATAATTTTCCTCTTTTATTTTCTTATTATAATTTTTTTTAGTTTCTAATGTCTTCATTTCAATTAATTTAGCCAATGTGAACCAAACTCGAAACGATAATAATAAAAAAATTTAAATCCAAATAACGAACATCTTTCCAACACTTAAAATGAAAAAGAAAAATTTTGCTGCAGCCAGACTTCGAACCCGGATGCTTAATCATGTCGTGATTTAACGTTGTGCTACTGCAGCTTTTATGTTCATTTTCTTCTTATTAATTTCTTTACGTGCTTACTTCTGGAAAATGAACATCTTCGTTCGTCAATATTAATCACTCATTCGATGGCTCATTAATTCTGATTGAATGAAAATCATAACACCAGAACTTTTCATTCAATGTATGTCCTCCACAACAATATGGGCCATAAAACGAGATGCTCTATTTCTGAGCGTTCAAACGAAAGAAGTTCACAAACAAGATAATAATCAGCTCTTTTTGCCATCCCTTATAGAAATTAGGTTTCGTTACTGACTGTTTGGCCTTTCTCCCACCGCCCAGCACTCCATATCCATCACTGTTTCTAATAAGCATGCATGCTCAATACCATTTGTATATCATATTGCCAATAAACCCAAATCTATACTTAGCTCTAATCGACCTTATTTTGGTGGTTTAATTTTCACCAACTGATCGATGCTCGATGCCCTGACCCTGATAACCATATGTCTTCTTCTTGTCGTCGTTAAAAAAAATGTTGATAGTAGGTGATCCCAGAATGCATTAAAGCCGTCCCATATAGGTGAACGATGGAAGATATGAAAGGCTGTGATCTATCTTCTCCATCCGATCAAAGTCATCTCCATACAGACAATTCACACATGTTCCTTGATGATGAAGATGGGAGGTCTTCGGTGGTTTCTTCAGAGCAGCTTGCGTCTACTGATATCATTGACCAAACAACTCAGGTTCGGCGTTCTAGTAGGGAGAGTCATAGACCTAGTTATTTGGATGAATATGTTTGTAATACAGATTTTCAGGAGGTTCTGGATGCAAGAGTTTACAGAGATAGTGGCGGTTGTGCTAATCTTCTTACAGGGTGTGATAGCCTTACAGACATCAAGCCTGACACTTGCATAGCATTATCGTCTGCTACTTATATTGATCCTAAAGTCACTTTTGATATGAAGGAACCACATTCTTATAAAGAGGTGTCTCAGTTTGTTCATTGGAAAGAGGCCATGCATGTAGAGTTACAAGCCCTTAAGTAGAATGATACTTGGGATATTGTCACTTTACCACGAGGCAAGAAGGTGATTGGGTGCAAATGGATTTATAAAGTCAAACTTAAGTCCGATGAGTCATTGGAAAGATACAAAACGAGATTGGTAGCTAAGGGGTTCACTCAACGTCATGGTCTAGATTACACAGAAACATTTTCACCGGTTGTTAAGTTAATAACAATCCGAGCGCTCATTGTTACTGCTCTCCACAAAGGTTGGATCATTAATCAGCTTGACGTGAACAACACCTTCTTGCATGAAGATCTGGACGAGGAAGTTTACATGAGACATTCTGATGGGTTAGAAGTTGAAGGAGCCAACAAAGCTTGCTTGCTAAAGAAATCTTTGTACGGTCTTAAGCAAGCTTCGCGGTAATGGTTTTCTAAGCTGACAAGTTTTCTCAAGACACTTCACTTTACACGGTCAAAGAATTATTATTCTTTGTTTTTCTAAGACACAAATAATGGAAGAATTTTCCTTGATGTTTATGTCAATGATATACTAGTTGTGGGCGCAAAGCAAGAGGATGTTGACAAGATCAAATATGCTTTGGATCTTAACTTTAAGATCAAAGATTTGGAGTCTTTGCACTATTTTTGGGGATAGAATTTGTTCCTACACAGGGCGGTTATGTTCTATCTCAGCGCAAGCTTTGCTTGGATCTTATTGAAGAATATGGGTGTCAAGACAAGAGAGTTATACAAGGGCCTATGGTTGTGGGTAAGCACTTGTTGTCCGCTGAAGGAAATCTCTTGCATGATCCTACTACTTATAGGTGACTTGTTGGGAAACTCAATTATATGTCTAACACTCGGCCTGATATTAGCTATACTGTTCATAATCTGAGTCAGTTTATGCAGAATCCCACGGATATTCATATGGAGGCAGCTTTGCATGTGCTTTGCTATGTCAAAGGTACTATCAATTATGGGATACTTCTCGCTAATAGAAGATGCTCACAGTTGAATTTGATGGCATATTGTGATTCTGATTGGGCAGTTTGTCCCAATACTAGAAAATCGGTATTTGGGTATTATATATTCCTGTGAGATAGTCTGATTTCCTGGAAAACAAAGAAGTATGGGTCCGTTTCTCTCCCTAGTGCAGAAGCAGAATATCGGTCTCTATGACGAGTTACAACGGATTTAACTTGGTTGACACGCCTTTTGTTCGAACTTGGAGTTGATGGTATTACACCAATACCAGTTAAGTGTGATAATCAATCGGTTATTATTCACATAACTCGCAATCCTGTTTTTCATGAAAGAACAAAACATGTTGAGATAGACTGTCACTTCGTCCGTGAGAAAATTCAACAAGGTCTGGTGGACGTAGTCTATACTCATACTACTGAACAACTTGCAGACATGTTGACTCAAGTACAAGGTACAAAGAGCATATTCAACACATGGGCATGTCAGATAGTTCCAACGTCAAGCCTTGGTAAATTGTTTACCTACGGCTTGCAGGGTATTGGAGATTTGATTAATATGTTTAGTTGGTTAGTATCTTAGAAGATAAAGGAGAATATTTTATGTAACAAACTGAATATCTTTATTATTTTTATCTTTATATAATATCTTCTCTAAGTTAGTATAAACAGAAGTGCAATTAGGGTTATACAACTTTCATTCACGTAATAAAAAATTACATTGTTCTTTCTCACGGCTACCACAAACAAGATACAACTTTTCTCTAAACATGATCCTATTAGTTTCTAATACATTTCCCTTTCAGAAAAACAAAACTTACACTTGGTTTTCAGAAGAGAAGAAACATACAAGAGAAAAAACGATAATCTAGTTTTTTTTTTGTTGTAATCTTGTCTTATAAGAAGTTAAGAACCATTGGCATCACTTTCCTAATATTAATTAACGTCGGTGCTACACATCAGAACAAGTGTATTTGTCATTACAAAAATATTATTGTAGCCAGGCTTCGAACCCGAAGATTATGGTTATAAAAAAAAAGGGAAATATCTCAAGAAACCTCGAGGTTTGAGCGAATTTCATAAAATACCTTTGAGGTTTTATTTTCATTACGAGATATCCTTGATCTCGAGGTTTCATTTTTTTACAATCTACCCCGATGTTTCATTTTCATTACGATACACCCTTAAAGTTTCAATTTGATTACAGGATACCCCTTCTTCAGATTTTGATATATTATATTTTTCATATCCCAATTTACCCTCACACCATATACCCGTGCAATAACCTCATGAATATATGGTTAAAGTTTTGTTAAAATTTGAAACTTAAATAAAATGCACAAAAAAATTAAAGATCATATAAATTTGAAATTAATATTAAAAAATAAACATAACTAAAAAACAAACAAAAAATAAAATTAAATAAATGGAAATGACTGAAAAATAAAAATTAAATTATTTTGAAATATAAACATAAATTGTTAAGGTGTTAGATAGAGATGACTTAAAGTTGTAAAAAAATTATAACAATAATATGAAGAATATTAAAGTAAAAAATTTCATATAGTACATAAAAAATTCATTATTTTAAATTAGAAAAAAATAAAGCATAAAAACCATAAAATATGATCATTTCTCTTGTGATTATTGATATCAAATAATATCTTTCCTAATAAATTTTTACTATAATTTATAAAATTGTCTTATATTTAATGTAATTTTTATAAAGTTTTTATGATTTAAGTCACCACTATAATAGTTCTTATATTAAGTAATAATATATGTTTTTTTTTGATTTTATTTGTTGTTTAGTCATTTCTATTTTTTTTAAACCTTTATCTAATTCTTTTTTGTTTATTAATTATATTTATGTTTTTTAATTGAATTCAAATTTTAATTGATCTTTAATTTTTATGTGTATTTTGTTCATATTTTAAATTTTTTTAAAAATTGATCATAGACCCCTAGGTTATTGTGGGGCATATGGTGCGAGGGTAAAGTGGATCCATGAAAAATATGATATATTAGAATCTGAACGAATGACATCTCGTAATAAAATTGAAACCTCAGGGGTATATCGTAATGAAAATGAAACCTCAAGGGTATATCGAAAAGAAAATGAAACATCTGGGGTATCTCATAATAAAAATGAATCTTTGGGGGTATTTCATAAAATTTGCTTAAACCTCGGCGGTATCTCGTAAAATTTCCAAAAAAAAAAGAACCCGGAAGATTATAGAAGACGTAATTAGGCCCCATTGTTTTGCACAAGTTTCAGCTGGTTTACGCATTATATGCTAGGACGATCAGCTCAGCTCATTTTTTTAGGTGTATTATGGGTCTGGTACCATCTAACCACGGAGTTTATTCAAAACTGCATTATCAGTTGGTTAATCAGTTTGTTTACGCATTATCAGTTCGTGTTACATAGTATCAGTTGGTTTATTAGTTCAAATAATCTAATACAAATAAAACAACTTATATTGATTTTTATACAATCATCTAGTTTTGAAATCAATCATCAGTCCATATTAGCTGATTAGACGGTGTACTACTGTAACTTTTATGATCTAACTGTGAAGCATTTTGTTTTCAGAGAAAATGGACAAAACTCGACCAAATTTGACCAAAACTAGATATTCATTTTTATGCTCAGCGTTATGCGTCCATGTCCTACTTGGTGCAAGACACACAAGCTCCATGTGTACGCATTTGTCTCAAATATAACGTATATAATTACAACTTTTTACATGTTCATATTATTTTCCCATAATGTAGTTATATATGTATTTTTGATATATAAAAATTGTACATGTGGTGTATAAAAACTGTACTAATATATGTAGAAAGATACATATTGAATTCTGATGTTACTGAAATTATACTAAATGTATATATTGATTTTTTAAATTATACAGAAAACTTACAAAACCTGTACATTTAATGTATACAAACTATATAGTTATAAATATAGCTAAAAATAACTATATAGGTGTAGCTAATAGTGATTAACCAGATCATGTACATTACAAATGTAGTATACACGAGCTTTTAAATTATTAAACTGAGATACATCTTAACTGTCTTCTTCACATCATTCAACATACATTAGAATCCACGAACAAAACATATTGGATATGATCCTCCTTAAGGTCCTCAAGATTAACCCACAACTTATATTCAGCAACATTATGTGCATACACAAAAGTAGTTAGACATTCAAAACTAAGTAGTCTTGATTTTACATTGCAGTGGAGTAGTTGACTAGGACTCTTCTAATTGACCAATTCACATAGTGCATCCGGAAAACCAAAACCCTACACTTATTGCCCAACTTCATATTTGATACGAAGCTCCATTCATCAATAAACTTAGTAACCTTCTCAAATGTGGACTACTTATTCTAGTCTTAGCTAGATAATCCAATTACTCTTAACTTTATAAAGGCATCAAATCTTCCAACCATTTCCCTTGATTAATTCAGGCATGAAGCCCTCAAATTTTCAAATAAACTTACCCATTCAAAGATTACTAATTATTTTTATTAAGATCATACGGCAAGCTAATCAACTGTCCAACATTTTCATTTCTTGTACCCATGTTAGAACAGGCCCTTTTTAGATTTTGATGATAGCAACTGTCTTTATTAGACTAATGCTTGTTCTAGTATTTCAGGAATAAAAATTATTATAATCGTTTGGTCACAAATGGATTCTTGTGTTTGATCAGTGCCCAATGAACGGGCACTTGTCCACGATCGATAGCTCAAAGACGAAACTAAGAGAAGACTCACACTCACTACCGGAACTAGTACTAGTGATGTGACTGATGATATGGACCACTTGTATGCTGCAATCATAACTAAGAAACTTCCAGGATACTAACCTACGAACAACTTTTGAAGAAACTACCGAAATCCCAACTTAAAGTTAGCTGAGATATCAACTTGCCCTGCATATACTACCTTTCGACTAAGCCTCCATGTCTTGCCTACAAGTCTAGATCAAAACTTTAAACAAATCTTTTTAATTTTTTTACATCTTTGACAAATTACCATTTTTCATCATCATAAAATATTTACAATTATGGTTAGATAATGATTTAATATTATTAATAAGAATATAATATTTCTATTATAAACAAAATCAATCCGATATAAGATGAGATAGATGTATTGCAATTCAAATAATATAACGCTATCTCATCTTTTATTTATAATAGAAATATATATTCTTATTTATAATATTTAATCATTATCAAATTAAAAATGCAAATATTTTAATGAAGATGAAAAATGATAATTAGTCGAAGAAGGTAAAAGACAAACATAAGAAAAAAATTAACTTGTTTAAATTTTTGTTCATGTTTAATATTTGAGAATTGTTTTTTTATTTTATATCTTCTTATAATTTTATTACCCTTTTAAATATCTCTATAGTTATTTATATTTTTTAATTTTTTAATTTTATATGAAAAAATTCATAAAATGCATATGAATAAAAAAGTGACATGTTGTGAACTTAAAACATACTCTGTAATGTCAGGGGTCACAAAATGGGGGTATACTATGAATTTTAAAACTTTTCTGTGACATATGATGAACAAATTTCCTCTGCCCAAAACAAACGACCTCTTAAACCAATGTGAACAAACCCAAAACGAAAATTTTAAACCCAAATAACGAACACCAACAATGACACTTAAAAGGAAAACGCATATTCGAACCTGAAGGTGGTGCCACCTTGTAAGGTGGCACCTATTTTGTCTTTTTGTGGTTTATCATTTTGTAAAACTTTAAAATGTTGTATTTTATTATATATAAGTCCAAATGACATACTCCCTCCGTTCAACAATATCTGTCATTTTAGAAACTTGCACGTTTATTAAGGAGAGTAGAATAATGACGCATGTACCCATACTTTTTACTTGTCCATTTAGATAATAATTATTTTTGTGTTGAATAGTAGGGTTAAAAGTGGAAAAAAGTGTGTCAAAAAGCTAGAATGACACATATTTTTGAACAAGAATCACAACCTAAAATGACAGATATTAATTAACGGAGGGAGTAATATTTATACCATTGTTCATCGTAATTCGAGCTTTTCAAAATAAGACCAATCATGAATACGTTTTGATAATTTTTTTTATTTTTTGTATGTACTTATTTTTTTAAATTCATTGTGAATCTTAAGTTTAGGAAAAGTGAATCAAAGGTTGTTAAAAAGCGAATCGAAGGTTGTTGAAAAGTGAATCAGAGAGTTGCGTAATAGTGAATAAGAGATTTTAAAAAAAGTGAATCTCATAAACCGAAATTGTTTAACTAAAGTGATTCTGATTGTGTGACTAGTGTGAATCAGAGGTTTTAGAAAAGTGAATCAAAAGTTGTTAAAAAGTGAATCAGAAGTTGTTACAAAGTGAATCTCGTAAGCGTAGATTGTTTAACTAAAGTGATTAAGAGGTTTAAGAAATGTAAATCAGAGGTTTTTATAAAGTGAATCACGCGTTTAAGAAAAGTGAATCGGAGGTTTAAGAAAAGTAATTCTCGTAAATAAAGATTGTTTAACTAAAGTGAATAAGAGGTTTAAGAAAAGTGAATGAGAGGTTTAAGAAAAGTGGATCAAAGGTTTTTTAAAGGTGAATCAAAGGTTTAAGAAAAGTGAATATTTTGTTTAATACTAGTAAAAGTTAATCCTACCACAAACTTATGCGAGAACAATATGAACCTTTCATTTATTGAAAGTGGACCTTAAACCTTGCACTACAAATCATACAAATGTCTTCGACGTTTTTAACTTTACTATGGTGGTTTTTAGAGTGTTTGGGGTAAGATTCATTTTGTTAATGAATAAGGTTCATTTTATTATTAAAGAAGATTCATTTTGCTAATGTATAAGATTCACTTTAAAAATACCTAATATATATTCATTCTAAAACTATGAAATTTTAAGTTTACCAAAACATATCCATGATACAACTTGTTTTGAAGAGCATAAAAAATGATGAACAATGGTATATTTTTTTATTTTTGCACTTATATTTTATGAGTTATAACATTTTGAAAAAAAAAATTCTCTCTCCTCCTCCATATGTGCGTGTTGTTTCTTTTTTTTATTATTTTTATTTTATTCTCTTACTTTTTGAAATACCCCAAATCTAATTAACATTATAAAACCATTATTTAATGGAAAATAATCCAAATATAAATCATTTCACGTACGCATACAAACCCATGCATGAGAACGTTACGTAAAAATAGTCGTTTCTCCATAAACGCTAAAACGCCTTAGAAACAAATGGTCAAGCATGACCTTGTATGACCTTCTAAAACTTAAACCTAATGGTCATACACTCATTATATGAATATATAAACATATTCCCTAAGCTATATTTAGTCAAAAAACGTAAAACGCTCGGGAGTGCTCACGCACGCCCCTTAAAGCATGAAAAGTCCGGAGGAGTGCCGAGGTGGCACGAACTCCTATAAAATTAATTCCTAGAGTTCCTAACATCATTATTAACCATCCTAAAGAGAACCCACGAAGTGGTTTCTCAAAATTCAACAAAAACCACAGGAGGATTTCTTAGCGCTCCTTTTTGCCCGGGAGTGTCCCGATGGCCCGTTATGTCGTGGGTTGATGTAACCCCATACAACTCAATGTAATGTCTTAATATATCATTATTTACTATAATAAGTGTTTATAAACACTTGGAACTCATAAAGACAATTTATTTCCCAAAATTTCCTTAGAGCACAAAAACACACCTTCGGGTGTCACTAAAACGCGTTTTACGCAATTACCTTGTAGTTTTTGACATGCCACGAATTAAGAATCTTAAATAGGGTTAAAATGACCTTCTAAATCAGTTGAAGGCAGTGTCAAACCAGGTGCTCTATAGGGGCCGATTTTATGTCCAAAAACTAGTATAAAACTTGCATTAAAAATTTATAAAAGGCATAAGACATGGTGACTCACCTTCCCATGTGCTATAATACTTAATGTCAAAGTATGTAGGTCTCATTTGACCACCAAGCTGTCGAAATAATGCCATGGAACAAGGCCATGTGAGCTAGACAAAAACAAAATGCAAAAAGCAAAAAGCAAAAAGTAGATCTAGATTCCACCTTTTTGATTTCTTAAAATTCAAGTGACCATCCAAGCTTGTCCTTGGCTCGTCAATGCCGATTGAGACACCCCATTTAAGCCCTAAGTTCGGCCACCTACAAGAGAAGAAGAAGACAAGCTTAGCATAGAAAAATCAAAGGAATAAAACCTTACCTAACTTACCTTGTCTTCTAGCTCACATTATTTTCTTCCACCTTGCCTTGCCTTGTCTGCAGGCATTATGGCCGACACACATGCTGGAAACATGGCAGCTTATTGAGCCAATAACCCATGTAATAAACTAAGGAAAGAATAGTCAATTGACATTAAAATTTTACAAAACAAAAATCAATCAAACTTGCATTCTCTTCTTCTTACGTGAGCCTAGCCTCATTCTTTCCCTTGCACACACCATTGCCGATTTGGTAAGGCTCTCTCCTCTCTCTTCTTGCTTCATCTTCTTCCTTTGAAGCTCTTAAGTCCATTAATGGAGTTTTAACTTCTATCTTCATCTTTAAGGTAATTTCCTAGCATTTCTTGTCAAGCCTTGAAGCAAAACTCTTCCTAGCACACCATAGCATTTCGGCATCAACTAATGTTCCAAGGAGGTTGTCCAAACCAACATTAAACCAAGGAGCATCTCAAGGTTATCTTAAGGTAGTTTTCATGCTTGAAAATCCTTAAAGCACATTTTTGTGTGTAACCGATTTCTACTTCTTCTAAAGTTCTTTTCTTCTTCATTTTCATGAAGGAAAGTTTGTTCTTCATCCACCTTAAGTGAGCCGAATTTATAAGGAGAAAAAGCTTAAGGTAAATTCTTGGAAAGCTACTTACAAATCTACTTAAGATCTTTATTGAAGATCTAACACCTAAACTCCTTCACCACTTGCATATAACCGAAGTGGATCATCAAAACTTCCTTGGAGAAAGCTTGGAGATTCAAGAAGAGTTCAATCACTTAACCACCTTTGTTAAGAAGTAAGTTTACTAAGCTAATGTTTATGTTTTAAGCTTGGTTAAGCTTCTAAAAATTATACAAAAATCATGTACATCTCCTAGGGTAATTAAAACCGAAACTATATGGTATTATATGCCAAAAAAATATAATCTATAACATATATGGAAAATGTTTACCTTAAGACACATTTTTGTGTCACAAAATTTATTTATGTTACATATCAATTCAAGCCGAATTGTCAAGGGCATAAATACTTATTTTGAGCTAAGAATCAATATAAGACATTACAATAATTTTTACATGAGTTATAACTCCTATGAATTATGTATAATATTTTGACATATAAATCCACTTTTATATACTATATGGTCACTATTAAATTATGGCCAAATGTTCTAAGTGATAAATAGTTTTAATGAGCTACTTATGTATAAAACTTATATTATAAAGTTTGGTGAGTTAAAAATATTATTAGTGCTTAAATGGCTAATTAATTAAGTTATGTGGCTAAAATGTAATTTTTACAAAGTTTGGTGTATATATTGTAAAAACCAAGAGTTAAGGGAATGTTTGGAGTAAATATGATATAATATAAGGTTAGGAATTAAGTTTATGAATTTTAAATAATTTAAACAAGTGTTAAAATAACATTTTATAAAGTTTTGGGCTATTATGTAATTTATAAAACTTATTATGAAAGTTTGGAGTAGAATATGGGCGAAATCATAATTAAGAGAACGATTAAGTTCACATTCGAAATTTTGAGAAATTAAATATTTAAACTATAGTTTATAGTTATTAAGTAACTATTATAAAGTTTTGGGGTGAAAATGTAATTAATGGAAAGTATATGACAAAGCCGAAATACTTTGGGTTCGTTTTGTAATTTAAGAATTTATATATATATATATATATATTCGGCATTTATGGAGAATTAAAATTAAAACTATAGTTTATAAGACATTATGTAAAGATTATAAGATTTTGTGGTTAAATTGTAATTATAGAAAGTATATATATAGGCCGAGAATTTAAGGGGCTAAATGGTGATTTTGAAAAGTTATAATATTCCAAAAGAAATATACCAAAATATTAATGGTAGATTTGGAATTTAATTAAATAAGGAATTAAAACTATATAATATAATGAGATTAGAATTTCAATATAAAGTTTATGAATTAATGAGGTTGTTTTGTAAATAACCGAAATATAAGGTAAGAATTTAGATTTAAATAATTATAGGTCCTATATGGATACTTGGAGGAATTAGAAGAAAGAATTTTGGTTAAAGGAGTTATGAGGTTAAAACTATGACTTATATAGTTGTAAGGAAATTAAAGGTAACCGATAAATATTATTTGTAGTTAAGAAAGGGAGTAATAAAAACTATAAGAATATTATGTCCATGTATGACATATAAATATAGTTAAGAAATTATAAGTTTTTATGTCACCTAGACAATTAAAATAAACAACAAATATAGTACATGAATAAATAAATACATACATGTACAATAAAGGATTTATAAATAAATCAAAAGGAATAACAAATAAGTTATACATTAAATCATGAGGTAATTAAAAGAAATAAACCTCACATGAAATAACAAATAGGAAATCTGTCGAAAGATCCAATAAAATTATTATATAAGGGTAACATAAATTAACCCTCTCAGTTAATCCTATTCTAGGACTTTGTTTGACCCGACGTTGACCAGTGTATAATCAACTGCAACCTACGGTGAACGGTATGGGATTCTTGCAACCTGTTTTCTACCGGATTACACCGGCTTGTGTGCTATCTATTGTTTGAAATAACGACCAAGATAATTACTGTAAAACGTTGCTTACTCTTGTGCACTGTGGTATTATTTTATGTGCGTGAATGATGCTAACTACAACGTGTATGTCCCACGCATACAAACACTACTATACCAGTGGACTAAATACCTGCGCTTTATTATACCGAGAACTTGTACTCAAGTCTCTCACTAACTTCACTTTATAACAAACGTCATTATCCTAAACGTGATAACTGACAATACACATTGTGTTCTTGTTTAACGTCCTTGTATGACACCTAACAATTCTATACTACGAGAACGAGGAGCCCAGTTGGATCTGGCCATTCATGCTACAGGAGTTGTACCTGTCTCAGGTCGTCTCCTATTCTATTTACGTCGCGACGGAACAGTTCAAGTGGGGAGGAAGACTTTATTCCTCTCGAGGGTTCAATTCCCAACAGTACAAGTGGAGGGACTTTATCTCTGAGGGCATTACCCAACCTTTCTCTATAACGAGGTCACTATACCTCACTATATTGACATACTCTTATACATCTGTCAGTCCCACTGTGTGGACCCGACTATCAAATGATTACAGTTCATCTAACTTGACCTTCTGAAGTCTTGTTTTATGTAACATTGTTGTCCTTGTATGGATGCTTGTTATTATCATACTATGCTTGTTTACAGCTTTACAAAAAAAATGAACTGCATGTATTCGACAAAGTAGTTGGTGTGGCCCGGTAGACGATGGGCTGCACGTTTTCCATACCAGCATTGTTTGCTGAGCCCCTTTGGGGGCACCCCCATTTTTCAGGTACCTGAAGTTGAGAAGATTACCACACCGAGTGTAGGTGGGGTAGATTCAAGCTATGGGAGTCTCCTACTAGTTATTTGTTTTACTTAAGTATTTTACATTTGAGTTTGATTCCTAGTATCTCGGATTGTATTCGTATTCAGACCGTGACTTTTGGAGATTGTATTTGGAGTTAGCCTTGTTGGTCACAAGGGTGGCCAACGGCATTGTAATACCGCCCGGTTGTTGTATTTATTTCCGCTGCAGTTGTATTTTATTTGGGAGTGATCGCCGTACAGGTTATTGGATTTCGGGTTGGGGTGTTACAAAAAGTGGTATCAGAGCGTAGTTACACTCTGGATACAAGGATACACCGAGATTAGGATTTCTAAAGCTTTAGGTTACGGGTTGAGAGATAGTTTAGCAAGGAGTTTAAGTTAGTTTTTACTTAGACTACTATCCAAGACCAAGATTGTGACCACAGTATCTAATATACCTCAACATCCTGCAGATGTCAGGAAGAGGAGGACGTGGACAGGCCGAGAGGAGCCAACCATCAGGCTGGCAGACATTGCTACTTTAATAGCTCAAGCATTTGCACAGGCGAGGGTTGCACAGCAGCAGCAGCTACCTCCACCACCACCACCCAGAGAGAGAGATTGGGTGAAGAGTTTGGCCGATCTGAGGCCTACTGCATTCAAGGGGCAGACTGACCTTGCACACTTGGAGACTTACATTATGGAGATGGAAACAGCGTTCGAGACACAGTCCCAGCTAGGGAAAAAGTGAGACTCGCTGCCTTTACCTGAAAGATGCAGCAAGAGATTGGTGGAATATGGTGAAGGCCGACCACCTGGATGACCCAGCTTTCACTTGGGGACACTACCCTGCACTACTGAGGGGCAATACTACCCGGCCCACACCAGGATGGTGAAGACTAGGGAGTTTGATGCACTGGAGCAGACGGGAAAGATGACGTAGATGAATATTATGCGAAGTTTACTTCCCTACTCCGACTACTGCCCGGATTAGGTTACTCGGACCAGGTTTTGGTCGACCGGTTCTACGGGGGACTGAGTCCTCGACTCCAGTTTGGGATGTGACCAATCATTCCCACCAGCTTACAGGTAAAACAGGAGAGACATAAACCAGTTGAAATTTTATTACCTACTATACCCCGTCATGGGAGATTTGGAGATGATACCTTGAGATTTCAGGAATGTTACCATGCTGCCTCCATTGTGGAGATCACATGCAAGAGAAGGGATGCTTTGAGCTCCCAAAAGAGAAAGGACGGACCTGGCAGTGAGGATGCCAAGCAGGGAAACTCCAACAGAAGGAACAAACCCTTCAAAAAGGCCAGGGGTCCTATCAAGGGAAGGGGAACCAGACTACTGGGAACCCCCAGTCAGGAACCACGGAGCAGCAAACTCACAGAAAACCTACCCATCTAAGGGTAGGCACTAACAAGCAGTTAAATTTGAAACTTTTGTGATTACTCAGTACCGTTGGAATATATAATTGACCTCGATTGTAATAGGTTCTGGACATGGCTCAAACACGGGCCAGAGGTATGTCCGCCACTTCAACTGTAGACAGTGTGGAAAGGATCACCCCGGCGTGGACTGCCAAGGGGAGAAAGTCCAGTGCCGCCACTGTCAGATATGGGGACACCGAGCCTTCGAGTGCATTAAGAACCCGGAGAGCAGGAACTACCGCCCGGGAGCAAAGGCAAACACCGGCCATAAGAATGGAGCTAGCGATACTCGCCCTCCACCAACAAACCAAGCTCAGGGGAATAAGGGCAAAGGCCCAGCATCGGGACCCGCCCTGCATGTCATGGACCGCTCAGATGAGGCTGGTCCTTCTACCAACCCAGGTACTTCTAAACCCATGTGAACCTGTTATTGAGCAATGGATGATGTGAATGAGTGCTTGCATGCCTTGATTGCCTAGTTGCATAGGAAAGAACTAATAAGACTCACTAGTAGAATTTTAAACCACGTAGGAAGCTATAAGATATGCTTTCCTATCCCCTCACCGCCCTCCCTGGAAGAAAACATTATCAAAGTACAAGAACCAGGGAACGAACAATGTAAGGTTATCCAACCAGGTTTGATATTACTCAAAGGATACCAAACTCCGGAGACACAAATTGCAATCATCAGAAGATGTCAAGAATTGGGAGCAGGACCAGGAGGGTTCTACACTCCAGAATTTCCAGGAGGATCAAAGATGAAGCTGAAAATGATGTGCTTAGGAAAGGATTGGAATCCTTACTCAAAGACCTACCAGGATACAAGAAATGGAGATGGAGCACAAGTACCAAAAATCCCAGAAGAATTTTTACAAATTGTGGAACAAGCAGTTAATACAGCTCAACAGCTAGAAGAAGATCCAGTTCCCAATCTAAGGGCTGATCTATGTATCATCAACTTCTATGAAGAAGGAGGCCGCTTAGGACTACATCAGGACAAGGATGAAACACAAGGGTCCCTCGATCAGGGGATACCAGTATTGTCTTTGTCAATTGGAGATGACGCAGAGTTCCTTTATGGCGAGCAGAAGCGTGTGGACCTTGCAAAGAAAATCATATTGAATTCAGGAGATGTTTTAATAATGGGTGGAAAGTCAAGGTTGCTATACCATGGAATTAAAAGGATTAAATAAACACACACCTTCGACAGTGATAAACACCACTCACATGAAACCAGGAAGATTAAGTTTGACTTTTAGAAAGTACTAGTGTTGTAATTGTTTTTGGACATCTGAAAGGAGATCATCTCATCAATGAAGCATTATTGTTATGAAAGTGAATGTTTTCGACCCCATCATATATCAAAGTACTTACCCAGATTCTGTTGTTAGGTTGTGCTAAGGAGACGGAAGGTGCCTTAAGTATTCTTACTGAGGAGGAGGCCAGCAAGGGCGGCGCGATCCTCACTGGTACCTTTCCTGTTAATGGAGTGGATGCATTAGTACTGTTCGACTCCGGAGCCTCACATACTTTCGTTTCGCCTTCGCTTGCGGGGAAGTTGGGGCTAGACGCTGTAGAGTTACCTGATTTTAAGGTGGCACTCCCGTCTAAGGAGAAGATCAGTTGCACTCGTCTTTATAGAGGAGCCACTATCCGTATTAAGGAGGAGGAATTTCCCATTGACCTTATTGAGTTCAGAGGTCTAGGATTCGACGTTATAGCCGGGATGGACTGGTTGGGGCGGCACAGAGGCCGCATTCTTTGTGCAGAGCGCAGACTGTTACTTAAGAGCCCATCAGGAGTGACAGTATCATACCGCCAGAGCCCTAGAGCACCATCAATAAAAGTGATATCTGCTATGTCCATGTACAAACACGTCAGGAAGCAGAAGGAAGTATACTTATGCTATGTTCAGGATGTAGAGCACGACCCTGATTTTGATCCAGATATGCCAGTGGTGTCAGAATTTCCAGATATTTTTCCAAAGGAACTTCCAGGCTTACCGCCACCCAGAGAGGTAGAGTTCTCCATTGAATTACTACCAGGTACCGGTCCCATAGCTAAGGCACCGTACCGTATGGCACCAGCAGAGATGGCTGAGTTGAAGGAACAGTTGAAGGATTTGGACAAGGGATACATACGACCTAGCGTATCTCCTTGGGGAGCACCAGTTCTTTTTGTGAAGAAGAAGGATGGAAGCCTTCGGTTATGTATCGATTACAGAGAGCTTAATGCAGTGTCAGTGAAGAACAAATATCCACTACCACGAATTGACGATTTGTTTGATCAGTTAAGAGGAGCAAAGGTGTTTTCAAAGATCGATTTGAGATCAGGATACCATCAGATACCTATCAGGGAGCAAGACAGAGAAAAGACAGCTTCAGAACACGATGGCCACTATGAGTTTACAGTTATGCCTTTTGGCTTGTCAAATGCACCAGCAGTCTTCATGGATTTAATGAACAGATTATTCAGAGAGCAGCTGGATAAGACCGTGGTTGTATTAATCGATGACATCCTAATTTATTCAAAGTCTAAGGAAGAGCATGAGAGTCACCTCCGACATGTACTGAGATCTTAAGGGAGAACCAGCTTTATGCTAAGTTCTCCAATGTGAGTTTTGGTTAGACAGAGTTTCCTTTCTAGGACATGTTATCTCAGACGCTGGGATCGCAGTGGATCCAGCAAAAATAGAAGCAGTTCGCACCTGGCCTAGGCCAAAGACAGTGACTGATATCAGGAGTTTCCTTGGGTTAGCAGGTTACTACAGGAGGTTTGTCAGAGACTTCTCCAAAATAGCAAAACCTATGACAGTTTAATGAAAAGGACGCACCATTCACATGGACTACAGAATGTGAGACCTCATTCCAGTATTTGAAGATGCTTTGACATCAGCACCAGTTTTGACTATACCTGAAGGCACAGAGGGTTATGAAGTTTACTGTGATGCATCAGGCAGGGATTAGGGTGTGTACTCATGCAGAATGGGAAGGTAGTCGCCTACGCTTCCCGACAGCTGAAGAAACATGAGGAGAACTATCCCACACATGACTTGGAGCTTGGAGCAATTGTTTTTGCATTGAAGATCTGGCGCCACTACCTGTATGGTGTCCAGATGACCGTATACTCGGATCATAAAAGTTTGAAATATGTATTCACCCAGAAGGAGTTAAACATGAGACAGAGAAGATGGGTTGAATTTCTCAAGGATTACGACATCGATTTGCAGTACAAAGAGGGAAAAGCTAATGTAGTAGCAGACGCATTGAGTCGACGAGCACATTCCTTAAATGCCATTGTGGCTAGCTCGAGTCTTATAGACGACATACGTAGCGCACAGCAGAATGATCAGCGAATGATGGAGATCAGTCAGAAGTTGTCTGACGGTACATTTGAAGGTGGGAAGTATGAGTTTCAGTTACATGATGATGGACTGATCAGATTAAGGGCAGATTATGTATTCCCAGAGACAGCACAGATAAAAGAGCATATTCTTCGAGAGTCCCACACTTCTTCCACATCTGTCCATCCAGGAGCTTCTAAGATGTACAAAGATCTAAAGAGGTATTTCTGGTGGAGTGGTATGAAGGGCGACGTGACAGAATATGTGATTCGATGTCTCACTTGTCAGAAAGTGAAATTCGAACATAGACGACCAGGAGGTATGGTACAGTCTATGCCAGTTCCAGAGTGGAAGTTTTATGATATCTCTATGGACTTCGTGGTGGGACTACCACCTACGAGAGGAGGACTAAATATGATTTGGGTTGTTGTTGATCGACTGACTAAGTTGCTAGGTTTATTCCGATGAAAGACACTTGGAAAGTGCAAAGTTGGCAGAACTATTTGAGAAGGAGATTATCAGACATCATGGAGTACCAAAGACTATTGTTTCAGATCGAGATACTAGATTTCTCTCACGATATTGGCGAGCTACTCGCGAAGCACTTGGAACTGAATTGAAGCTTAGCACAGCATTTCATCCTCAGACGGATGGTCAGTCAGAGAGGACTATTCAGACCTTAGAGGACATGCTACGAGCATGTGCCTTGGATTTCCAGGGCAGCTGGATAGATAGATTACATCTCATCGAGTTTGCATACAATAACAGCTATCACGCCTCTATACAGATGTCACCCTTTCAAGCACTATATGGCAGACCATGTCGCACACCATTGTGCTGGGACGAGTCTAGTGAGACCGTCATCATTGGGCCTGAGTACTTGGAGCAAGTCCAGGCAGAAGTACAACAAATCAGAAATAACATGAAAGCAGCACAAGACAGACAGAAATCATATGCTGATGAGAGCGACGAGACCTTGAGTTCGCGGTTGGCGACCAGGTATTTCTACGAGTATCACCCATGAAGGGTGTATTCAGATTTGGACAGAAGGGCAAGCTAAGCCCGAAATTTGTAGGACCCTACGCTATCACAGAGCGGGTGGGCCTTGTGGCAATCGACTTGATTTGCCAGCAGAGTTGGGCAAAGTACACAATGTTTTTCACGTGTCTCAGCTTAAGAAATACATGCCTCATCCTTCTCATGTTCTACAACCAGAGACACTCTCATTAGAACCAACAATGCGGTATGTGGAAACACCGCAACGAATCTTAGATAGAAAGACACGAGATACTCGAAACAAGTCTGTGAGCCTCGTAAAGGTTCTTTGGTCGAACCGATGTTGAAGAGGCCACATGGGAACTAGAAGCGGATATGCGAGCAAAGTTTCCCTCATTATTTACCGACTAGACACTTTAGTCTAGGGTACGGGGCGTACCCCTTTTTTGGGGGGGTAGAGCCTTTTTCGTTTGTGAGTTTATTATGCATTTTGTTGCACTTTGTGCATTTCTATGACACCTTGTCTTGTATGTGTTCTTGTGTAACACTGTATTTGAATGTACTTTGTACTTCTACTTGCTGATGTGTACTTCGTTACACTACAATGGAAAGATTATGTGCACTACGTTGCACTATTTGAAATGAAACGTGATTGTGTTACTACATTACACTACATGTGTATATGATATGACCTTCCAAAGTATTCCTGTTGTGTTTGATGTACACTATGAACTTAGGAATATAGAGACTTGGGACTTGATCCCTAAAAACTAGATTGAGTTGTGGATGCTTAGTGGAACTTGATTCCCCATAACCTTATAAATTTAGATATGAGACTTCGGGGCGAAGTCCTTTTTAATGGGGGTAGATGAAATACCCCAAATCTAATTAACATTAAAAAAACCATTATTAATGGAAATAATCCAAATATAAATCATTTCACGTACGCATGCAAACCCATGCATGAGAACGTTACGTAAAAATAGTCGTTTCTCCATAAACGCTAAAACGCCTTAGAAACAAATGGTCAAGCATGACCTTGTATGACCTTCTAAAACTTAAACCTAATGGTTATACACTCATTATATGAATATATAAACATATTCCCTAAGCTATATTTAGTCAAAAAAACGCAAAACGCTCGGGAGTGCTCACGCACGCCCCTTAAAGCATGAAAAGTCCGGAGGAGTGCCGAGGTGGCACGAACTCCTATAAAATTAATTCCTAGAGTTCCTAACATCATTATTAACCATCCTAAAGAGAACCCACGAAGTGGTTTCTCAAAATTCAACAAAAACCACAGGAGGATTTCTTAGCGCTCCTTTTTGGGGAGTGTCCCGATGGCCCGTAAATTATGGCGTGGGTTGATGTAACCCCATAAAACTCAATGTAATGTCTTAATATCATTATTTACTATAATAAGTGTTTATAAACACTTGGAACTCATAAAGACAATTTATTTCCCAAAATTTCCTTAGAGCACAAAAACACACCTTCGGGTGTCACTAAAACGCGTTTTACGCAATTACCTTGTAGTTTTTGACATGCCACGAATTAAGAATTTTTAAATAGGGTTAAAATGACCTTCTAAATCAGTTGAAGCCAGTGTCAAACCAGGTGCTCTATAGGGGCCGATTTTATGTCCAAAAACTAGTATAAAACTTGCATTAAAAATTTATAAAAGGCATAAGACATGGTGACTCACCTTCCCATGTGCTATAATACTTAATGTCAAAGTATGTAGGTCTCATTTGACCACCAAGCTGTCGAAATAATGCCACGGAACAAGGCCATGTGAGCTAGACAAAAACAAAATGCAAAAAGCAAAAAGTAGATCTAGATTCCACCTTTTTGATTTCTTAAAATTCAAGTGACCATCCAAGCTTGTCCTTGGCTCTTCAATGCCGATTGAGACACCCCATTTAAGCCCTAAGTTCGGCCACCTACAAGAGAAGAAGAAGACAAGCTTAGCATAGAAAAATCAAAGGAATAAAACCTTACCTAACTTACCTTGTCTTCTAGCTCACATTATTTTCTTCCACCTTGCCTTGTCTTGCATTATGGCCGAACACATGCTGGAAACATGGGCATTTATTGAGCCAATAACCCATGTAATAAACTAAGGAAAAGAATAGTCAATTGACATTAAAAATTTACAAAACAAAAATCAATCAAACTTGCATTCTCTTCTTCTTACGTGAGCCTAGCCTCATTCTTTCCCTTGCACACACCATTGCCGATTTGGTAAGGCTCTCTCCTCTCTCTTCTTGCTTCATCTTCTTCCTTTGAAGCTCTTAAGTCCATTAATGGAGCTTTAACTTCTATCTTCATCTTTAAGGTAATTTCCTAGCATTTCTTGTCAAGCCTTGAAGAAAAACTCTTCCTAGCACACCATAGCATTTCGGCATCAACTAATGTTCCAAGGAGGTTGTCCAAACCAACATTAAACCAAGGAGCATCTCAAGGTTATCTTAAGGTAGTTTTCATGCTTGAAAATCCTTAAAGCACATTTTTGTGTGTAACCGATTTCTACTTCTTCTATAGTTATTTTCTTCTTCATTTTCATGAAGGAAAGTTTGTTCTTCATCCACCTTAAGTGAGCCGAATTTATAAGGAGAAAAAGCTTAAGGTAAATTCTTGGAAAACTACTTACAAATCTACTTAAGATCTTTATTGAAGATCTAACTCCTAAACTCCTTCACCACTTGCATATAACCGAAGTGGAGCATCAAAAGTTCCTTGGAGAAAGCTTGGAGATTCAAGAAGAGTTCAAGCACCTAACCACCTTTGTTAAGAAGTAAGTTTACTAAGCTAATGTTTATGTTTTAAGCTTGGTTAAGCTTCTAAAAATTATACAAAAATCATGTACATCTCCTAGGGTAATTAAAACCGAAACTATATGGTATTATATGCCAAAAAAATATAATCTATAACATATATGGAAAATGTTTACCTTAAGACACATTTTTGTGTCACAAAATTTATTTATGTTACATATCAATTCAAGCCGAATTGTCAAGGGCAAAAATACTTTATTTTGAGCTAAGAATCAATATAAGACATTACAATAATTTTACATTAGTTATATCTCCTATGAATTTATGTATAATTATTTTGACATATAAATCCACTTTTATAACTATATGGTCACTATTAAATTATGGCCGAATGTTCTAAGTGATAAATAGATTTTAATGAGCTACTTATGTATATAAACTTATATTATAAAGTTTGGTGAGTTAAAAATATTTTATTAGTGCTTAAATGGCTAATTAATTAAGTTATGTGGCTAAAATGTAATTTTACAAAGTTTGGTGTATATATTGTAAAAACCGAGAGTTAAGGGAATGTTTGGAGTAAATATGATATAATATAAGGTTAGGAATTAAGTTTATGAATTTTAAATAATTTAAACAAGTGTTAAAATAACATTTTATAAAGTTTTGGGCTATTATGTAATTTATAAAACTTATTATGAAAGTTTGGAGTAGAATATGGGCGAAATCATAATTAAGAGAATTATTAAGTTCACATTCGAAATTTTGAGAAATTAAATATTTAAACTATAGTTTATAAGTTATTAAGTAACTATTATAAAGTTTTGGGGTGAAAATGTAATTAATGGAAAGTATATGACAAAGCCGAAATACTTTGGGTTCGTTTTGTAATTTAAGAATTTATATATATATATTCGGCATTTATGGAGAATTAAAATTAAAACTATAGTTTATAAGACATTATGTAAAGATTATAAGATTTTGTGGTTAAATTGTAATTATAGAAAGTATATATATATATGCCGAGAATTTAAGGGGCTAAATGGTGATTTTTGAAAAGTTATAATATTCCAAAAGAAATATACCAAAATATTAATGGTAGATTTGGAATTTAATTAAATAAGGAATTAAAACTATATAATATAATGAGATTAGAATTTAAATATAAAGTTTATGAATTAATGAGGTTGTTTTGTAAATAACCAAAATATAAGGGTAAGAATTTAGATTTAAATAAATATAGGTCCTATATGGATACTTGGAGGAATTAGAAGAAAGAATTTTGGTTAAAGGAGTTATGAGGTTAAAACTATGACTTATATAGTTGTAAGGAAATTAAAGGTAACCGATAAATATTATTTGTAGTTAAGAAAGGGAGTAATAAAAACTATAAGAATATTATGTCCATGTATGACATATAAATATAGTTAATAAATTATAAGTTGTTATGTCACCTAGACAATTAAAATAAACAACAAATATAGTACATGAATAAATAAATACATACATGTACAATAAAGGATTTATAAATAAATCAAAAGGAATAACAAATAAGTTATACATTAAATCATGAGGTAATTAAAAGAAATAAACCTCACATGAAATAACAAATACGAAATCTGTTGAAAGATCCAATTCTAGGACTTTGTTTGACCAGAAGTTGACCAGGGTATAATCAACTGCAACCTACGGTGAACGGTATTGGATTCTTGCAACCTGTTTTCTACCGGATTACACCGGCTTGTGTGCTATCTGTTGTTTGAAATAACGACCAAGATAATTACTGTAAAACGTTGCTTACTCTTGTGCACTGTGGTATTATTTTATGTGCGTGAATGATGCTAACTACAACGTGTATGTCCCACGCATACAAACACTACTATACCAGTGGACTAAATACCTGCGCTTTATTATACCGAGAACTTGTACTCAAGTCTCTCACTAACTTCACTTTATAACAAACGTCATTATCCTAAACATGATAACTGACAATACACATTGTGTTCTTGTTTAACGTCCTTGTATGACACCTAACAATTCTATACTACGAGAACGAGGAGCCCAGTTGGATCTGGCCATGCATGCTACAGGAGTTGTACCTGTCTCAGGTCATCTCCTATTCTATTTACGTCGCGACGGAACAGTTCAAGTGGGGAGGAAGACTTTATTCCTCTCGAGGGTTCAATTCCCAACAGTACAAGTGGGGAGGAAGACTTTATTCCTCTCGAGGGTTCGATTCCCACCTTTTTAAAGTACAGGAGTTAACTACGTTATCTTCTGAGGGACTAATTACCTAACCTTTCTCTATAACGAGGTCACTATACCTTCACTATATTGACATACTCTTATACATCTGTCAGTCCCACTGTGTGGACCCGACAACTATCAAATGATTACAGTTCATCTAACATGACCTTCTGCAGTCTTGTTTTATGTAAGATTGTTGTCCTGGTACGAATGCTTGTTATTATCATACTATGCTTGTTTACAGCTTTACAAAAAAAAAAAAATGAACTGCATGTATTCGACAAAGTAGTTGGTGTGGCCCGGTAGACGATGGGCTGCACGTTTTCCATACCAGCATTGTTTGCTGAGCCCCTTTGGGGGCACCCCCATTTTTCAGGTACCTGAAGTTGAGAAGATTACCACACCGAGTGTAGGTGGGGTAGATTCAAGCTATGAGAGTCTCCTACTAGTTATTTGTTTTACTTAAGTATTTTACATTTGAGTTTGATTCCTAGTATCTCGGATTGTATTCGTATTCAGACCGTGACTTTTGGAGATTGTATTTGGAGTTAGCCTTGTTGGTCACAAGGGTGACCAACGGCATTGTAATACCGCCCGGTTGTTGTATTTATTTCCGCTGCAGTTGTATTTTATTTGGGAGTGATCGCCGTACAAGTTATTGGATTTCGGGTTGGGGTGTTACACTTTTAGTTGAGCCAATAATATATTGACATATGGCATGAAGCCATATTACAAGGTGGAGCAAACTCCATGGTCTCCATTCTAAAGGAAAAAGCTCTGTTGCAGCCAGGTTTCGAACCCAGATTTATAGTTATATTATGATTTGATGTTGTGCTATGCAACTTTTATATTTGTTCCTTCTTTTAATTAAATGTATCCTCTAATTCTTCTGGAACCTCACCAACAGCATGTGCAATCATTTGCTCCAACATTTTAACATGTGGAACCTCAGTAGGTATAGTGCTGCTCGAGGTAGCTTGTACGGGTGTGTTATCTTCCCCATGGAATATCCAATCAAAGAACCGTACATAAAACCTTTCAGTGCTAAATGAACCTTAGCGACATCAGGCTTAAGATATTGTCTGTTTCTACACCTTGTCATGTCGCAAGGGCACTTAATTTTACCATCTTCCACACATTCAGGGTGTTGTAATGCAAAAAGCGACAAACTCTTCCATCTTCCTCAGCCATTCGGCAGAGATTCTACCTCTCTTAGAGGTTCTCTCATCGTACATCCACAACCTATCGGGTCTTATACCTATACTAATCAAACATTACTTTAGTTAAACTAATAAATGTTTTTTTTACTTTTCCGCTTATTTCTAAGCATCCCTCAAGGACGATTCAGAAATACCTACATCAGTTATCAACAGAACCCAAAATGTTGGGAGAAACATTCAAAGATATCATACTTGTTAATCAGCAAGTTGGTTCAAATACAGATTAAATCATCTACATAAAAAGAGTGCTAAACATCTACTGCTAAGTCACAAATTAATTAGTCCTGTTCGGTACAGCTTCAGTTACTAAAGTACACACGATATACTATATAGGTATTTCTAATAATAATGTCAGTTAAGAAATAATAATATAATCTTTAAATGATTGAAAATATGTAACTTTTAACTATTAAACTTGATATACATTCTTAATTATAAAATTTGATAATTAACTTTATTGAGGTTTTAGTATTTTTCATATATACAATAACACCATTATAACTCATATAGTTGGGGTAAGCTAGCATGAATTAAAATATTAAGTTGGGTATAAATTCATACATATAAAAGAATACAAATGTAATATGCTGGTGAAAGTACGTTAGATAGATTTTATTCGGGTATATCAATAACATTACTAATAACTTTTTGTATATATTATCTATATATATTATAAGCTACTAATTTGTTTTTTCTAAACTTCTAACTATTGTATTATTTATACTCTAATAAAACTGATAAAATTTTGTTTTTATGTAAAATAGTTACACTTTTTATTTATAAAATATAACGTTTATTTATGTAAAATAGTTACACTTTTTATTTATAAAATAGTTATACTCCAATTAGTCATGTTCGGTACAGCTTCAGTTACTTAAATTACGCAGCAACGACACTATATAGTTATGAAACCCTTAATTAGTAACTAACAACAACAAATTTTCCCTAAATGCTCAAAAATATCAAAAACTAACAACAAAAAATATAACACATCATCAATATATCAGTAACTAGCAGTTTTAATCACAAATTAGCAACCAAACACATTGAATTTCAGTATTAACAAGCAGAATTTCGTTTTCCCCAATTCAATTTTTGAAATCAGAATTTTAGGGTTTTAGAGACATACCTGATGAGTCTTCTATCGCCTGTAGTGTACTGTTGTCGCCTGTGGTCGCCTGTAGTCGCCGGTGGACTTCAGTCGCAGGAAAACAGGAGCTGGGAAGGTGTAGCAGCGCCCAAATGTCAAGCGGAGTCGCCTTTGGTTTGCCTTTGTGCGTGAGTTATCGAATGGATGAATGAAAGGTAGAAGAAGGTCGCGGCGCGCGACATATTGAGGCGGTCACAAACGGCGTCAAAACAACGTCGTTCCTTTAGTACTTTAGCGACGGATGTGTCCGTCGCAGTCGCTAGTCCGTCGCTACTATTAAATAAAACGACGTTGTTTCGGTAAGTAAAATTAAACCTGAGGCGGTCACAAACGGTGTCAAAACGTCGTCGTTCCTTTAGCGACGGAATAAGTCTGTCGCTAATCTTTCATTTTCCTTTTTTTTCGAAAAAAGAATAGCGACGAAATGGCGTCCGTCGCTAAGCCGTCACGAAAATAGGCGCCTAGGCCCGAAGATTTGGCGCCACTGACCCCGCCGGAATTTTGTCGCCACTCCGTCGTCATTCCGTCGCCACAGAGTCCGTCTCCAATCCATCATTATTTCGTCGCTAATTTGCGACGGAATTTTGTCCGTCGCTAAATCCGTCGCTAAATACGTATTTTCTAGTAGTGAATCTAAACATACACCACAAATTATACTCTAACAATATTTTTTTTACAGTATATGATTAAGCAAACTAATTATAGATCGACACATGACTATCTTTTGATAAGTAATGAAGATTAATCTCCCTGAATGTGACCACTAAACAGACCCTAAAACAATAAAACTTTAGAATCAGTCCGTGAAGAAGGAGATATATGATGGACTTGTTACTCTTTTCTTGTTTATTTCTTTTCAAAATAGGGACATTTCATTTAATGGTGGCCACGGGTCCGGTTCCATCGGTTCCGGTTCCGGAAAATGTGTATTCGTATTCGGAACCGGTCTGGGCGGTTTCGGTTCCGGTTCCGGTTCCAGTTCTGAAATCTGGATTCGCTTCGGATTCGGTCAAAAAACCGGTTTCGGCCGGTTCCAGTTCCGGTTCTGATCGGTTCTGACCGGTTCCGGAGCGGTTCCGGAAAGATTCGATCGGCTCCAGTTGCTTCGTTTTAGCTCCGATTTGAGATCCGTTTGAGCGCACACGTTGCTCTTTTCATCCACTTTACTCCTAGATATGTTATTCTTCAAGTTTATAATCTTAAATGTGTAAGAAATAAACTTAGGAATTTTTATTGAATTTACAAAAAATAAGGAACAAAGAGAATTTTATTATATGATTCACTGCCTCATTAAAACCTTATTAGGTAAAAACCCATTGGGAAAACCCTAATAAGGAAAAATAGTACAGCTACTAAGAGGTTACATGATTTCAATTTGCAAGTCTTAAAAAAAAGATTACATGGAAAGAAAGTAATACTAAATTACTAATACATTCTAAAATATTACAAATAGAAGTCCTAAGTGGTGTTATCCCCATTCATCTCATACCAATCATCATGTTGGCCTTCATATTGCAATGCGCGTGCTTGGGATCTAAGCTCGGCTAAGTCCCAATCATACTTCTCAACACGAACCTTGATTGAGTCCGGTGCAAGACCCAAAACGATGTCGTTTTGGCCCGAGACCCAACGGTAACTTCAACCGGTTCCGGGGCGGTTCCAGTTCCGGTTCCACCGGTTCCGGTTCCCGGTTCCGAATCCGACGACGGTTCCAGGTGGTTCCAGGCGGTTCCGGTTCCGGGCCCGGTTCGGGCCCGAATCTCAAAACATGTATTCGTATTCGGAACCGGCTGAGGCGGTTCGGTTCCGGTTCCGGTTCCCACCGGTTCCTGACCGGTTCCGGTTCCAATCGGTTCCGGGTAGAACCGGACCCGATGGCCACCATTAATTTCATTGTACAATCCCTACGCTCACCTATTTGGAAAAACCTCTGATAGTTTTCCTTTTGCATAGTATTGCTACCTTAAGAGAGAGAATAAAAAAATCTTAAACTTAAAATCAACCTAAATGGTTTAGTTTTTGTTGAACCTGCATTTCTATCTGATGAGCACAGCCCACTAGTTTAATGTTGACAAATTTGACATACAACTACTTAAATTACAGTAACGTATACTAGTTGACATAATATGTTAGCATTCAACCGTCCCTACTACATAATTGACATATGCTTTACACTTTTTACACAAATAAATTTGAAAAATTAATTCCCTTCATTTATAGGTGTCTTCATATGTAGAGATATTAGAGATTTTTGTATTTTATATATATATATACCAACATTTAACGTAAACTCTTAATATAAAGTAGTTATATTAAAAAATTTACTACATTTTATTAAATAAGGTTAAAAATATCATTATCTATACTGTTGTAGTAGTTTGGACTCAAACCCGATTCTAGGATCGACCATCTACATTCTACAATGAAAAGCTTTTATTACTCCCTCTATATTTCTCCAAAATAAAATACAATGAAAAGATTTTATTAATGATGCTAATTTATTTGTTTGTCAAGAAGTATAGTGAATTGTTGAGAAACTAACCTCACGCAATTTTTTTTCTTGACACCAATTAGAAACTCGTCAACAAGCAACCGTCCTAGAGCTAGGAAAAATGCAAATGGAAAACTGTATTATACTTAATGGATTAAAGACGTTGCTATTAGTCAATAAGTCTGCCGTCCTAAAGGTAGGAAGATTCAAATGAAGAGCATCCACGTATTGTTGACCGAACTCCCTATCGTTATCCTCGGATTTGAGCATCTCCATATTTCACTATCATCTGCGTCAGAGCAAATATTTTTTGCGCTATGTCAGAATTTCGAGGATACTTCGCCCATTTACCACACATATCTCTCTGAGACTCTAAATTGTTTTTACTACTTAATTAATCATCTTGTTCACCCGTCTACACGCTATTGCAGCTTCAATTTTAAGAAATAATGATCTAATTATCTGGAGCATTACTTATATAATAAGTGGGACAAACAACTGATGCTTTGTTTTTTTTTAGAGTAAATTACTTAGAACCCCCATGAGGATTTATGATATTACAGTTAACCCTCTTGTGTTTATCATACTTACTGGTAACCACCTTGAGGTTAAGGTATCTTTGACTACGAGCCCCCGAACTATAACTCTGTTATCAAGAAGTTAACTACGTGTTCACCTATCAGCTTAATCATATTAATTAGGTCATGCTGGACAAAAAGCACTACGTAAGTTGCATTATTAATTTCATAAAATTGCCAACCTTTCCTTGAAAATGTATCTAAAGTGGGATGAGAGAGAGTTAGATGATGTTGATTAAGCAGTTTTGTTGTCCAGCCTAGCATTATTAATGTGATTAAGCTGATAGGTCAACACATAGTTAACTTTTTTATCACAGAGTTATAGTTCGGGGGCTCGTAGTCAAAGATACCTTAACCTTGAGGAGGTTACCAATAATTATGATAAATACGAGGGGGTTAACTGTAATATCCCAAATCCTCAAGGGGGTTCTGAGTAATTTACTCTTTTTTTTATTAGTAATAAATCCAAATACGCACGCAATCTGTCTTCTCTGCCGATCGATTACTGCCCTATCTTTGTGGTGTGCCCCGAGCTATCGTGCTTCATCTTCATTTACTTATTGATCATTCCACGATTCATCTAGCTACCTAAAAAGAGATCATTCTAGGATTCCGAGTCATCAATCTGGGCGGGCAACAAAGAGAAATTTGGAAGATAAAGTAAAATAAAAGTTCCAGCAAGATGTCTGGAATGCTATCAGCAATGATAGCTGCAAGGAGGAGATGTTTCTACGGTGGTAGCAGCGGCGGCGATGACAGCAGCGGTGGAACAGGTGGTGAATACCGCTCTGCTATTTCCATGGTAACACTAACTTTAAATCCCTTTCCCTGTGTTTAGCTAGTATCAATTTTACTACTCCTGGATTTTTTTGTTCGGAAATTTTATTATTTGGCTCACGTTTAGATTTTGAATGTAAATGAAGACGGAAGAAATAACTAGAACCTAGCTAGAGCTTCTTGTAAGACTTTTGTGTGATCAAGATTTGTTTGTCACTGGGTCAAGACACCTATGTTAGAATTTTACACGTTTGATTTAATAATTGTTTTCAAACAACACAGCGAAAAGTTAATCGTGATGAAGAACTTGAGCAATCAACCAGAGAAGCCAAACAGAGATTGGACAAGAAATTGCTCAAGGCAAAGTGAACTCTCACATGAGAGTGAGAAGGTGATGAAATCATTTAGTATCTCTTAAATTTTGTCAGTAAATTATTATGATGAAACCAATTGATCTTGCTTTCAAATTGCAAATGTAGAACTTGAATTTACTTTGATTTTAGACAGATGAGCAATATTGTGACCAAGATCAAAGACTACAAATGCAAACAAAAGATTGGACGCTCGTAGCAGAATCACATGTATGTCGGTTTGCTAGCAAAACAAAGCTGAAGAACAAATTTTTACAGAAGAAATTGGGTGATGAAGTAGGGCTATATAGTTCGAGCAGTAGCAACAATGATATAGCAAGATAACTGTATATAGTTTGCTGGAAGAGTTTGAACAATATCAGAACATATAGGTGCTTACACTTCCATGTATTAGTAGATTGCTTCGTCATCCTCTTGTTTCTGTTATTATGAATTGACCCAAAACATAATAACATTTCATGAAATATTTTCCTAAAAATAATAAAAGAATTAATGTGAATTCATCTACTGTGCAAAACTTCAAGGAAGAGGCTTATGTCAGAAAGAAAAACTTCAAGCAAAAGGCAGAATTAAAAAAGAAGTTTCTACCAAACAATAATTATTTGTTTTTTTATTTAGAAATTGTGGGAATTTGTTTATATACAAATCATGATGTGTGTGCTAATCCTTACAACACTAATTTTGTTACTGGACGGAGTGTCTTGTTTGCTTTTTGGCACGTTTTTCCACCTCAATATTAAACATATAATGTAAAATAATTTTATAAAACTAAATTTTATATTATATAGTTTATCATGTAAGGAATCATATGCAAAACTTAAATTTTCAAAATTAATTTATCTTATATGTTAAAAATTGAAGTCAAACGACATGTCCAAATAGTAAATAAGACGGTCAAGGTGGGACGGAGGGAGTAATAATTTTCCACTTTTATTTTCTTATTATAATTTTTTTTGGTTTTTATTACATTTTTAATGAATTGATTTTAAGTAAAATTGAATGTCTTCATTTCAATTAATTTAGCAAATGTGAACCAAACTCGAAACGATAATAATAATAAAAATTTAATCCAAATAACGAACATCTTTCCGACACTTAAAATGAAAAAAAGAAATTTTTGCTGCAGCCAGGCTTCGAACCCGGATGTTTAATCTTGTTGTGATTTAACATTGTGCTACTGCAGCTTTTATGTTCGTTTTCTTCTTATTATTTTCTATACGTGCTTACTTCCGGAAAATGAACATATTCATTCGTCAACATTAATCACCCATTCGATGGCTCATTAATTCTGATTGAATGAAAATCATAACACCAGAACTTTTCATTCAAGGAATGTTCTCCACACCAATATGGGCCATAAAACGAGATGCTCTATTTCGAGCGTTCAAACGAAAGAAGTTCACAAACAAGATAATAATCAGCTCTTTTTGCCATCCCTTATAGAAATTAGGTTTCGTTACGGACTGTTTGGCCTTTCTCCCACCGCCCAGCACTCCATATCCATCACTGTTTCTAATAAGCATGCATGCTCAATACCATTTGTATATCATATTGCCAATAAACCCAAATCTATACTTAGCTCTAATCGACCTTATTTTGGTGGTTTAATTTTCACCAACTGACCGATGCTCGATGCCCTGATAACCATATGTCTTCTTTTTGTCGTCGTTAAAAAAATGTTGATAGTAGGTGATCCCAGAATGCATTAAAGCCGTCCCATATAGGCGGACGATGGAAGATACTGTGATCTACCTTCTCCATCCGATCAAAGTCATGTCCATACAATACAGACAATTCACACATGTTGCTTGATGATGAAGATAAGAGGTCTTCGGTGGTTTCTTCAGAGCAGTCTGCGTCTACTGACATCATTGACCAAACAACTCTGGTTCGGCGTTCTAGTAGGGAGAGTCATAGACCTGGTTATTTGGATGACTATGTTTGTAATACAGCTTTTCAAGAGGTTCTGGATGCAAGAGTTTACAAAGATAGTGGCGCTTGTGCTAATCTTCTTACAGGGTGTGATAGCCTTACAGACATCAAGCCTCACACTTGCATAGCATTATCGTCTGCTACTTATATTGATCCTAAAGTCACTTTTGATATGAAGGACCACATTCTTATAAAGAGGCGTCTCAGTTTGTTCATTGGAAAGAGGCCATGCATGTAGAGTTACAAGCTCTTATGCAGAATGATACTTGGGATATTGTCACTTTACCACGAGGCAAGAAGGTGATTGGGTGCAAATGGATTTATAAAGTCAAACTTAAGTCTGATGGGTCATTGGAAAGATACAAAGCGAGATTGGTAGCAAAGGGGTTCACGCAACGTCATGGTCTAGATTACACAGAAACATTCTCAACGGTTGTTAAGTTAACAACAATCCGAGCGCTCATTGTTACTGCTCTCCACAAAGGTTGGATCATTAATCAGCTTGACGTGAACAACACCTTCTTGCATGAATGTAACACCCCAACTACAACCATACACTTAACAACACATTGCAGCGGAAACTCAACTCATCACATTACATAACTCAATGGTGTTACACGCCGTTAACCACCCACGTGGCTAACAAGGCTAATACCTGTACATTGTATCGGTCTGATGGACTAGATTCCCGAGCAACTACACAATACAATCCTTATTCCATTTCCAACATTTATTATACACAAACACTCCCACTGTACCGAGTATTTACAAACTAATGCCGATAACAATTTCGGTCTTACTACGCCTACAGTACATACTCAATTTAAATGGCTACCCATGTACAATCAGCTACCCTGTCCTACTCTCGAACGGCTTCCAGCTCCTTGTACCTGAAATAGAAAAGGAAGAAAAGGGTGGCCCCAAGGGGCTCAGCACCTTTGCTGGTATGGTAATCCCGCAGCCCGCATGCTACCGGGCCATGCACAACTAATTGTCGTCTTAGCATGCAGTTGATTATATTTAAATCATGCATGCAAACCATAAACACACATCACATAGCATATACCCAACAATAGGGCACCACAAGCATCCAACGCATCCACACTTAGCAAAACACTCATTGTTTCCCTTAACCCTAGAGTGGCTCTCCCCTAAACGGAGCTACTTCCCTAGTAGACGACACTTACCCTTTAATCGGGTTATCCTTAAACGCTCCTTATTATAAACCGGAATTCGCATCCATAATCCATAACAAACAGCACATAAAACCACAAGTACGGTTCTCATTAGGAACCTTCCACCATAGTTAATAAACACAGTGAGCCTAGAGATTGTTGCCAACCCCATGCTAAGCTCGTTACATATCTCGTTACCGTCCTGTTAATTTGAACGGTTAACATAACACCAAGGTGCGTCGGATATAGTAATCCCAAGCACACCGAAACAACATTTGTATGCCCCTGTGGCCCGACATGAGTCAGTAAACTAGCTTTGGATAAGCTAAGGGAAGGTTGAAACCAAATTGGAATACAACCCATACATACACCAAGAGAGTCGAACCGGATATGACATCGACTCCCGTCCTCACACGCGTGGCCGGAACATGAACGGACTCCTCACCCCCCATTAGTACATATATACTTATAAATAAGTAGTTAGAGATCCATTATGGAGCCTACCACATCCACACACCATACGGTATCATAACCGAGTTAAGCACACAAGGGAGGTTCACACACTTGCATACAACAACAGTATCCAACTAACTCACACATAGCCGTGGTTAGAACGTTCCCAAGGTTTGGGTCGTTAACTCCGAATACCGATCTCTCACGTGTTCCTAGTTCTAGTTAGCTAAGGTTTAACACTTATTTGAGGTTAAACGGTATCGGAGACCAGATGCGCCATATAAATGAATTACTATAAAATCATTACATGTTTTAATCTTACAAGGTGACAAACACTCAGAAAAACACATTGGCATACAAGCCGGTGTAATCCGGTAGGACACAGGTTGCAAGAAAACCATACCTGTCACCGGAGTCCACTCTATCATGTCCATTTACGTTCCTCGAACAATTCTCGAACAACTGGTAACATTCAAGTTGTTTTCATTAACACTAGGGGTAACATGTTTGTGTAATATCGAATAACCATGATTAACCCCATAAATTAATTAAATAACTTCACATTTATCTTCTTTTACTTTCACATTGTAACACAACCTTTCACCCACTCAATCATTATAACTCACTTAACATGTCCTTATCAACCTCATGACATCATTAACCATCAATCCCCATCATTACACATCATTTCCATACCTTAAACACCCTCTTTGGTCAAAACAGCACCTTGTCCGAACTTGTGTTCGGACTTCTCAAGTTCGGACACCGTTCGAGACTCTAAGGGTGCAAACTGGTGAACGTCCGAACTTGCGTCCGGACATCCCAAGTTCGGACGCCTTTCGAAGCCAAACCAGAGAATAAAATAGGTGTGTCCGAACTTCCCATGTTCGGACGGTAGTTCGGACATCAGTCGAAGAGCAGAAAACCTACGCGTACACAGAGCACGTCTGAACGTCCAAGTTCAGACGGTAGTTCGGACGGGCTAGAACTTCACTTTCCAAGTCTTGTTTCACCTCGTATCTTCATCCATTGATTACCCAAGCTTCATACATGAACTTAGGCATATTCTAATACTAAAATATCACTTTGATTCACCTTAAAACATTGTCCAACTTGTTACCCAATCTTCTCATCAAATCTCTTAACACTTGTAACATTTCCTTTTGGTTTTCCAAGTGGTGTTTCACCTTAAATGACCACTACACTAAAATGCTTCCTCACCTTCATAACATCATCTCCCAAGCATCTCCTCTTACTAACCAAATCTTCTTTTCACAATTTCTTAAAATTCCTTACTCAAAACCTTACCTAAACATCATTCTCTCCTTATTCATCAATCATTACCTAAACCTTATATAAACTTCTCCAAGACTTTGACACACCCTAGAAACACTCATTTGATTTCTAGAACTTCCAAGATAATGCCTAAATCCTTGTAGCACCTTAGAACACCTTAATGCACGTTTTCTTCCTTAGTGAAACATTTACTCATTCCTAAAAATTCCTAGTTCACCCAAGTTCATTCAAGCACTTAAAACTCCTTATACATTTTACAAATTTTGCCATGGGTTCTCTTAGCACATCATCATTCCAAAGCTCATAGTTTTCACCATTAAACACTCAAGAACACCTAAATCCATCAAGAACACCATCACACACAAGACTTCACCAAATTTACACTACATCACAATATAGTGCACAATTTAAATTGCTTGGCACTTAGGCCCTTAAATAACATGGCTCTTAGGCCCTTAAATAACATGGCTCTTAGGCCCTTAAATTGCATAAACCATAAACACTGAATTTCCCACATAAATAATGCCTTTGACCTGCAAATACACCCAACAATACATATGCCCTTAATAAACTCCTTGAGAGCATTTCACTAGGTCATTCACCTTTGGCTCCTTAGATCATTTTAACAAGCAATATTAGCTCACTTCTCCTAAGGCATTATACCACATTAGGTTAGTATATTTACCTCTTTTCCACACAAGCTTCTTTCTTGTTTCCTTATAAAACCGGTAAGGTATTTGATTCCTTGTCAACTACTAAACAATATACAAGCAATGAAATGAGTATACAAGCTTCAAGCTTAAACTCATTGTAAACCCTAAGTTTACATTGTTTCAAAAACATTAATGTAGTTGTTTTACCTTGGTCTTTGAAGAGAGTTTGAATATCTATCAAGAGAGGACTCCACCTAGTCCATGAAAGGTTAGAATGAAGCTAGAACAAAGTCACACAAAGAGCACCATTAATGTGCATTTTCGGTCAAGGTAAAAACATGGAGGAAACTTGATTTTTCTTTGAGATTCCTTACCTAGAAGCAAAGGAGAGTAATAAAATGTAGAAATACAAGCTCAAGCTCCTTCAATGGTGGAACTCCATGGCACCGAAATGGTGGTCTTGGAATTTTAGGAAGATAGAATTGAAGAGCTTGATGAGAGGAAGAGATTGGTGGTGTTTGTTTTTGATTTGGTTAAGTGAGCTAGATTTTACAAGAGGTCAAAGCTAGAGTTTAATGGTGGTGGTGAGTATTACCGTGAGAGAACAAGAAGAAGAGAGGTTGAAGAAGAGTGGAACCGTGTGAAATGAGAGAATGAAGATAAACTTTGCTTTTTGAAGATATTTGTTCTTATAAAGCAAATAGTACATTAATTAGTCATTCTTTCTTTTCTTAGTAAATTAACAAGAGAGTGGTGAGTCACACACTTAAGAAAACCGGCCCCCTTTATTACATAAGGGTACTTTAGTCTTTATTTGTCAATTTAATTACTTATGATAACATATGTTACAAACTAGCTTATAAAAATCACTATTCACAAAAACAAGGCACATAGAAGTGAAATTTTTGATTTCCTATTGATATAGACATCCAAATGTGATACTATATAGTACACATATATATTTAAGAGTAATGATGGACATTTAGCCACTCAAAACTCATTTACAAGACAATTTTTCAAAAATGTGCTTTAAGACTTCTTAAAGCACATTTTGTGTTTTAACTTGTTTTCAAGCTTGGTTTTCTTTGGTAACTGGTTTAATATGTTCATTAACATATAAACAAGGTCTTGGTAAGCTTATTAGGTCTTAACCAAACTTTTCCCAAGCTTAGAGCACATTTTAGCCCATATTGACCTTAAGGTATTTATTTATGTTTTGTTTGGTTTCATTGTCTACCAAGGTTTCCTAAGGACTTAATTAGCCTTATAAAATCATAATTAAATATTATTAAGTCTTGTTAGGCTCCTTGGGTCCTAACCAAGTTCACTCCGAGCTTAGAGCACGTTTTTGCTCAAACCGTGTCTTAGTGTGTTTATTGGTTTACTATAGTTTAAATTGTACACTGATGTTTCTAAGAACTTTTAGCCTTTAGATACCATATTTAAACATTTAAAAAACATACCGAGGTTTGGGGTATTTCAATGAAGATCTGGACGAGGAAGTTTACATGAGACATCCTGATGGGTTAGAAGTTGAAGGAGCCAACAAAGCTTGCTTGCTAAAGAAATCTTTGTACGGTCTTAAGCAAGCTTCACGGCTATGGTTTTCTAAGCTGGCAAGTTTTCTCAAGACACTTCACTTTAGACAGTCAAAGAATGATTATTCTTTGTTTTTCAAAGACACAAATAGTGGAAGATTTTCCTTGCTGTTTATGTCGATGATATACTGGTTGTGGGTGCAAAGCAAGAGGATGTTGACAAGATCAAATATGCTTTGGATCTTAACTTTTAGATCAAAGATTTGGAGTCTTTGCACTATTTTTAGGGGATAGAATTTGTTCCTGCACAGGGCGGTTATGTTCTATCTTAGCGCAAGTTTTGCTTGGATCTTATTGAAGAATACGGGTGTCAAGACAAGAGAGTTGTACAAGGGCCTATGGTTGTGGGTAAGCACTTGTTGTCAGCTGAAGGAAATCTCTTGCATGACCCTACTACTTATAGGTGACTTGTTGGGAAACTCAATTATCTGTCTAACACTCGGCCTGATATTAGCTATATTGTTAAGAATCTGAGTCAGTTTACACTGCTGGAAAAAAAAAAGAATAAACAACTCTTAAATTTGGCATATAGAACGTTTATAAAGTGTAGTTTATTCGAGCGACACAAATGATTAAACATTTTAAATGACGCTTTCAAAACGTTCCTTATACTAACTTTAAAGAACGCTTATTTACAAAGCGAGTCTATATAATATTAAAAAAATGCGAGTCTATATGAATAATGAGATTTTATAGTACTATTTTAACTTAATTGCTGGATTATCATGAAACACCCCCATTAACTTAAAACCCAAATAAGAACCCAACATTTATTTGATTTAATAATTGTTTTCAATCAACACAGCGAAAAGTTAATAGTGATGAAGAACTTGAGCAATCAACCAGAGAAGCCAAACAGGGATTGGACAAGAAATTGCTCAAGGAAAAAGTGAACTCACACATGAGAGTGAGAAGGTGATGAAATCATTTCTCTTAAATTTTGTCAGTGAATTAATATTGAAACCAATTGATCCTGCTTTCAAATCGCAAATGTAGAACTTGAATTAACTTTGATTTTAGACAGATGAGCAATATTGTGACCAAGATCAAAGACTACAAATGCAAACAAAAGATTGGACGCTCGTAGCAGATCTAGAATCACATGTATATCGGTTTGCTAGCAAAACAAAAACTGAAGAACAACTTTTTAAAACAAGAAATTGGGTGATGAAGTTGGGCTATATATTTCGAGCAGTAGCAACAATGATAGCAAGATAACTGTATATAGTTTGCTGGAAGAGTTTGAACAGTATCAGAACATATAGGTGCTTACACTTCCATGTATTAGTAGATTGCTTCATCATCCTCTTGTTTCATAACTTTCTTGTTTTTATGAATTAACCAAAAACATAATAACATTTCATAAAATATTTTTCTAAAAATAATAAAAGAATGTGAATTTATCTACTGTGCAAAACTTCAAGGAATGGGCTTATTTCAAAAAGAAAAACTTCTAGGCAGAATTACAAAAGAAGTTTCTTTCAAACAATAATTATTTGTTTGTTTATTTAGAAATGGTGGGAATTTGTTTATATACAAATCATGATGTTTATGCTAATCCTTTAGTTCATTACAACACTAATTTTGTTAATAATTTTCCTTTTTATTTTATTATTATAAAATTATTATTTTTTAGTTTTTACTACATTTTTAATGAATTGATTTTAGTCAAATATTGAATATCTTCATTTCAAATAACTTAACCAATGGCTGCGTTTGGTTGCAAAACTGATGGTAGAAATGTGGTAGTTTTGGTCTGGTTGTTTTGGTTGGCTGTTTTGTGGTAGTTTTGTTGGTTGTTTTATGTTGGTTGTTTTATGGTTGTTTTGAAAAAAGTGTTAGGCAGGCGGCGGTTTCGTCTGGCTGTTTTGAATAAAGTTAGTTATATTAGTTATGTGCAGTGCGTTTACTGTTTTCGGTGTTACAAATAAAATTTTAAAAGTAGTGTTAAAAAAAATTGTAAGTGAAGTTAAAATATATGTTGAAATTAAATTATAGCCGTTAATTATTATTATTTTTCATTAATTTTATATTTGACAATTAATTTATAATACGTATACGTATTAATCTATGAATAAAATTTTAACATATATTTGTAAAGAATAAACAACTACATGCTATTCAGATCAACATATTTTATATTACATTTAAAAACAATTTGTTGTTAGTGAGGTTAAAATATATACAGATATTCAATTATAGTCATTAATTATTATTATTCTTTATTAATTTTTTATTCACAATTAATTTATAATACGTATACGTATTAATCTATGAATAAAATTTTAACATATATTTGTAAAGAATAAACAACTACATGCTATTCAGATCAACATATTTTATATTACATTTAAAAACAATTTGTTGTTAAATAAGTTAAAATATATACAGATATTCAATTTTAGCCATTAATTATTATTATTCTTTATTAATTTTTTATTCACAATTAATTTATAATACGTATACGTATTAATCTATGAATAAAATTTTAACATATATTTGTAAAGAATAAACAACTACATGCTATTCAGATCAACATATTTTATATTACATTTAAAAACAATTTGTTGTTAAATAAGTTAAAATATATACAGATATTCAATTTTAGCCATTAATTATTATTATTCTTTGTTAATATTCATAAGTTCAATGAAAAAGCAATTCATTCTAGTAATACAACAATTGAGTCTAAGCAAATATTATTTAGTGAAATTCAAAAACCTAAACTCAAACTTAAACAGCAGTCGTTACCGTCGTAGTGTTCTTCTTACCCAAACGTCGATCCCTTAATTTAATACAATAAAAGTTCGTATGACATAAAATATTGTTTTTTGAGAATTCAACGCCTATTAGCATATATAGCATCAGCTATCTGGTTACGCATATTAGTCATGCTCAAAGGATCGGCAAGCTCAACTGGGTCATCATCGGGCAAGTGTTCTTCGTCTTCATCATCATCATCATCATCATCATCATCACACTGGATCCTTCTCCCCCTCCTTCTCTTCCTCCCCCTTCAACACTGGCTGAGGTGTCCGAGGCAGGTTTGTTCAACATCACATAGTATGCAATGCGAACACGCACTTATAATCCGACTCTGGTCATTGACATCATACGGTGGAACGTTGGCCAGTATCTTCCATTTTTTCTTCAGCACTCCATAACACTCTCTCAATGACACTTCTTAGTGATGAATGCGATCTATTAAAGTGCTCCTTTACGGTCGTTGGTGGAGCTCCCTAAATTGGGTGGGGTGAGCAGCGTTATTGAAGTATGGGGCCATTACACCATTACAATTTGCGTATCCCTTATCACCTAAGTAGTATTTTCCTACAAAGCACCTTTTTGGTTACCCAATATTAACACTAACATATTATTCATAGTTTGGTAAGTCACGATTATCATACCTGGGGGTGGTTCAGGGAAGCACATGTGCTGAGGTCAGATCGTGCTTCGTGAAGGACACTGCATCATGCATTGATCCCTCACATCCTGTAAGCACAAACGTAAATACATGTTGAAGTCACACACCCCGAGTACGTTCATCGTTGGGTGGCCGCTCCTACCACGGACTCCCAATTGTAGCGGTCCTGGTATGATGACGCTAATGTGGGTACCATCCAACGCTCCAATGGCATCCTGCCAATTATTTGGTGAAAATATAACAGATAATTACCAATTTGAATGAAACGCACATAGTCTCATGAGGTGATTAATCCGATACCTTAAAGTACGGGTCGTAACGAGGGTCCCCAACAAGCTTTGGATGAATTGTAGCCCATTCGTCAGTATTAGGCTTCACGTAGTTGTGTCCGAATGCCCATCAAACCCAATACCCTCTTGAAGTGGTGGCTAACAGTCTCTGGACTCAGGCTGAATCTCTCACAAGCTTCTCGGTTCGATGCTTTGGTGCTAGTATGTACAAGAACAGTGCTATGTCAACTTGAATGCTGACGTGTTGTGTGCGCTTCAGCCATACTTTACTTCCATCATCTCGCACAAACGGAGGAACGAATCCTTATCCATCCTTAAGGCATTGTGAATCCTTTTTGGATTGCTCCTAAGTAGAGCATTAACCCACATTTCCCCGGTGAATTCATTGTCATGCATGGGAATAGGTAGGGGAATGTTGTGTTGGTGTGATGCAAGTATTAAGGTGGTGTCATCAATCAGGTTAACTGCCTCTTGGTGAATACCTCTCATCGCGGTTACAAATTGCAAAAATGCTTGTGGATCGTTCAATATACGTGTAACGAAATCTTCGTCAGCCACTCATCAGGAGCGTCAATCGTACGCTTGCTAGCAGACCACCCAATGCCCGTAGTGCCTGAACCCTTCAGCCTTTTCCAATCCACCCACTGATGTCTAATTCCTTCCCTTTTGGACTTGAAATTGGCGTAAGTGTATTCCTTCTTGAAGATGGCATTGAATTCCTTCAAAACACTTGGCCATTTAACGGTTCTGCTTACTACCTCTCCATTTCGTCCAAGAGAGTGTGCATAGTGTCGACCCATTAGTGCAATCAGGCAACTTGTTTGTTGATCGTCCCACGTGACATTGGTACGGCTACTTTCACCACCATCTATTGCCTTTCCCTTCTTTCCCTTAGATGTTTTTTTGCGTTGTTCATCGGCCATCTATAAGTAGATAAAATTGGAATTCAATTTAGTATCAACTACCAATGTGTGGTCAATTGTTATTGGACAATTTTAATATTTATATATGCATGAATTCTAAGTTGATATATTATTTAATTAAGTATCAATTACCAAAGTCGATTGGGCAATTAAACTTGAACGATTAAAATAATAATATGTGCGTAAAATGTATGTTGACATATTATTTATTTCAAAACTAACTTGTAAATAATACAACGTTCTAACAACGACTTTACATGTGTTAAATTTGATTTTGTACAATAATAAGTTACATCATTGCACTAGCGCAATGCTATAGCTAGTAGGCCGCCACCGATCCGTCCTTGCTTCGCCTTCTCTTCAGACCCATAGAGTGTTGTTGATGTCGTTCATTTCCATTGTCTCGTCTCCAGTCGTGAACTTCGCGCCAATGTTTTTTTTTTAATATAAAGCTCAGAGTAAATTTGTCCTCATCATTGCTTTTGTTTTTTGTTACTCGGGACTATCCAGCTCAGAGTGTTTTGCCCTCATCATCGCTGGGCAGACAAGTGCAGACACACAACCACTTACGAAGTCAAGATACAGCTTAACCTATAACTACCACAACTACCACAATAGGTCTACCTTTATGTGTTATTTGTTCTTATCATCACTTTCATAACCGGGCCAAGATCATTTAGGTAAATCCTATGATGGGGCGGCCGTTATAGATTAATCTGCACCTAACTAACGCAAGTGATGGGTCCATACACTTGTCCACATTTATATGGGCAATTTTTAATCTCAACACGATATTCAGTTCCTGAATATTGCACCGACTAATTAGAGCATGTTCGAACAAGCACAATGAACCCACACAATAATAGCAGCAGTAGCTACTCAACCAATACAATTCTAGTTCAGATGGCAAAAGGCAACGTTCAGTAAGTGAAAGCAATTCCACTAATAGCATCATAAGCTATACAATTCCAGTTCAGTTGGCCGCGTGCAGTAAGCCAAATCAATTCCAATAATACCATCAAAAGGTACTCAAGTATTATAGGCAACAAAGCTCTGTTCGATTAAGCAAATCAATCCCAGATAGGCAAATCAGTTCCAGTCACTACAACAACATATGCCTCAACAGAGAGACGGAAACCATAAAAATCCCCAGTTCGTCATATCATAATCAAACACTCACAATCAAGTGAAGGTCAAGTTCCAACCAAATCTCACGTAAATTCCCAAACTCATTCGAGATTCAAACATCAATCACAAAACCACGAAGCTATAAACACCAACAGATCTGTAATTCAGAGGGTGCATGTACCTTAGTGAAGGTCAAGATTCGACCAAATCGGGAGAATGAACGAGAGGGACGGCGCATCAACCACAAAAAGGAGCTGGATGAAGCAGGCAACATTCAGTACGCAGGAAAGCCGCCAAACCCATACACAATCAGACACCAAATCCACAACACGATACACGAATAAACCCTAAAATGTATGCATTAGGAAGAAATCACCGTCTCCGGAAAGAGACTTACCAAATAGAGAACCGGTTGAACGAGGCTTGACGAAAAGGGTGAAGAGGAGAAATGCAAGTCCTCCAATGGTCGAGCAGAAATTGGGGGAGAAGGTGCTCGAAGAAGAGCAGGAGGAAGAGTAAAGAAGAAAAACCTACCTTACTTACCTGGCATGGTTGAAATCGAACGAAGATCTACACAGAAACGCCAGAGCAAAGAAGAACAGAGAGACGGGAAAAACAACCATCGCAGATGCGAGACACCTCAACAAACAGAGGCGCTAAAAGACCGACATAACAAATGGCAAAATGTCAAAGCTGAACTGAGAATACAGAATGGAGAAGAACGGAGGAGGATGAAGAATGGAGGAAGAAGAACGGCGGGAGGGATTTCACAGCGCAGATGCGGGGTTAAAACAACCCTAGGTAAAACAGCCCTCACCGAACAGCCAAGGGACGGTATTGTCTTTTTAGACAAATATACCAAGAGTGGAAATGCCACACTTATGACACAAAAAAGCTACCACCGAACCAAGCCAATGTGAACCAAACTCAAAAACGAAAATCAAAATTTTAAATCCAAATAACGAACATCTATCATCTATCGACATTTAAAAAGGGAAAAAGAAAATCTACTGCGGCCAGACTTGGAACCCGGATGTTTAGTCATATTGTGGCTTAACATTGTACTACTGCAGCTTTTATGTTTGTTTTCTTCTTATTATTTTCCTTACTTGTTTTCTCCCTGAAAAGAACATTTTTTTTTTTGAAGATAAGGACTAGCTTTATATATTATATTAATAACATTACATGCAAGTGGATACTTGTACAAAAGATATGTCTAAAGACTAACATGTTTCCTAAAAGTAAAAAACTTGCATGAGAAGCTTCACCAGCATAGTGAGCAACCACCATGGGCAGCCCTAGCACCACCACCATCATCGCCGTCTTCATCTGCGGCTTTTGAAAAGTTGTTGATCCGCATCCTGTTAGCAACAGCAATCGGCTAGTAAAACCGAAAGGGATCCAATGGCTCGACCGAGCTCGGATAAATCTCGGTGGCACATGCATGATCATAATTGGTGGGAAATCCAGAACCCAATCCAAACCCAAACCTCACTATACACAAAAGCACAAAAAAAAACAAGCTAGACCAACAACGAAGAACTTCTCTCGCAAGAGAAGAAACTATGAACTATATTGAACAAAAAGAAGAACTAAGAAGAACAACAAAGAAAAGATATCTACAAGAGCATAGATCAGGAAGTGCTAACAAAAGAGAAAGAGAAAATAGAAGAAAGGCACAAAAGAAGAAGAAAGGAGAGAGGAGAAAGGAGAGAGCATTTTCTCTCTCCCCTCTAATAGATTTTGATCCCCTGAAAAAGAACATCTTCGTTCGTCAATATTAGTCACCCATTCTATGGCTCAGTAATTCTGAGTGAATGAAAATCATAACACCAGAACCTTTGAGTATGGGCCATAAAATGAGATGCTCTATTTCCCGAGTGTTTAAACGAAAGAGGTTCACAAACAAGATATTGAGTACTGTCGAAACAAGATATAAAGAGGTTCACAAACGAAAGAGGTTCACCGCATAAGCAGCCACATAGTGCATCCGGAAAACCAACACCCTACACTTCTTGTCCAACTTCCATATTTGATACGAAGTTCCATCCATCAATATACTTAGTAATCTTCTCAAATGTGGACTACTTATTCTAGTCTTAGCTAGATAATCCAATTACTCTAATTTATAAAGGAATCAAATCTTCCAACCATTTCCCTCTATTAATTCAGCCATGAAGCCCTCAAGTTTTCAAATCAACAATTTGAAACTTAACCTTTCAAAGATTAGTAATTTCTTTTATTAAGATCATACCGCAAGCCAGTCAACAACATTTTCATTTCTTGTACCAATCTTAGAACAAGTTCCATAATTTTAGATTTTGATGATAGCAACTATCTTTGTTAGACTAATTCTTATTCTAGTATAAAAATTATTAGAATCACTTGGTGACAAACGAATTCTTCCATTTGATCAGTGCCCAATGGACGAGCACTTGTCCATAACAGCTCAAGATGAAACTCAAAGAAAACTCACACACAGTACCGGAACTAGTGATGTGACTGATGATATGGACCACTTGTATGCTTCAATCATAGCTAAGAAACTTCCAAGATACTAACATGTAAACAAATTTTGAAGAAGCTACCGAAATCTCAACTTGAAGTTAGCTGAGATATCAACTTGCACTTGCATACTACCTTTCAACTAAGCCTTCATGTCTTGCCTACAAGTCTAGATCAAAACTTTAAACAAATCTTTTTAATTTTTTAACATCTTTAATAATTATTATTTTTCATCGTCATTAAAATATGTACAATTATGGTTACATAATAATTAAATATTATAAATAAGAGGATGAGATAGCATTATATTATTTTAGTTGTTCCGCTAAATCTATCTCGTCTTATACCGCATTGATTTTGTTTATAATAGAAATATATATTCATATTTATAAGATTTAATCATTATCTAATTATAATTGAAAATATTTTAATGAAGATTAAAAATGATAATTAGTCGAAGAAATTAAAAAACAAATGGAAGAAAAAAAATTAATTTGTTTAAAGTTTTGTGCATGTTTAAATTTGAGAATTTTCTTTTAATTTTATATCTTCTAACAATTTTATCTTTCTGTAGTATTTTAATTTTTTTATGAAAAATTTCATAAAATGATTTTTTGAATCAAAAAAATGACATATTATGAACTTAAAACATAATTTACAATGTTATAGTCACCAAATAGTGATATATTGTAAATTTGAAACTTTATCATAATATATGATGAACAAATTTTCAAATCAAATCAGTATATGTCATGAATTATAAAACAGGTGGATTTTTCCAAAATAATTTAAACCAATGTGAACAAAACTGAAAACGAAAATAAATTTTTTTAACCCAAATAACGAACATCAACAACGACACCAAAAAGGAAAATTCAGCTGCAGCCAGGTTTCGAACCCAGATTTATCATTATTTTGTGATTTGACGTTGTGCTACTGCAGCTTTTATATTTGTTCCTTCTTACAACTATTACAAAATCTTTAACGTTAATCATCCTATTCTATGGCTCGGTAATTCTGAGTGACTGAAAATCATACCATCAGAACTTTTCATTCAAGGTGTGTCCTCCACACCAATGGGCCATAAAATGAGATGCTCTATTTCCCAAGCGTTTAAAGGAAAGAGGTTCATAAACAAGATAATAATCATCAATAAAACATTAATATAGACTAGTAAGACCCAACAACATAGAGGTTCCATCCTAAAACTAATTGATATTAGGTGGTAACTCATATGTTATATGAACTTACTAGTTCTATCATTCTTTCGATGTGAGTTTCGTTTATCTTACTCACACTTAATTTCTAATATCCCTCCTCAAGTGTGAGCCTTTCACTTCAGTTTATTGTGAAATAGTTCACTTCTACTTGGGTATCCATTTAGACAGTGGTGCATTAATTTTTACCCTATATAAAACACTCATATGGACTAGTTAGGCTAAACAATCCATGCACCCTAAAACCAATTCGTAATAGGTGGAGTAACCCATATGCTATATGAACTACTTACTAGTTAGTCTTCAATATGAGTTTCATTTATCTTACCCACACTGATCTCTAACAAATCCATCACTTTCTAACAAGCATGCATGCTCAATACCATTTGTATATCATATTGTTGGGCAAAACAGTGGTTAAACTATCTTGCTAACTATGGGCAGTGAACCCAGTCGTTGTAGTCCAACAAGGTCGTATCCACAGGGACTTCGTAACTATCTAGCTAATTATAAGCTTAGTAAATATGCAAGGGGATATATACAAAAGTGCATAAATGTAAATTGGGGGTTTTTGGGTTTTGGTTGTAATTGCAGAAATGAAGGAAAGCAATAAAACTAGACTAACTAATCTAGGATAGGTGTAGCTCGGGATGGATATTTGCACCCATCTTCCCTTCACTACCAATGGTTAACCCTCGAACTCATGGCTAAACAACAGGAACACTAAACTGACTAATAGCCTAATCAAGGTCTACTAATCCTAACCAACGAAATGGAACCTGGTGGATCTTCCAAGTACCTAGTCAATTGATGGCATTAAGCATAAATTCCCCTTAAGTTGCAGTGTAGTCTAATCTCGAAATCCCCGATATTAGACTACGCTGTTTCAGTCCTCACGGTCTAGACTTCTATCTCAGAATCACATATTGACAGAAATCCACAGTAGTGCTCAACTAATCGGTAGGCCAAACCAACCAGTTTAACACATAGTGCCTAATTAATCAGCAACCTAGAATCTATCTCAAAATCTCGTTTCGACAGATTCAAGGCAAACCAACCAATTTCACACAAAGATAACAAATTGGGCAAAACCCTCAACAAATCCCCAAATCCTGGGTGACAAGTTCAAGAGCCACAAATACACAATTATTATCAGTGTTCAGCACAAGAACTGAAATAAAATCATAAACGAGTTTAAGAATCAACAATGGAGTTTAGGGATTTTGGGGCAAAATCCCCAAATCCCAAGCTACAAGGAGTCTAAACAACCATTAGAGAGTAGAGAAGGGAGAGAGAGTAAGAAATGGCCATTAATGGAGCTTGGGAGCTTCAATGGAGGTGGGTCTTCCTCCTCTCCTTCTTCTCTTCTTCTTCTTCCTCCTTTCCCCTTCTTTTTCTTCCTTTTGCGTCGCTTCCCGTCTGGGTTCTGACTCCCCCTCACTCTCTCCCTTTTTCAGCGTTTAAAATCTCAAATCTGGGCAAAAATACGCGTCGGACCGCCCCACGGGGGCGGTCCACAGGGGCGGTCCACACCAGAGGCAATTCCCGTGTTCCGAAATCGGCTGGACCGCCCCACAGGGGCGGTCCACAGGGGAGGTCCGGACCAGAAACAAAGAAAATGCTTTATCTTCTTCGTTTCAACTCCGATTTTGGATCCGTTTGCGCCCACGCGTTCCTCTCTTCATCTACTTTACTCCTATCTATGTTATTCCTCCTGTTTAAACAATAAATGTGTAAGACACCAATGAAACATAAAACTAGAGGAAAACAAGCCAGAGTGGAGAAATGAGCATGAAAAGTGTTGATTAAACATATGAAATACTCCCCTAAAACATGCTCATTTAGACACTCATCACATATTGCCAATAAACCCACATCTATAATTAGCCCTAATCCACCTTGTTTGGGGGGTTTAATTTCCACCAACTAATCAATGCCCTAACCATTTGTCTTCTTCTTGTCATCGTTAAAAAGAAAGTTGGTAGTAGGTGATCCCTGACTACATCAAAGTCTTCGTTGTCCTTCTTACTTGGTCCTCGATGTAGGTCGCCTTTGCTTCTGCGCCACCATTGTGCCCATAAGTGGACAACGGAAATCACATAAACATACTACGTCAAACCTCCTTCTCATCGGATTCACTCTTCACTTTCAAGAACAAAAAAGCTTGCACTTGGTTCTAGAAGACAAGCATACAAGAAGTTGAATGGTAATCAAGTTTCTTTTTTTTTTAATCTAGTCTTACTTAAGAACCATTGGCATCACTTACCTAAGGTTGATGTTGGTGTTACACACTAGAGCAAGTGTATTGTCATAAAAAAAATGTTATTGCCGTAGCCAGGCTTCGAACCCAGAAGATCATAGAATGAGTAATTAGACTGTGCGCTACTACAGATTTTATGATCCTAACTATGAAGTGTTTTATTACCTTAATTTGAACAAGAAAATAGACAAAATTCAACCAAATATGACCAAAACTAGACATTCCTTTTTATGCTCCCCCATTAGAAGCCACAATGTTATGCAAGTCCTACTTGGTGCAAGACCCGTGTCACTTCTTAAACCAACCAACATAAGAAATAGTAAACGAAAATGCAAATACTTCCTCCAACTGCAGATAGTGGCACAACGCATGTCTTCCAACGAATACTCATTATCACACAAGGAAGCTCCATGTGTATGCCTATGTCTCAAATATAAGCTGAAACTGCTAGCTAATGTCAATTGTCAGCTAAAGTTAGAAAAATTAAAGTGAAAAAATAGGTAAGAGAAAAAGTAAAAAGTAGATATAACTATTAATGTACGTGACATATACAAAGAAAAAGTGAGCTGATTAGAATTTCCACAAATCCGTAAAAGAATGAGGCCAAATATTTAAATGGTATAACCCAAATCCTGTACACAAATCTAGGTTACACAAGATTTTAATTCATCACAACTAGCAAATTGATTCATCACAACATTCATCCAAGGGTGCAAAGGAAAAGCCCTGGGTTGATGCTGGACTTCATGTGACGTAAATTCCTCTTTGTTGCAGCCTAGTGAATGTCTTTAGGTTGATGCTTATTGTGAGCCTCGATTTTAAACCTTATCCTATGTTGATTAAAGTTGATTAGGATCTAGTCGGGTTTTATGTCCACTTATAACCTAAGATTAATAACATGTCATAAAACAAAAATTATTAAAACCTAAGCTAGCTCACTGGAAACGATTATGAGTCGCCACCTAATTTTAACCTAGATCAAATTAGGAAAGGAGAGTTCGGGTTCGGGGGCTTGGTATTCGACTTATTTAGGGTTCAAATTACTTTCATTACCCCTCCTAGGTCGTTTTTCCTCTACTTTGTGTATTTACGGCTTACTACAAAGTTGTTTTTAACCTAAGTGCGTGCTTCTGTTTTTTTTTTATTTTTTAACGTTTTTTGACTGAAAATTAAAGTGAAATTAAAAGCAAACTAAACTAGGGTTTCGGAGGCAGAATTAGGTCAAATTTTAATTATGTCCATAGCCACGGACCTAATGTCCGAGACCACGGACCCCAATTGAATTAAATGATTTCGAAAACAGAACTAAAATAAAAACGCAAACTTGAAAGGTCCGGGGCCACGGACAGAGTGTCCGTGGGCCCGGACATGTATTGACAGAAACCCTAAAATTTGAAAAATTAAAAAAAAATATGAAATCCCGCCACCGTCCGTGGGTGTCCGTGGTCACGGACAACCCGTCCGTGGTCACGGACCACCCACGGACAGTGGGTTTTTTATGGTTCCCGACGGTGTTTTGAGCTCAAATTTTGTGGGTGTGTAGCCTGAAAGATGTACAAGACGTTAGTGATTGAAAGTTTTCAATTTGACTACGAATTAAGGACGATACTTATTGAACAAGTAACAAGGCAGTAGCTAAAACAATTAGTGATACAGAAGCTAAAAAGAGTTAGTTTGAACCCAAATTTTGAGGCAAGACTGATAATATCGTAGGGAGTTAGGAAAGTGGAATTTTTACCTGTTTTACCTTCGGGTTTACAATGATTCTTCACACCGGGATTCGTCGAGTGCTCCGTTGATGGCAGACCTGAAAGGTTTTCGAAAGGTTTTCGAACCAAGCTTCTCGTTGTTGGTTGTCCTTGCTGTTCTTCACGTTTTGGTGGTGTTTATGTAAGGTTTTGATGATTATTAGTGCTTTGAAGGTTGGAAAACGAGTTTAGATGGTGATTTCGGGAGGATTTCGGTATGATTCGGGTGGTCGGGTGTTGAAAAACGTGAGAGAGAAGGGAGGTTGTGCCTTCTGACTTCCTAGGGTTCTTTTGCTTATGAGATTCTAATTTTATCAAAAGATCTATCCCTTTATATAGACTTTCTTAAAGATAAAGAAAATCTAGTAAAAGTTAGATTTTTTGGCATTTTAATTAAGTGACTTCCCAAAGGAATTTTGCTGTGAAATTTTAGCCACATGTCAAGGATGACAATTATGATTTTCCTGAAGTGAAATCGAATATTTTAAATTTTGGAATATTTTTAAATTCAATTTCTTGTCAGATTCAATCAGAAATTGCTAGAAAATTATTGGAAATTCGAAAAATCAAAATTCCTACGCCATTATGCTTAAAATGTCATCCTCTATCATGGGTTAAGATTTCCAAGCATTTAGAATTTATTTGACCCTTCTTTGGAGGAGAGAGAAAGCCTATAGGGGGCTTAGGAGCCTTGAAAAATTATGAAAATGCCCCTAGAGATGACTAAGCTGTCCCCAGTACTCTGAAATGTGCCGATCGAACTGGGAACCCTCATTACTTGACCCAACTAGCCTATTAGTAGAGACTCTCTTCCGGGGGTTGAAATTTTGGGTATAACAGATTGCCCCCCGTCAACTAGACTTTGTGATGGAAATGAAAAGACTAGTTGATGCTTGAGTGATACCCCAAAATTTTGGATCTTAGAAGACCCCACGCACAATTGAAATCCGACAAGTTGTGTCGAGCTGTTCTAAGGCGCTGACTACCTATGAGTAAAGTGGAAGGATGTCGAGCGATTCTAAGGCGTCGACCACCTAAAGGTAATGTTGGAATATTCTAAGGCACCAACTACCTATAATGAGATGATGTCAAGCTATTCTAAGGCGTTGACTACCTATGATGAACGAAATGATGTCAAGCTATTCTAAGGCGTTGACTACCTATGATGAATGAAATGATGTCAAGCTATTCTAAGGCACTGACTTCCTATGATGAATGAAATGATGGCAAGCTATTCTAAGGCATTGACTACCTATGATGAATGAAATGATGTCAAGCTATTATAAGGCGTTGACTACCTATGATGGATGAAATGATGTCAAGCTATTCTAAGGAATTGACCACCTAAAGTGAAATAAAGTATGCTGAACATTCTAAGGTGTCGGGAACCTGTAATGCAAATGTAGATGTCATGCAAAAGAAGATGATATGATATGCTGATGATGCTCGGATGCTTCTGGGGACTGAAACTCGTTCCAATGCTCTTGGTTGGTATACTATGGGGACTTATTGCCTCTGCCCACCAACTGGGGTGCTGGGATCACTTCTAGATTACCAAGGGGACTTATTGCCACTGCCCACTAGTTGTTTCTCCCGAAAAGTTGACATGAAGATGGGGACTTATTGCCTCTACCCCGCCAACTTAGATCACGCTCTGTCTCGTACTTGTCTCGCACTGAAGATGATACTAGGTCTCGTACTGGTCTCGCACTGGATGATGACGCTCGTTCTCGCACTGATGAAGGTGATGGGTCTTGCACTGACGAATATGATGGTCTCGCACTGATGAAGATGCATGGTCTCACACTAAAGAAAATGATGGCCTCGCACTGACGAATATGATGGTCTCGCACTGATGAAGATGCATGGTCTCGCACTGAAGAAAATGATGGTCTCGCACTGATGAAGATGCGTGGTTTCGCACTGAAGTCTCATACTAAACGGATGAAGAAAAAGCTGGATTTTGCACTGATTTTGGGTCTCGCACTGAAAAATGAGTTAGGAAGATAATGGTCTCGTGCAAATGATGAAAATTGATTACTGGAGTGCCAAACATGGCAATGATGATAAGATGTATGCAATCAAAATATATGAAAGATTCTCGTTCAAAACAGGAAACTGTTGGAAAAGGTGCCAAACTTGGCAATGTTGAGGTGTTATGCAAAAGTTGTAAAGTGCAACTAAAGTGTTTGTTGGAAGCTTGCCCAAAACAAGGAACTGTTGAAAAATGTGCCAAACATGGCAATGCTTGAGAAAAACTCTGCTGAAAAAGGAAAGTGAAATGATCATTTCCTAACTAAAAATTTCATATCTGCAATTTGTTTCTTAGAAAATGAACATGCCGTTGGTGGAAGTGTGTGGTGTTTGTTGTGGTGCTAAAGGCTTTTGCCGGTGTTCAGGATTTGTGATAGGCCTGGGATTGGGTTGTGATTTTGGATGGTGGTCAGGGTTATGACGGGCCTGATGTTTTTGTGGAGGTAAGGCCAATGACGGGCTTGAGAGTGTGTGTGTGGTGGCAAGGCTTATGTGTGCCTGTGGTGGGATGGTGGTGCTCAAGCTTTGGGTTTCAATTGGTGTTGACATGGCAATTGTCCAACAATTGCCCCCGGTATTTTTCCTTAGGACAGTCTGAGCTAGAGTTCATGGCAATCGATCGTTCCGATCGATTACCCCCAGTATTTTCTTTGATTAAACGCGCGAACGAGTCTCGTCCTCACAGGGTCAAGGCTTATGTTTTGATGTGGTTCTTCCTAACCTACACTCAGCGTGGTTTGTGTTTGCACTCATTTCTCGCTCATGGTCATAACTTCTAGACCATTGAATTCGATATTTGATGGATTTACGCATTTGATCTGTTACTTTCACATGATTGGACACACAACTATCAAGTCGGAAGTCTTTAGAGCTTATAACGTGGCCATAGGGTGTGATGAAAGACGACGGGATCATGGAGGGATATTTGAGGTATGTGGAGCTTAAATGGGTGACCAAAGCTGCAACTTGCGTCTTCTCTCGGATTCATCTTCCTTGTCTTGAAGTCGTCTGGCTGCTTCATGTTGACGTTGTTTTCGAGCTTCTGGACCTGGACTTTTGAAGTTGTCCTTTACACCATTTCTCTTTTTGTCGTTTGGATTTCTTCGAGGCACTTCGGGTTTGCCTTTTTGTTTTATCCTTTCTTGGCTTTGCCTTCGGGGTTCTTGTGTTTCCCGGTTTTGGGCTTCGAGAGCTGTTTTGATGTGAGCTCTTTTGATCCTGTGTCACCGTGGGACCATTTGCGGATCTTTCGTAATGCTGATAGCGGCATTGCTTCTTTGGACTAATGAGAATGTTATCTGAGAGTCGGGCTCCTCGCTTCCTTTGGTCACCGGGTCGGACATTCATCATTGGCTGGGTTATTTTGTGGAGCTCATAATATCTAAAAGGGATATACGAAAGGCTCAACGGGGGTGCCTAGGGTTTAATGATAGGGTTTACAAGCTTTTGGCTATGTGGTGCTATACCTAGGTGCTTCGTCATTCCTGATAGTTGTGTATCCGTTCTTTGTTACTTTTCACAGGTCTAAGAGTAAATTTACAAATTATCTCCTTCGGTCGGAGTTATGTCGTTTACCTCACCTTTGAATGTGGTCTCACCGGAGTCGTGTAAAAATGACACGCTCGTTCACTCATGGTTTTCCGCTCAAGACACTCTCGTGAATTTCACTCAGAGACTAGTTCACACGCTTAAACGAAAGATTAAAGATGACGATCCTGAACTCAGATTGCCCCTAGTATTGACCTGGGGTTTATGACAACACTTAAATAGATGTGGATTTTTGAATGCTTTGTGGATATTATGGGATAGTCTATGGTGTGAGGACGGACATGTTCACCCTTTTAGAAGCAAAAGACAAGTCATTCTATTCCATAGTCGGGAAATGATTACTCTGTGATCCCTTTAAAAAAACAACTTTTTTTTGTTTTTGTTTTGTTGAATGAATGCACAAAAAATTAAGAAAATAGAACTATGCTCTAATTCACGAATGGAAAGATAACATCAAAAGTTGTAATCTAAAACAATAAAGGAAGCTAACTACCATACAAGTTAAAAGAATGATTGAGAAAAGAAAACTACTAAATCGAGAAAACTTCTGAAAATAGTGATGTTGAACAGTCTGATGCCAACGTGTTGAAGACTCGAGCTGTTGACCGTCGGGGCGCCATTGACCATGATTGTCTTCCTTCCAAACTTCGAGTAGGCCCTGTAAAATGTCTGAACTAGGAATGCCTATGGGTTATGTAGGAAGTAACTGGGCCTGAGTCTTCGCCAAACTGAGAGTGAAGTGCAAAGATTAGAGTGATTCCTAGACTAGAACGGACATTGATGAGTGTCTAAATGAGCATGTTTTAGGGGAGTATTTCATATGTTTAATTAACACTTTTCATGCTCATTTCTCCACTCTGGCTTGTTTTCCTCTAGTTTTATGTTTCATTGGTGTCTTACACATTTATTGTTTAAACAGGAGGAATAACCAAGATAGGAGTAAAGTAGATGAAGAGACAAACGCGTGGGCGCAAACGGATTCAAAATCGGAGCTAGAACGAAGAAGATACAACATTTTGAAGTTAGCCTGCCTATAGGACCGACCCACCGACCGACCCATGGGTGGGTCGGTCGGACTTAAAAACGCGTTTTCGGCCCCGAAATTGCTTCGGGACTCGACCGACCCACGGGACCGACCCAGGGTGGGTCGGTCGGTCGCAAAATTTGCCCAGATTTTAGATTTTAAAAGCAGAAAAAGAGAGGAAAGAGAGGGAGGTCGAGACCTGGACTCCAGGCGACGGTAGAGGCGACAGAAGAAGAGAAAAAGAGAGGAGAAGAGAAGAGAAGGAAGAGGAGAGGATCTCACCTCATTCAAGAGCTCAACCACCTCCATTAATGGCTATTTCTTCCTCCTTTCTCTCCTTTGTAGCTTCAATGCTTGAGTAGTCTCCTTGTAGCTTGGGATTTGGGGATTTTGCCCCAAAATCCCTAAACTCTGTTGTAGATTCTTGAACTCGTTTATGGTTTTATTTCAGTTCGTGTGCTGAATACCGATAACGATTGTGTGTTTGTGGCTCTTGAACTTGTCACCCATGATTTGGGGATTTGTTGAGGGTTTTGCCCAATTTGTTATCTTTGTGTGAAATTGGTTGGTTTACCTTGAATTTGTTGAAATGAGATTCTGAGATAGATTCTAGGTTGCTGATTAATTAGCACTATGTGTTAAACAGGTTGGTTTGGCCTACCGATTAGTTGAGCATTATTGTGGATTTCTGTCAACATGTGATTCTGAGATAGAAATCTAGACCGTGAGGACTGAATCAGTGCATTCTAATATCGAGGATTTCGAGATTAGACTACACTGCAACTTAGGGGAATTTGTGCTTAATGCCATCAATTGACTAGGTACTTGGAAGATCCACCAGGTTCCATTCTGTTGGTTAGGATTAGTAGACCTTGATTAGGATATTAGTTAGTTTAGTGTTCCCGTTGTTTAGCCATGAGTTCGAGAATTGACCATTGGTAGTAAAGGGAGGACGGGTGCAAATATCCATCCCGAGCTACACCTATCCTAGATTAGTTAGTCTAGTTTTACTGCTTTCCTTTATTTTCCATCTGTCAGCTAAAATCCCAAAAACCCCAGTTTACATTTATGCACTTTTGTATATATCCTCTTGCACATTTACTAAGCTTATAATTAGCTAGACAGTTACGAAGTCCCTGTGGATACGACCTTGTTGTACTACAATGATTGGGTTCACTGCCCATAGTTAGCAAGATAGTTTCACCACTATTATGCACAACAGACATGTAGGCCTGAATCCAGAAATTGAGCAAACAAGCTGAAAGAAATCACATGGACCGTGAATGGGCCACTGGGCCGAGGGATAATCCTTGAAGTCTAGATTCGTTTGATGCTCTTGTTGGGCCTTGAAGCCGGAAACTGGAATGAATGAGTTATGCAAACTATCTTGGATTCAAATGTTTTATGGGCCGAAATTCTGGATTGAGAGTGAAGCTCATGAGCCAAAACTATGAATTGGTCTATGGGCTCAAATGGAATGAGTTATGAGTGTGGTACTTGGGCCAGAATGATTGCTCTATATGTGAACTGGTATTTGGGCCGAGTGATTTTAGTTGGGCCTAAAGATGACACCTAGATCTAGGGTTTTGGGTTAGGGTCATGATGAGAAGTCTACCTAGACTAGAATGAGCCCTTGGGCCGGAATGTGTTTGGGCCTGAAGTAAAGCACATGAGCTGGAATGGTCCCTAAATCACAAATGGGCCTAACTTTCTTCGGGCCCGAGAAGATGGTTGCTAAGCCGAAAAAGATTTTATAGGACTTGTGAGTTATTTCAAGTTTAGGTGGATTTCTTTTTTATGGGCCTAGAACTAATTGGACAATTCAAATTGGCCATAAGAGAAATCACCTAAGTCTAGGCTTTTGGGCCAAAGCCTGAACGACTCACATGTTAAACCAAACAGGGCCTCTGGGCCGCAAACAAGTAGAGCTGCCAATTCGTGTTGGGCTAGGTTGATGTAGGAAAAGTTCCTATCAATCTCTAGGCTGGGTAGTGGGCCGATCATACAAGCAAACAAGGCCCACACAAATTCAACATGTCGTCACTAGACGTTTAAATCAAACCGGGTGTGGATCAATCCGGAGAGGTGCTTGGGGCATGGGCTCAGGTCACCACAAAGGAATAGGGCTTGCACGATATTCTCTTTAGGCTTCCCTACTCTTTTCACATCACCTGACGGTGTGCGTCTACGGTCGGGTCTTTGACTGACCAAACAATGGGCTAGGTAAGGGCACTGCCAGGAAACCACTTGGGGCTAAGGCCCAGGTATTAAGGGGGTGTGGTTAGACGACACCCTCCTCTTTTCCCCCGCTTATTCACATCACCTGAAAGGTGTGAGTCCCTGGCAGGGGACCCTCAAACGGGTCCTGGGGTGAAATCGGTTTGCGTGGACCCTCGCTCTCATATGATGCAAAGGTGCAGAAAATTAAAGTGCGCATGAAAGTAAACAAACAGAGTAATAAAGCCATAAATAAACATTTTCGAGTTAAGCCCTCTTTCTTAAAATTGAAACAAGTTAAAATTAAGAAGTTTGTCCGCAGCAGAGTCGCCAGTCTGTGAGCCTCGATTTTAAACCTTATCCTATGTTGATTAAAGTTGATTAGGATCTAGTCGGGTTTTAGGTCCACTTATAGCCTATGATTAATAACTATGTCATAAAACAATAATTATTAAAACCTAAGCTAGCTCACTGGAACCTATTATGAGTCGCCACCTAATTTTAATCTAGATCAAATTAGGAAAGGAGAGTTCGGGTTCGGGGGCTTGGTATTCGACTTATTTAGGGTTCAAATTACTTTCATTACCCCTCCTAGGTTGTTTTTCCTCTACTTTGTCTATTTACTGCTTACTACAAAGTTGTTTTTAACCTAAGTGTGCGTTTATGTTTTTTTTATTTTTTAATGTTTTTTGACTGAAAATTAAAGTGAAATTAAAAGCTAACTAAACTAGGGTTTCGGAGACAGAATTAGGTCAAATTTTAATTATGTCCGTAGCCAAGGACCTAATGTCCAAGACCACAGACCCCAATTGAATTAAATGATTTCGAAAATAGAACTAAAATAAAAACACAAACTTGAAAGGTCCGGGGCCACGGACAGGGTGTCCGTGGGCCCGAACATGTATTGACAGAAACCCTAAAATTTGAAAAATTAAAAAAATATGAAATCCCGCCACCATCTGTGGGTGTCCGTGGTCCCAGAGAATGCGTCCGAGGTCACGGACAGTGGGTTTTTGATGGTTCCCGACGGTGTTTTGAGCTCAAATTTTGTGGGCGTGTAGCCTGAAAGATGTACAAGACGTTAGTAATTGAAAGTTTTCAATTTGACTACAAATTAAGGACGAAACTTACTGAACAAGTAACAAGGTAGTAGCTAAAACAATTAGTGATACCGAAGCCACAAAGAGTTAGTTTGAACCCAAATTTTGAGGCAAGACTGATAATATCATAGGGAGTTAGGAAAGTGGAATTTCTACCTGTTTTACCTTCGGGTTTACAATGATTCTTCACACCGGGATTCATCGAGTGCTCCTTTGATGGCAGACCCAAAAGGTTTTCGAACCAAGCTTCTCGTTGTTGGTTGTCCTTGCTGTTCATCACGTTTTGGTGGTGTTTATGTGGGGTTTTGATGATTATTAGTGCTTTGAAGGTTGGAAAACGAGTTTAGATGGTGATTTCGGGTGGATTTCGGTATGATTCGGGTGGCCGGGTGTTGAAAAACGTGAGAGAGAGAAGGGAGGCTATGCCTTCTGACTTCCTAGGGTTCTTTTGCTTATGAGATTCTGATTTTATCAAAAGATCTATCACTTTATATAGACTTTCGTAAAGATAAAGAAAATCTAGTAAAAGTAAGATTTTTTGGCATTTTAATTAAGTGACTTCTCAAAGGAATTTTGCTGTGAAATTTTAGCCACGTGTCAAGGATGACAATTATGATTTTCCTGAAGTGGAATCGAATTTTTTAAATGTTGGAATATTTTTAAATTCAATTTCTCGTCAGATTCAATTAGAAATTGCTAGAAAATTATTGGAAATTCGAAAAATCAAAATTCCAGCGCCATTATGCTTAAAATGTCATCCTCTATCATGGGTTAAGATTTCAAGCATTTGGAATTTATTTGACCCTTCTTTGGAGGAGAGAGAAAGCCTATAGGGGGCTTAAGAGCCTTGAAAAATTACGAAAATGCCCTTAGAGATGACTAAGTTGTCCCCAGTACTCTAAAATGTGCCGATCGAACTTGGAACCCGTGTTACTTGACCCAAATAGCCTATTAGTAGAGACTCTCTTCCGGGGGTTGAAATTTTGGGTATCACACTTATACTGGCTTATTTTAGTCATGACAATACTGATATCTGGCCTTCACACTGTGAAACTAAGATATATTGTTGTATGCAGGAGGGCCAGCAATATCTAGGGCTTGGGAATCAGTCATAGGTGTAGAAACAGGTTTACATTGTTTCATGTTTGTTCTGTCCAAAAGATCTTGAATGTCGTGACTTTGGGATATGGTTAATCCAGTAGAGCCGCGGGTAGCTTTGACAAAGAAAGTAGTAGAGATTGCCTAAGTCTTTGAGAGGAAATTCATGTGCAAGGGATTGAGTAAGTTTGTAAATTAAGCTAGAAGAGGATGCGGTGACTAGGATATCATCTACATAAAGTAGGAGATAAACAATGTCACAACCAGATTTGTAAATGAAGAGAGATGAGTCTGACTGAGAGAGATTGAAGCCAATATGGATTAGGAAGTTACTTTGGCAGCAAAACCAAGACGTAGAAGACTATTTGAGCACATATAAGGCTTTCTTCAACTTACAGACACCATGAGGAAACTGTTTGCTGCAAAACCAGTAGGTTGCTTAATATACACATATTCTTCAAGATCACCTGGGTGAAAAGCATTGTCCATAGCTACTTGTTTGATTGGCCTGATTAGCTATAACAATAGCCAAAATAACTCTGATTGTTGAAACTTTTACCACAAGACTAAAAGTCTTAGAGTAATCCATACCTTGAGTTTGGATTAAACCTTGTGCCACATGATTAGATTTCCCCCTCTTTATAGCATCATTAGCATGTCTCTTGGTCTTTAAAATCTATTTAGTTCCTAGGATTTTCATGTGTGGTTCAAAGGGGTTAACCTCCATAGGCCTCATCGGGATCAACCTCCAGCTTAGAAGCCCCTCCAACCTTTTTGAAACCTGGGGAAATTCAGGGTTCTCGAAGAGATTCCTGAGGTCGTCACCGCCCACTCCCTCCTTCATCAGCTCTACTTGGGGAAGAACATGCTCTGAACCTATCCGACTACGCTCTATATCTGCAATCACACCACTGAAACCAGTGTCAGCCTCTATTACCTCAATGCAACCAATCTTACCATACCACTTGTCACCTTCTACAGCTCCTACCCACTCATTCCTAACAATATCTTCCACAACCGGGTCATGAACCTCCCCCCTTCCAATCACGGGTCTAGGATGGAAATTGGCACCCGGTCTCCGTTCCCCACTGCCCCGGTACCAGAAACGCGTGTGGAAGCGTGAGTGGGGAGATTGGGCTGACCACATCCAAGGAAGTAACCTCCCAAACCAAACTTGTACGGCCCAGGATAAGAACCTTCCCATCCATACCCTTGACCTCACCACCAGCTTTGATCTGGGCTTTGCATCGGCGAACAAACCCAAACACCAACCGAAGGATATACCCATCACGGGTAATAGGCTGGTGCACCACTTCAGAGATAATTTTGCGCCCCACTATCGTAATTACCAAGACGATCCTTCTCTTCATCACCATTCCCACAGTAGCCCTCGGCATTCCCTATCTTGGAAGAAGGGTGCACCGATTTTTCATCATTTCCCAACAAAGCCTCCTGTGCATAGAGCAAGAATTGCGACAGCAACATCTAACAACAATCCTAACAAGTGCTCGCCCTTTCAAATTTCCAGCACCCTCCACGCGCTCAAGATTCACCTTGGTGCATGAACCGACAACCACCACCTCTACAGTTTATGGAGGAATCAACTTCTCGCCAACATTGCCGCCACCAGTCCTCCCGCCACCTTCTCAATCGACAGCCTCCAGCAACGCCTTAGCACTTGCTCCTATCGGAGCCACAATCTTTGACTGACCATCTGGCTTATCATCCGTACACCCAATCACTCCGGCTGGCGGCAGACAAGTCCGGCACGGCCCCTTAACAATTCCTCTCTTCACCGCATATCTAGCCCGACGGGTGAACAACTTATGCCCCAAGAAAATACGCCCGTGGATCCTCTCCACCACCATCTTCACTCGTGTGGTGCTCTCCATCATAACAAAAGCAAAAGCTAGATTGTTATTGGGGCAACACTTCCTGGAGATAAAGATCCTCTTGATACTCCCATTCATACGGAGGAGCTAACGAATAGCTCTAGAATCAACCTCTTTCTGAGGTTATCACTAAATAGAGAAACACATCGACCTTCAAACTCAGTAGAGCAATCATCCTCCCCCGCATCCTCCTACTGACCTCTTACCAGCCCTCGAGGAGCAGGTTTTAGGCTCGACGCCTTTGACCCACCTCGCCTCACCTGCAATTCGACCTTGCCGGCCTCCGACCTTGCATGGGAGAGAAGCGAGACCCCTCCCGTCATCTAGACAATGACCCATCCCATCTCGAAGAAAGACAAGACCCCCTTGGAAGACATATCCTCTGAAAGCCACTCCTAGATCTTTCGTGCCGCCTCAACCTCCCTATCTTCCGCCCCGGCTCGCGTGAACAACATCTCACCCGCCCACAGTCTCTTGCGACCTAGCTAATATTAAGTGAAAATTTTATACATATCATCCTGTCGCTGAAAGCGTTAGAGCGCAAGTATTCAGCAAATACTCATTAACACACCCAAGGGCGGAGCCAAAATTAAAGTTGGGAAGGCATAAATTACATATAATTAGGGTCTATTTTGAAATTTGCTAAAAAAAGTTTACACTATATTTTTGTGTAATTTAGCAAATTTGAGGTCTTTTGCTGCCTTCGACCCCCCACTGGCACCGCCCTTAATCACACCATGAAGCTCCATCACACGCCTACGTGGGGCTGGTCACCATGTGTCCGGTCCTGCAGCTTGGCCCAGCCGGTCTTCGTAAAGAAGCCAAACAAGCTTGAAATTGATTACATTTTTTAATGGACTTAAAAAAATAGGTCAGATTTTGAGTCGCGCAGTGATACAATTTCAATCCCATAAACAAACTCGGCCCAGTTCGGTTTTAGTATAGATATATTTATTATTTTATTATATGTAATATATGTTATAACTATATATAATATATCTTAATATTATATATAATATATGAATTTCAAAAAATTATATATATAAAGTAATAAAATATATGAATTTTTCATTAGAATTTTATTAACTTTATATAAATAAAAAACCGGGCCAGATACGGATATAGTAATAAAAATTTGGGCATAGCCCGGGCCGAGAATTTTAAAACCAAGCCTCGGATAGTAGATGTAAGCCCAACGAGCATGAAAATTGTCTTCGGCCAGGCCCAAACAAGGCCCACCCGCTCGCATGATCACCTCTACACCTATGTCAAAACTATATTATGAAAATTTATAGATGGGGTTTTGTCTGACCAATTTGTGTCTCTTTTTTTAAAAATAGTCTCTCATATAACAAAACTTCAAGTCTTTCCTTAACCTTATATTATTTATTCCAACATTCATTAACTTGTACTCTCATGTTTGAAAACTTAATTGATATTAAACTTCTAGAGTAAAAACTTATGATATTTAACTTCTTGAGTAGTGATTTTTCTTTTGTATGAGAAAGTACAAGTTGAACAAAACAAACTCTCCCTTTGAAGGGAGCTTCTGCCACAAGTTCTTCCTTTCCACTTTGTGCTCCTGCCATCGTGCAAATCGTGAACCTCTTTATGTCTTCACCCATGTTTTCCTTCAGAAGCCACCTTCAATCGCCAACCTCAGTGTCTCTATTTCTTCTATGGTTACTCCATTAAAATTGTCTTTGTGTTGTAGTCTTGGCTTTGAGAATGGTTTCCCGTTTGTTTGATTTTTAATTGAGGAGTGGGGCTAACTCTTGGTTCCACTTTCATCATCTTCCTCCTTCTCCTTGTCAAATTATATGGCTTTTAGCTTTTACTTTCTGACTTCATCTTTCTCCTAGATCTAACAACAAAATGGACAGCCCAAATTTGCATGCAACCGTCGAGGATCTATCTTCACATTGTGCAAAACTATCGCTTACAAAAGATGAAGGGCAAGCAACAAACATGCATGGCCTTGAAGAGAATGTTCAAGCCCTAGCTTTCACCCACTGCTTGCTTTGTAAATCATTCTTTACAAAGAATTCAGAGATATACACGATGGAACACTCTCTTGGTTGAGCCTTGTAACTTGAAGGCGACTTCAAGACACGTGCTGCGGGTAAGGATCTTTTCCTTTTCGAACTCGAGAAGCAAGATATGGTGCATGTAGTCCTACACGGGGGGTTGTGGTGTTTTGATGGCTCATTTCTAGCATTCCAACAAATCGATAAGAGGAAGGCACCACGTGACCACGATTTTAACTAGATACCTCTCTGGGTGAAAGTGCATGATGTCCCCTATCTCTTTTAGCACAAAGAATTTGAAAGGCGATTAGGGAATAAATATGGTTGTTTCTATGAACATGAAGAGGAAATAGACGATCTGGTGGTGCATACACGAGGATCAAGGTCCTTCTAGACATCCTAAAGTCGGTCTTGCATTGTGTGACAATTTCTATTGACGGGGTGGACTCTGTTCTTAAGGTTACCTATGAACGGATGTCGGCCATTAGTTTTAGATGTGGCTTGTTTACCCATACGACAAAAGACTGCTCTGATCAAAGGGAGTTGAAGGCGGGAGTTTACCATATGACCCTTAGTTGCGAGATTCCAGTTCCTGATCAGGTCACGAGAGTTCTGCTGACAAAAATAGTGATATCTGGAAGTACAAATGTGGACTTATGGGAAAGAAACCGCAATTCAAAGCTAGACCATTTCATAGAAGAATGGATTGTGATGTTAGTGTTGACAAAATGGGGGGAGCTGACGCTTCCCACGTTTCTGCTGCTAGTGCCTTCACACCTCATCCTGATCTTGTCTAGAATGCTCTTTAAACAAGTGGTGATATTAGCTCGAATGACGTCCCATCCCGCTGAAAATGGATGCACCACCAACAGTAGTAGGAGGCAAAAAGTGTATATCTTATCAACACGTGCATGAAGGTTCTCTGGATGAAGCATGACATTTACACTATTCAGGTCCAAGTACTAAAAAAGGTAAGAATACAACACGTTTGGTAGTTGATCTTGGCCATCAAAAGGGGCGGGGATAGATGGATTCTTGCATTTCTAATGTTATGGAAACCCCTACTTCAAGGGGTTACCTAGAAAAACAAATCACAAAATCTGCAGAAACTGTTGTAGATCTGGCAATCATGGTTTGTTTTTTTATCCCATATAGCTATGCTATTATATGTTATCTATAAATTGTTGTTTGATCTGAGTTCTAGGTGTTTTGATGGCTCAATACGGCTTATGCACCCATCTCTTGATGGAAATATTGGCTCTATCAAATGTCTTATTTGCTAGTATAGATTGTTTTTGGACCTTCAATATGGTAAGAATTTGCCAAACGCCTTTGATATGTTTAGTGGTATGTTCTAGATCATATTTTGTATCATGGATATGTCTTCGGGGCAATCTATGAGCTTATCCTTGGTGCTTGTTTGTAAGCTTAGATGTTTAGGTAAGTATAGGCTTCTTATTTTAGCTATGGGAGGTTCTGTGGCAATGCAACAAGCTCTCCTTGGGCTAAGCATAGTCTGGCAGGCTCTTGTGCTACTTAAGCAACTTCTCATAATGATCAGATTGCAAATAGTTGTTGTCTTAGTTAGTGTTTGCCTTGGATCAAGTTTTCTACAATGTAGGGTAGAAGTTCAGATTGTATCTTGATAAATTGATTTATAAATGCAATGGATTGACTTTAGAGACTAAAACAATTGGAGGTCACTGACACATAGCGCGGACAAGTGCACTAGCATTCCTCTCACAAAGGAGATGAAGTCACTTTGAGAAACAACAGGGTGAATTGTTTAGTATTAATTCCTTTGGCTACCTCTTCATTTTTTGTCAATATTAAATTAATCACTGATCCAGGACATAGTTTACTTAACATCTTTGAACTTTGTATTATTTACAATTTAGTGTTTTTCTTCTATTGATTATAAAATCTTTGATGAAAAATCTGAAACATTGAACGTTGTTGGGTATAGAGTTGAAACTATAATACTAAACTCAATTCCTCTGGTGCTATTGACAGGTGATTTGAAGAGATTGTTGATTGTAAACAAATTTCTTCTGCCATAGCTTACTAGCACCCCCCTCAAATGCAGATGGTAGATTATGCGGGGACGCCGTTGTTATCATGGTATGGCTATATATGTTGCTGACTGGACTGCTTATGTGGTATAAATGAATAGGATAATATTTGTATTAATTTTAAATAGTCACAACTTTTAAAATATAAGTCCAAAATAATTGCACCATTATTCATCTAAATTCAAGCTCTTTAAAACAAGACCAGTCATTGATATGTTTTGACAAATTTTAAAAATTATGTTAGTTCTATTAACATATCAACATATATCAACGACACTTATGATTCACCACGTACAGTTTAAAATACACCATATAACATTAATAATACCCCACAAAATAATAATGGTTCAGTATTTGATCCGAAGTTTATTACCTAATTCACCACTTATTAGTTAATGAATCATAATACCAATTTCCATGAATCCTAATATCAAACGTAATGAATCATAACATCATTTTAGTGTATCATCAGTAACATATAAAAATAAAAATTTTAAACAATAATACAAAACAAAACAATATTTGGTACGTAAGAAAAATACATCATTCACCATGTAAGTTTTAAAATATATTACAATACAATAATAATAGACTAAAAACAATAATGATTTTTTATCGGTTCCAGAGTTTGTTATCTAATTCACCACTTATTAGTTAATGAATCATAACACCAATTTCAATGAATCATAATATCAAGTTTAATGAATCATAACATCATTTTAGTGAATCATCAATCACATAAAAAGAAATTTTATTAAATAATAATATAACATAAAACAATATTTGATACATAAAAAAATAAATGATTTACCATATAAGGTTTAAAATGCAACATACAACAATAATAATACACTGCAAAACAATAATGATTTTTATTGGGTTCAAAATTTGTAATCTAATTCACTACTTATTAGTTAATGAATCATAATATCAATTTTAATGAATCATATATCAAAACTAATGAATCATATATGATTTTAGTGTATCATCATACTCATGTAAAAATAAGTTTTTTTTCAAAGTAGTCAAAATATATCTATGACTGGTCTTGTTTTGAAGAGCTTGAATTTAGATGAACAATGATATAATTTTTTTTATTTTGGACTTATATATTAAAAGTTACAACCGTTTAAATTTAATATAATAAAAAAGGCAACCCAGTCAGCAAAACAGCCCAGTCAGCTACTGATTGGGATTACCATATCAGAAGGTTCGCACAGTATGGTGCACGGCGGTTCCGTACATACGAATTTGCTCTCAAATGAGTATTTTGGTAATGTAGGAGTGTGTTGGACTGTTTCTTAACAATTGCTTCATTTTTTAGATTTTTATTATTCTAGTAGCTAGTATATAACAAATGACATATCACTGATGTTATCGAATGAATCCAGTGCGTGCTGCGAGGTATGATACGAAAAAAAGTAAACATCATATTGCATATGTATGAAAGTTACGGATAGCTATAAGTGTAGCTAATGTATGTAGGATAGAATTCCAGCCTAACCTTAACCAATCCAAGAATCTGCTTTTTTGAACTCAAGATTAATAACTTATTAGGCTTGATCTTAGGATCAGAATAGCAAATTTATTATTTTCTCAAATAAAAAAAATGCTAAATTTACTTATCAAAGGAGCATAAGGTAAGTCACGTGGCGAGGTACTTGCGTCGTCGAGTGATCGACATCGCATTTGAAAAGAAAAAAAGACGAAAAAGATTGGAAACAGTTTTACCATGAGAAGCTTCACTGTCATTTCCTCCCCACTTTCCGCCCACCTTCCTTCCTAATATCAGATCAAAAATCAATTCTAAAACGAAAAATCAGTTCTAGTCTTTCTGTCTGTCTCCACTAATTCTTTTCAATTCTTCGTCTCTATAAAAACTAGACTGGGCAACTTGCCTGCCTGTTCGTTTTTAATTCCTCTGCTACTGCAAATACCCACAGTTTCCGATATCTACGTCGTGTCTTTCTGCCTCCTTCCTCGTATTAAAATCTGGGTCTGCTGTCATAGTAGCTGTACAATCTTATCCACGATAATGATCTGATTCTGAACTTTGATACCCATTTTCCGGAAATAGATATATAGATCTAAACTACCCAGAGAAGGAGTGGAAAACGGCTGGTCTTCTCAAATCGGTAGTCTGTGTTTGTGAGGAAGGGAAAAATCTGATAAATTGAAGTACAATACAATGGCTGGAATGCTTCCAGGTGTTGAAGCTGCTAGGAGGAGGAGATTTCATCAAGGCGGTGGCGGTGGTGGAATTGGGTCACCAAATTTGAACTCAAGTAGTGGTGGTCCCGGATTTTCCCGTCGCCCAACTTTCTGCCTATACGCTACTAGCAATGAAACCCAACTCTTATCCGGCTTCTCCTCCTCGGTAAAAAGAAATTACGCTCTTGTTTCCTCCAATCACTCTCTCTGCCTCTTCGTATCTTGTTTAAGTGATTAGAATTATTGATTTGTTTGATCTGATTGAATTTGTTGGCTTGATTCTGGGACGTGTAACAGAAGAGGTATGGCGGTGATTGTGGGATGATGAAGACGAGTCAAGATGTGAAACTTGGACAATTGGCTAGAGAAGCGAAAGAGAGATTGGATGAGAGATTACTCAGAACTCAGCGGAAATTAGAAACCAGAAGGTAAGTAATTTGAACTTCATTTCTTGTGTAAAACATTAACGAAGAGTCAAGATATTGAATCCTGAGAACCCATTTGCTGACAACTGTTGCTTTTGTTCCAATATTGAATTATAATCTCAACAGGAATAACAGTGATTCAATAAGCTATGAGAGGAGTACTTCCATGAGATACATAAACGGAAGTAGTGATAGGACAATTATGATCCAGGAGCTTGAAACAGAGGTATTCGGGTCAACAACAAGAAAGAAGACGAAGAAGAGTAACAGGTTGTTTACGATGAAGCGGACATGGGAGAAGCTCGGAGTTGGACGGTGGAAAACCGCCGGAGTAGAATCACAAAAGGAAAAGGTCCAACAAGAAGAAGAAGAGTGTTCAATCTGTTTGGATAGTTTCAGTGCTGGTGAGAATCTGGTAAACCTACTCTGCGCTCACAAGTTTCATTCACGTTGCATTCTGCCTTGGCTCCAAGCAAACTCACAATCCCATTGTCCTTGCTGTAGAACCCTAATCTTCACCTCCTAGCAATGTTTCACTTCTTTCAATCGCTTTAGTCCGATTTTTTCTTCCTACATCAGAAGGAGACGGCACGTGGTTCGTAACATCACTGTCTGTCTGTCCCATCTGATGTTTCGTTTATGTGAGAGGACATTGCCATGCAATGATCAGGGGTTATGCTTTATGGAATGAACGGTCCTGTAATTCAATTCTGTCAGTACTGTAATTATTGCTTCAATCAAAGTCAGGCAGCCAGCTTGTGTACGGTTATCAAACATGTTTATTCTATGAGTTCTATTTGCAGGGCCAAGTCTGACTTGTTCACAGTATTTTTGCCGTTAAAATCAAGAACCGTCGGTTTAACACCATCCATAATCACGGTTCATGTTTCGCCATTACATAAACTAAACTACAATAAAGATGACTTGGCAGGAGATACCCGATCATAACAACCTGGGTCTGGCCCGATCCCCTTTTCGCAAAGCTCAATCCTATAAAATTTTAGACTGAGCTTTGAACGCGCAAACAATTCTGATTTGTCCTCTACTGATGAGTCCAAGTCTTCTTTAGTGTCGAAAGTCATTGACTCCTAATGTTATATTTCTTTTTTTTTTTTTGGAAAATTACATCGCTCACCCATGACGTTTGGCGAAATTACACAGCCCACCCATGAGGTCTCAAAAATTACTTTGCCCACCCATGCGGTTTCCACAATTTTACATTCAACAACTTTTCTAATATTTGATCAACTTAAAAGATGGTTAAATGATATCCAAATTTGATGAAACTTTACATGGACGATATTAATGTGTTATATTTTGGTAAAACGTGAAATCCAACGTTTTTTAAGCTCATATATGATCCGTGGGACCCGATAAACGTGTCTCATGTTTCATTGGGTCCCACAGGTCATATATGACCTTAAAAAACTTTGGATTTGACATTGAACAAAAATATAACACCTTAGCATCATCCATGTAAAGTTTCATCAATTTTGAACAACATTTAACCATCTTTTAAGTTGATCAAATATTAAAAAAGTTGTTGAATGTAAAATTATGGAAACCACATGGGTGGGCAAAGTAATTTTTGAAACCTCGTGGGTGGGATGTGTAATTTTGCCAAACATCATGGGTGGGCGATGTAATTTTCTTTTTTTTTTCTAATTGCTCGTCCTATACTTTTAATTTTTACTTGCATATATAATAATTTAATTCATAATTTAAATGTTATTATATACATCATGAATTTATAATAAATCTCTAATCAATAAAAACATGTTGAAGTAAGTGACAAATCTTTTTTAATTAAGAAAATATATTTGGGATCAAAATCCAAATCCAATCATTTGTGAGTATACTGAATCCTTAAGTCCAGCAATGTGATCGAATGAAAATCACAGACACCCCTCTCAATCACACAACCTTGATTGCTTTTTATACTTTGTAGTAGTTAACTATTTATGTGAATCATAAGTTTCTTGAAAAACAATATACTGACAGCATTACATCCCTCTGGCAATAAATCATAACGAAAAGGACTTCTGCAACGTGGAATTCCATTTCAGTCAGTCAATAATTCGAGTAGGTAACCCATGTGAAGTTTTATTGGAAGAGCTCCACAAATGTTAGACTCTTAGATATACCAAAAAAAGGACGATTTGATTCGGTGTTCATAAATGGTACCGATTAACCGCGATAATCGTAACTGGTTTATTTATAAGCGGTTAACTAGAATTGATTAACGGATAATTTTGGTGTGGTTTTACCAGTTTTACGATTAAGCATAATTATGTGAATATGTTTTTTTTCCTTATATTAGTAAACCGCATACAGTTCTATCGGTTTTTGTGCGGATTTAAACTGGTTAAATATCGGTTTGTTAAGATTTATCAATCATAGCATAGTTCTAAAAATTAAATATATAATTATATACTTATTTTTAGTAAAATCTCATACCTAATAAAATTAAAAATTAAAAGGGTTAAATGGTTTTTTCAGTGAACGGAATTCAGTAAAATCAATAACTGGAACCAGAACCGGATAATTAAACTATTCGGTGCGAACCCTCTTTGAAATATTCCTAAAGTTTTCGAAGTAATTAAAGGGTATTAAACATATAAATATAATAGAATCAAGTAATGTGTAATATACACTATAATTATGAACTCCCAAAATGAATTAACATGTGGTGTGGGAGACTAATTAATCAAGTTGATGTTAATCTATTAATCTAAGTATTCTTCTCATCATTATCCTTTTATAAATTCTTTTCCTTCATTTCTTAAGCCACTCACGGTAGCAACACCCGCACATGCAATTCTTGTTCCTATTTTGTGGCCAGCTTGATTAACAAATAGAAAAACAAAACAACACACTCATCAACTCTCCCCATCTCACGCCACCTTTCACATCCCTTCACACACTTGTCTACTTGTTTCTTTTAATACATGCATGGGTGACACCTCTCCTCATTCTTCCTGTCTCGCTTCTAAATTCCAATCATCTTATTCATACTTTTCATTCACACTCACGTTACATGCAACTCAAGCAAAGAAAGCACTCCTCTCTTTTCTCCCTTTAAAAATTTGAAATAAGTCTCTACTTCCAACCACGATAGCTTCTTCATTTTTCTACCAAAATTCGTGAGTAATATATCATTGTGTAGATCTCTCAAAAAGCTTCAATTCGACATAACTTTATCTATTTTCGTTGCATACTTCGATCTGGGTAAGCCATTGAAGGAAAGGTATTCTGATAATTTATCTTTTTTACTATTCTCAATTCCGCAAGGAATTCTGGAATTTTGGTAAACCTTTTGAAAATTAATTCAACATCAAAGTTTTTCTTATTTTGAAAGAGTTTTCCATCCATATAAAGAACTCGTATCTCCATGGTCTTGTCATTTATGGGTGAATCAAGGAGGTAACAAGTACACTTATAACACATTTAGCCGATCTTTTTTAGTAGTCTTGATTTCAGAAGGAATTATGAATTTTAGTTAAGCCTTTTGAAAATTTGTTAGGCACCAAAGTTTTTCCTCTTTGAAAGAGCGTTCCAGCAGTATAAATAACTTGTATTTTCATGGTCGTTTCAGGTTTGGGTGAACACAAAGAAGTGACGAGTGCAGTTAAAGCATATTTCGGTAAGGTCTTGTTTTGGTGCTCAAATTGTTGTGACTCCTCTTTTGCAAATTCGATGTGGGTTAAAAATAGGTTTAATCCTCTTCTTTCCTTCCATGCAAGAGGGTATAACAACCTAACTCAAGAGGAGATTAGGTGTTGGGGTTATTCTTGCCTAAAACCAACACTAAAGAGGTAGATCTATGTTCATTCTCTACCTTCCTTTGGTAGTTTTCTTATTTATTTTTCCAACCCTTATTCTGCTCATCTTTTCCTCCATGCACAACTAGGAACTTATTGAAACCTTGTCTTGGGTTCAAGGCCTAAAATATCAAGAGAAGAGGCCAAGAGAACTTAACCTAAACAAGGGGGTAAGTTGTGTATGAGGATCTACATATCCTCTTCTATTTGAGAGTGTTGGCACTAAATACTTTACTTACCTTATTTTTAATAATAAGGATAAAATGTATTGGTCAAATTATCCTCTAATTAGGTCTGAAGTAGTTTATTATGTTAAGTATATATGTTCAAATGATTTAAGAAAGGTTGTACCTAAAGGTGTGTAAACCGGTATTGAAGATGTGTTAGATTTAAGGAGAATTCTGGCTACTTGGTAATGGTGATTAGATCCAAAAAAACACTTAAGCAATATATGGTTGGTTGGAGGATATAGCAAAGCAAAAGTAAGGGAACTGTTGAGGTTAACTGTGGAGAAAATGGGTTATGATGGGTTATGTATAAATTGTGGGTAGATTTGGTAGTTTCCGAAAGTTATGGGTGTTGTTAGAAAATTTGGGAAGGAAAGGTTAGTGGTTGGTGATTGTAATAGTGAAATACCCGTGAATTTTGGCGTAGGATTAAATTAGCATATAGTCAAGGATGTTATTGGTAAGATTAATAAAGGCCCAGAGAAGCAATATACATAGGTATAATTACGTTCATTTCAGATAACTTTATTATGTTCAAGAATACAAATTTGATTTTACTTCTCTCTAAAATATTTTCCTCTTCCTAACTCATTTATTCAGCTATTATGTATTTATTCCTTTTATCTAAATATTTAGATAATTCTCCTCATCCTTCACTAACGATCAGTTAGCCCTTCTTCTATTTTGTTTTTTTTACTTTAGCCAAATAGTATTTATTTATCTCTCTAAATTTTGAATCTAGATCCTTCCATGATTTTAACGTTATTCATTTACTTTTAAATTGAAATCTTATTTATAAACTCATTTCAAGTTATTTTACAACATTACCTATAAATTCTCCTCTCACTAAACTAAATACATTTATTAGTTAAAGACTAATTCTTTAATTATTTCCATATTGCTTCTATTTAATACCACAATAGCTATCACGATCGCCTCCATCTTCAACCTACTGCCTCCACTCTTCTCTCTTTCTTTAAGCTCCCAACCCTTCTCAAATTCACGCTCTTATTCTCCATCGTCGTTAGGCCGCTTCTCTGGTGCCGGTATTGATAGAAGGGTAAGGGGTATCCGTTGGTAAGGTTAGCTGATTAATTCGCTAGTCTCTGGGTAGTATCTGATTGTGTTCTACTTGTATTCTAGACTCCGATTTCCTTGACGAACGCTACTGCTGATTCTGCTGAGTGATTTCGTGGCTGTGAATGTATCCAGGTAAATGTTGTGCTCAACATTCTCTACCTCTGTGTTTTTGCGAATTAACAATGGATTGGTTTGGATGTGGTTTTGATGTTGTGAAGGTTTGGGAATTATTTTCCCTGCGTATTCTGGTGAGATGTTTTGCAAAAAGGGTTTGATTAAACGTTTTGGGAGACTTTCTTTGAATTGGTTATTGGATTGTTGGTACCTCTTGGTGCTCCGTGTATATTGTTGGTGCCTTATTGGCGCTCCGTGTAATTATTGGTACTATGTACCCCGTGGATATTCTTATTATTTTGCCTACAGACATTACTTGCAGTTAAGCTCTAATGATCTACTCCTTTGGGTCATAAGTTACCTTCTGGGGGGTGTGCACACTTAAGGACATAGAGTGAGGTGGGATTCTAATTGTTGCGACCCGATTTGGGGGTCGTCCGTGTAAGCCATTGATTTGATTCTTGGAAAGTTCTCCCCCGAAATGTTTTGTGATTGATATTTGGAATTGGTGTTGTGGTTTACGTTTCTGTACAAGTATGGTTTTACAATTGCAAATGGGTTTCCAAATATATTTTACGGTTGAGGCAATGTTTACTCAGTTTCGCTGATTTGCGCGATCCCTTCGCGTTTTCTATTGTTGTTTTATGATCGCAGGTACTCATGGCTGATTTGGGGATTGGGACACGCTGTCACATAGCTTAGGATGATTGGACAATTACTACGTTTGGAACAAGTTGAGTTATGTTTTGGAATTGTGATGTTTTACCAGTTTTGGAAACGTTTTGGGTTTTGGTTAGTAGTTTAAAGCCTGAGCACTCTTTGTTAGAGTGTGGCGGTAACGCCTTTTGGATTTTGCTATTCCGCTGCTAATAAGTTGAAGTGTTTTATTGGTTTTGTTCTCTAAGGAGTCTTGTTTATGATGGAGATTTGCTTTCTGTATAGGAGATATTTCGATGGTATTTTCGTTATCATTTGAGGTACTAAGTTATTGGAATGATTCTTCTTTGATTGCTGAGTTTTTATGGTTATTTTTGATGTTAATTTGGTTCTGTTTTCGCTGGGAAAAATGCTCATCAGGACCTGTCCGAACGTCCGTCCGGACATCCATGTTCGGACAGGCCCCGAATGTTTTAGAAGCTCTCTGTTTTGGTGTGTCCGAACTTTGGTCCGAACATTGATGTTCGGACACGCCACGTTAAATTTCTCGGACTTTTTAAACTCACTTGTGTCCGAACTTCCAAGTCCGGACACAAGTTCGGACGCCTTTGGTTTTCAGACCTTTTAACTCTCGACTTGTGTCCGAACATCAATGTCCGGACACAAGTTCGGACGGATGGATTTTCACAGTTTAACTATCTCGGCTTGTGTCCGAACTTCCCATGTCCGGACACAAGTTCGGACCAAGCTTGTTTTGCACCTTTAGGGCTCGTTTGGAGTCCGTTTTCGAAGCCGTTTTCACCGTTAGCTTTGTTATTTTATTTCCTATGTTTTAAGGCAAAATCCAGGGTGTTACAAGGTGGTATCAGAGCTATGTTTGGTAAATAAGATAAAATTTGGATTAAAAAGGGAACTAAAATGTGGGGCAAGCCGTTTGGGGAATTGTAGTACCTGCGATACTGTGTATGTGATGTTACACTGTATGGATATTGAAGTTCATTCTCCGTTTGTGTGTTACAATGATTGTGATGATGTTAGTATAACTGATTGATTATTGCGTACTGGTATTGGAGCTATTAGATGTGCTAGCTCCTAATATGGGGTAGGGACTTAATATGGGGATATGGGTGAATGCTGCTTACCTTGCTTAGTATATGTAATCAGGAGTTCGCTTAGAGCTCTAGGGAGTGCAGGACTGGCTGACAGACTGAGTTTCCATACCACACCAGAAGTAGGAGTCGCCGAACTCAGATGGCCGCCAACGACCCCATGAGGCAGTTGCAGGAGTTGGCTCTCAACCTGGGACAGATAGTCCAGAGGCAGGCGCAGAGGGATAATGTGCCGGAGGACTACACTAAGAGAATTGCCCATCTGAAGCCCACACCTTCAAGGGAGAGGAGGACCCGGTGCTACTTGAGGACTGGATAAGGAATTTGACAAGATCTTTGAGGCAGTCAATTGCCAGCTGACCGGAGGGTAAACGCAGCAGTTTACTATTTCAAGAGTGAAGCAGACATCTGGTGGTCTGCCAACAGAGATGTGCTATGGACCTGATTTCGGCTGGGATGGCCTGAAGGAGGCCATGAGGAGGCGCTTCTACCCCGAGCATGTCAGGATGCAGAAGTATTTGGAGTTCTCAGAGCTCAAGCAGTTATCTCTGAGTGTCAAGGAGTACCATTCGAAGTTCCTGGAGCTGGCCAGGTTCGCTCCTACGATGGTTCCCGACGAGGCGTCGAAGGTGCAGAGGTTTGTGGGTGGGCTAAACTGGAGTCTGCAGGAGGCCCTCAGCGTGCTGACAATCCCGACGCTCCAAGATGCGTACGGGAAAGCTGCTAACCTGTACAGGGTGCAGCAGAAGAGAAGAGAGGGTCCTGGCTGGTAATAAGAGGAAAATGGAGGGAGGAGACGAGCCTCGGGGACGAGAGGATCAGTCCCACAGACATCATCAGCAGGAGAAGAGATGGAAGCCTCACTCGGACCGCAGATACGGGAGGCCGAGACATGGGGGGGATCAGAGGGGTGATCAGAGGCGAGGTGACCAGCCCCAGCACCAGACTCAGAGAGGGGAGTACAGGAAGAGACACTTCTACTGCAAGGTGCAACAAGGACCACCCGGGAAGGATTGTGAGGGGAACTCAGTCACCTGTTTTCGTTGTGAAGGTGGGGACACCGATTATTCGAGTGCTTTCAGAGTCCCCGGGAGGTAGTCAGCAGAGAGGCTATAGTGGCGACCGCTCATCCAGGCAGACCGACCAGCAGGGCAGAGGCCCGAATCAGAGTCAGCGCGGGGACGCTCCTCAGCGTAGTAATGGAGAGGGCGGCAATGGTGGCAATAGAGGCCAAGGGGAGTACCGAAGCAACCAGCAGCGGGCCCAGGGAAGATCAATGTGATGAGTCGGGCCGAAGCCGAGGCCGAGGCAGACGTGTTAGCAGGTACCTTTACTGTTCTTGGTACTCCTGCGCGTATTCTTTTTGATACTGGGGCTACTTACTCTTTCATATCTGATAGCCTAGTTGGGAAATTGGGGATAGAGATTTGTGAGACTTCCCCTATAGCTGTATCTATACCATCGGACGGGTGATCACTTGTAAGAATGTAATGAAAGACGTAGGCATAGATATCAAGGGGGAGCAATTTGTAATAGATTGATCCAGTTCGCCTGACCGACTTTGATATAATCCTGGGAATGGATGGCTGAGCAAATACAAGGGAAGGATAGACTGTAGCGAGCAGAAAATTTCTCAGAGGCCGTCGGGACGGAGAGTCTCGTACAGGAATGTGGAGGAGAAGCCCGGAGTGAAGCTCGTATCAGCAATGACAATTCTCTCCCAAGTAAAGAAAGGACAGCAAGCATACCTTTGCTATGTCCAAGACCTGAGCCAGGAGTCAGACGAAAGAAGGAGATCCGAGTAGTAAGCGAATTTCCAGACGTGTTCCCAGACGAGATTCCGGGTATGCCGCCAGACCGAGAAGTGGAATTCAGCATCGACCTTGTGCCAGGCTCAGCACCGATTTCGAAGGCTCCTTACCGGATGGCACCCTCAGAGTTGAAAGAATTGAAGACCCAGTTGGAGGATCTTTTGGATAAAGGATACATTCGCCCGAGTGTATCGCCTTGGGGAGCCCCGGTCTTGTTTGTGAAGAAGAAAGACGGGAGTATGAGGTTGTGCATCGACTACAGGGAGCTGAACCAGATCACAGTGAAGAACAGATACCCCTTGCCGAGAATAGACGATCTCTTTGATCAGCTGCAAGGGGCAGGGACCTTCTCGAAGATCGATTTGAGGTCAGGGTACCATCAGCTCAGAGTGCAGAGAGAACATCCCGAAGACAGCCTTCCGGACTAGGTATGGGCACTTTGAATTCTTGGTGATGCCCTTTGGACTTACCAACGCCCCAGTTCTTTATGGACCTCATGAACCGTATCTTCCACCCATATTTGGATCGGTTTGTGGTGGTTTTTATAGATGACATCCTTATATATTCCAAGGACGAACGGGAGCATGAGGAACATTTGAGGCTAGTATTGCAGACACTGAGAGAGCAGCAGCTATACGCGAAGTTGTCCAAGTGTGACTTCTGGTTAGACCGAGTGGCATTTTTGGGCCACGTCATCACTAGTGAAGGCATCTCAGTAGATCCGTCGAAGATTCAGGCCGTAAAAGAATGGCCAAGGCCCAGTAACCTGACTGAAGTGCGAAGCTTTCTGGGCTTGGCAGGGTATTACAGACGTTTCGTGAAGGACTTTTCGAAGATAGTGAGACCTCTCACCAACCTTATGAAGAAAGTGATCAAGTTCCAGTGGGACAGCGACTGTGAGAAGGCGTTCCAGACGTTGAAGAGAGACTGACCACAGCTCCAGTCTGACCTTGCCTCAGGGGCAGATGGGTTCGAAGTTTTCAGCGATGCTTCCAAATATGGCTTAGGGTGCGTCCTGATGCAGCACGGGAAGGTCATAGCTTACGCGTCGAGGCAGTTGAAAGAGTATGAGACCAGATATCCGACGCATGACTTGGAGTTAGCAGCCGTGGTTTTTGCACTCAAGATCTGGAGACACTACCTCTATGGTGTCTCGTGCAAGATCTTCACCGACCACAAAAGCCTCAAGTATATTTTCACCCAAAAGGATTTGAATATGAGGCAGAGGCGATGGCTAGAGCTGATTAAGGACTATGATTTGGAGATTCTGTATCATGAAGGGAAGTCCAACTTGGTAGCTGATGCGTTAAGCAGAAAGAGGAGTCATTCAGTGAATTCTATGTGGGTCCTCCCTGATGAGCTAGCTCGGGAATTTCAGAGGCTGAATTTGGAGGTGATGGAGTCTGGGGGAGTAGAGCACGAGGTGAAGCTGTACCATATGAGTGCCTCTTCCGACATCTATGGGGAGATACTCAAGGGACAGCCGGATGATGTTAAATTGGAACGAATCAGAGAGAAGTTAAAGGAAGGGAAGGTAGAAGGATTTGAAATCCACGCTGATGGCAGTCTGAGATTTAGAGGCCGTTGGTGCGTTCCTCAAGGTTGTGCAGATGTGAAGGAGAGACTGATGAAGGACGCTCATAATACTCCCTATTCAGTCCACCCAGGCGGAGATAAATTGTACAAGGATCTGAAGAAGCTGTTCTGGTGGCCGAAGATGAAGCGGGAGGTAGCAGAATTTGTATCTAGATGCCTCACCTGTCAGAAGGTGAAGTTCGAGCATAAGAGGATGGGAGGATTGTTGCAGCCCTTGGAAGTACCCAAATGGAAGTGGGACTCTATTTCTATGGATTTTGTAGTTGGGCTACCGCCGGCGAAGGGTGGAGTCAACCAGATATGGGTGATCGTGGATCGACTCACCAAGTCCGCTCGATTCATACCTATGAAGAGCACTTGGTCTATGAGCCAGCTAGTGGATGCATACATTAAGAATGTGGTCAGATACCATGGCGTGCCTCAGACGATAGTATCTGATCGAGACTCGAGATTTTTGGCACATTTCTGGCAGCAGTTTCAGAAAGCTATGGGTACTAAATTGAAATTGAGCACTGCTTTCCACCCGGCGACAGATGGTCAGACGGAGAGGACTATCCAGACCTTGGAGGACATGCTTCGAGCATGTGTCATGGACTTTCAGGGGACTTGGGCAGATAGACTTCACCTGGTGGAGTTCTCGTATAATAACAGTTACCACTCTAGTATTAAGATGGCTCCCTATGAAGCCTTGTATGGGAGGAAATGCAGAACCCCTTTATGCTGGAGCGACATCAGTGAGACAGTGATTTTGGGACCCCAGCTGATAGAGGAGACGATGGAGCAGGTCCGAATCATCCAGAGCCGAATGAAAGCAGCCCAGGACAGGCAGAAGTCCTATGCCGACTTAAAGAGGAGACCGATTGAATTCGAAGTTGGTGATAGAGTCTTCCTGAAGGTGTCTCCTGTGAGAGGGGTAACCAGATTTGGGAAGAAGGGGAAATTAAGCCCCAAATTTGTGGGTCCTTACGAGGTCCTGGAGAGAATTGGAGAGGTAGCTTACAGATTAGCACTACCTGGTGAAATGAGAGAGTCCATAATGTTTTTCACGTCTCTCAGCTGAAGCGTTACGTCCCCGACCCGTCCCACGTTCTACAGCCTGAGGTGCTGGAATTGGAGCAGAACCTATCATATGAGGAGTACCCCATTAAAGTATTGGACACCAAGACTAGAGAAACCCGATCGAAGTCCACCCGGATGGTCAAGGTGTTGTGGTCGAATCATGGGACTGAGGAGGCGACGTGGGAGGTCGAAGAGGAAATGAAGAAGAAATACCCTCAGCTTTTCGAGCAGGTAACCGTTTAAGACTTATGTCAAGTTCAGTCGGATTCAGCTTTCAGAATCAGTCTTTTGGCGTAGGATTAAATTAGCATATAGTCAAGGATGTTATTGGTAAGATTAATAAAGGCCCAGAGAAGCAATATACATAGGTATAATTACGTTCATTTCAGATAACTTTATTATGTTCAAGAATACAAATTTGATTTTACTTCTCTCTAAAATATTTTCCTCTTCCTAACTCATTTATTCAGCTATTATGTATTTATTCCTTTTATCTAAATATTTAGATAATTCTCCTCATCCTTCACTAACGATCAGTTAGCCCTTCTTCTATTTTGTTTTTTTTACTTTAGCCAAATAGTATTTATTTATCTCTCTAAATTTTGAATCTAGATCCTTCCATGATTTTAACGTTATTCATTTACCTTTAAATTGAAATCTTATTTATAAACTCATTTCAAGTTATTTTACAATATTACCTATAAATTCTCCTCTCACTAAACTAAATACATTTATTAGTCAAAGACTAATTCTTTAATTATTTCCATATTGCTTCTATTTAATACCACAATCGCTATCACGATCGCCTCCATCTTCAACCTACTGCCTCCACTCTTCTCTCTTCCTTTAAGCTCCCAACCCTTCTCAAATTCACTCTCTTATTCTCCATCGTCGTTAGGCCGCTTCTCTGGTGCCGGTATTGATAGAAGGGTAAGGGGTATCCGTTGGTAAGGTTAGCTGATTAATTCGCTAGTCTCTGGGTAGTATCTGATTGTGTTCTACTTGTATTCTAGACTCCGATTTCCCTGACGAACGCTACTGCTGATTCTGCCGAGTGATTTCATGGCTGTGAACGTATCCAGGTAAATGTTGTGCTCAACATTCTCTACCTCTGTGTTTTTGCGAATTAACAATGGATTGGTTTGGATGTGGTTTTGATGTTGTGAAGGTTTGGGAATTATTTTCCCTGCGTATTCTGGTGAGATGTTTTGCAAAAAGGGTTTGATTAAACGTTTTGGGAGACTTTCTTTGAATTGGTTATTGGATTGTTGGTACCTCTTGGTACTCCGTGTATATTGTTGGTGCCTTATTGGCGCTCCGTGTAATTATTGGTACTATGTACCCCGTGGATATTCTTATTATTTTGCCTGCAGACATTACTTGCAGTTAAGCTCTAATGATCTACTCCTTTGGGTCATAAGTTACCTTCTGGGGGGTGTGCACACTTAAGGACATAGAGTGAGGTGGGATTCTAATTGTTGCGACCCGATTTGGGGGGTCGTCCGTGTAAGCCATTGATTTGATTCTTGGAAAGTTCTCCCCGAAATGTTTTGTGATTGATATTTGGAATTGGTGTTGTGGTTTATGTTTCTGTACAAGTATGGTTTTACAATTGCAAATGGGTTTCCAAATATATTTTACGGGTTGAGGCAATGTTTACTCAGTTTCGCTGATTTGCGCGGTCCCTTCGCGTTTTCTATTGTTGTTTTATGATCGCAGGTACTCATGGCTGATTTGGGGATTGGGACACGTTGTCACATAGCTTAGGATGATTGGACAATTACTACGTTTGGAACAAGTTGAGTTATGTTTTGGAATTGTGATGTTTTACCAGTTTTGGAAACGTTTTGGGTTTTGGTTAGTGGTTTAAAGCCTGAGCACTCTTTGTTAGAGTGTGGCGGTAACGCCTTTTGAATTTTGCTATTCCGCTGCTAATAAGTTGAAGTTTTTATTGGTTTTGTTCTCTAAGGAGTCTTGTTTATGATGGAGATTTGCTTTCTGTATAGGAGATATTTCGATGGTATTTTCGTTATCATTTGAGGTACTAAGTTATTGGAATGATTCTTCTTTGATTGCCGAGTTTTTATGGTTATTTTTGATGTTAATTTGGTTCTGTTTTTGCTGGGAAAAATGCTCATCAGGACCTGTCCGAACGTCCGTCCGGACATCCATGTTCGGACAGGCCCCGAATGTTTTAGAAGCTCTCTGTTTTGGTGTGTCCGAACTTTGGTCCGAACATTGATGTTCGGACACGCCACGTTAAATTTCTCGGACTTTTTAAACTCACTTGTGTCCGAACTTCCAAGTCCGGACACAAGTTCGGACGCCTTTGGTTTTCAGACCTTTTAACTCTAGACTTGTGTCCGAACATCAATGTCCGGACACAAGTTCGGACGGATGGATTTTCACAGTTTTACTATCTCGGCTTGTGTCCGAACTTCCCATGTCCGGACAAAAGTTCAGACCAAGCTTGTTTTGCACCTTTAGGGCTCGTTTGGAGTCCGTTTTCGAAGCCGTTTTCACCGTTAGCTTTGTTATTTTATTTCCTATGTTTTAAGGCAAAATCCAGGGTGTTACAAATAGTTTTTAAAACTTAATGGAAAAAGGTTTGAGAATTAACTTGAAAAAAATGGGTCTTGGATGTGTAAGATTAAGTTAAAGGAGGAATTGGTAATTTTTGGGAATTATGGGTTAAATTGGTAAGTTTAGTAACTTATAGAACCGGTTGGAAATTTTGAAAAAGAAGAATGGTTGGTGTTGGTAGCAATTCAAAATTCTAAGACAAGATTTAGGGTAACTTGGGAGAAAAATAAATTTTGATGTTTAGGTGTGGTCGATTGGTGATTTTTAGAAGTCTTGAGTTCTATTTGGAAATTCTCGAAAAGATTAGTGGCTGGTAAGTGAAAAGAATAATTGGAAACCTAAAGAAATAATGGGTTAATTAAGTGGAGTGGTTAAGATTTGAAAGTGTATTTGAGTGGTGAACATAAGGTGAGTAGGCTATAACATCAGTTAGGCTAATTGGATATATGTTAAGGGGTTTTAGGTTCACTAATGTAAATGAGGATTTAAATTGCAATACTAGAAGTTAATTAGGGAATGAGCTAAGTTAAGGTCGAATGGCTAGGTTAATGTCTTGACCAATTTAATAAAGTGAAAAACCTTAGGTTAAAGTAAAGGTCATGAATAAGAAAGGATTAATGAATAAAAGTGATAAATTAAGATTAAGGATTAAGTTAGGATGGGAGAATTATATAATGTCAATTTGGTTATGTTATAAGGTGAAAGTAAAAGGGACAATCATGATTATCCAATAAAGGACCTTAACAATCCAATTTGGTAGAACAGTGAATTAAAATGAACAGATAGCCTTGAAACCAAAGTAATGGGAAATTAATAAATTGTCTCTTGTTTTCAATCTAGGACTTGGATAATCTATCGCACGGCTAGGACGTTTGCTTGGATCAGGTGAACGAGGTATGGGGCTATGTACTCGGAACCCCCGAGGGGTTGCCTTGGGTTTGTGTGTTTGCTTGTTTTGTTTGATAAGAAGATATGCGTGCTCACGTAATATAATTATTCATGTAAATGGTTTTGTATGATTATTATCTGTTCGCTTTCCTGCTGAAGGCGTGTGTATTGATTTAAACCAAACGAACAACCACTGTTTGTACACTTATAAAATATAAATAAACTTGAGCAGTGTGATATTATTAACGTAAGACAAGATGTTAATATTCATTATTCATTATGCCAAATACTTAAGAACTTCTCTAAAGTAAATAAGTGAAACACCTTAACTTATGACAAGTGAGAATTTGATCAAGATTCCATGGAATAAACAATGTCGGAACTCATATTCATTAACTAACAAATTACCTAAGTACATTCCTTAGGTAAATGTTATTGAAACCATAATAAATGGTGAGAAAAATATTTAGAGAAATTCAAGTTGGGAAACTTGGTCATGCGTTGGGTACACGAGTGGATGACTGAAACGGGTCCGCTCCTTGGTAAATCCAACGAGCTTATTGATCGTTGGTCGGGTCACCTCGTCTGGTGCAGGCCACTGCCTGTAGGCCCCAGTCTCATAACATGAGTAAATTGAGAGATGTGTCTACCTTCTAACCTGGTGGCACAACAGGTTTATCGAAAGGTAAAACTTGAGATTCTAAATATACATTACACACTCAAGAAACTCTATGAGATAACTATAAACTCAAAATTCCATAAAGAATGTAATAGATCAATGGAAGCTTAACACGCCTAATTAAGTTTCTTTATCACTCTAATGATGATTATGATGTATTATCCATGTGATTGGTTGGTTGCTGATTATGTTTACCTATTGAATATTGGCATTAATTGTGGATTCTTGTTATTATGTGATTACTGTTTATTAAGTTTGGTATTCTTTATATATTAAAATGGATTGCATGCCAATTTGAGTAAATAACCTGAGTGTAGCCTGAGGGTGTATGAGGGCTATATGATATCATACTTAGTAGTTGGACTAGCCTCTCCAACAATGTTTTTATAGGTGTATAAGTGAAGATACACAACCGGAGTGCAAGTCTAAGTAGTTTTGAATAGTTAATTGAGATTATGGTTTATTTTGGACAAACAGTGTAATTTGCTCCAGGTTGTGGGACAGAAGAATATGGTCTGTAATATGACATTATGTATTTGTGAATCATATTTCTAGTCATGCACAACGTTCCTATTTGATGGTAGTCTTGTTGTGCATCTAGCTGTACAACAGTTGTTGTGCATCTAAGTGTGCAACGACGATAACGTCCCGTTGGGATAAAGACTGATTTCACTGTTATCAAAAAATGTAATAAGAGTATTAATCAGTGTAAAAAAAGATGTTACACACCTAAATTAAGCAGATTTCCAATTTCACTTTCATCAATTACGGTTCTTATCTGACGGTTCCAGATTTCCGTGGACACACACCTACATTTAAAGCCAGGCAAGTTGCCCAGTCTAGAATCTATAGAGACGGTGAATTAGAAAAAACTAATGGAGACAGAAAGACGAACTGATTTTTCGCTTCCGAATTGATTTTGATCCACCCAACGTAAATGTGCTGTGATTGGGCCACATATCTTCCCCGTATCGGAAAATTTTCGCCGAAATACTATATGTCAAAAAAAATTACTTGCGGTGGCTTTTTTTCAAAAAAATTACGCGGATGTGCCAAAACGGGTCACATAAACCGCATCAATGTAATGCTGTTTACTGTAAACCGCATTAAGCTAATCCAATTACCGGAAAATTTTGTCATAAACCGCACTGCATCAAAGCCTCTTTGCCGATAAATGGACTCCACCGATGCGGTTTATTTGCATTGTGGATCGATCCGCAACTCGTATCACCGGGCAATCCTGGGCGTCCATTTGGGGAGATCTCCGCCGTCGATTTTCGTTGGAAGCCAGCGAATTTCGCCTGTGTTTTCTCCCCCCCCCCCCATTGCAAATAAACCGCACCACTTGAATCCATCTATCAACATCCGAAAAATTTTGTATAAAAACGCATCCACCGGATGCATCCCCTCTCACACCCACATATTTCCTCCAACCTCACCCACTCTCCCTACGAAATTGACAAGGTAAGTTTCAGTTTTTTCAATTTCAATTAGTTATTTTTGTTGTTAATAACTTGTTCTAATATTTAGCTTCTATCATATTTGTTTAGTGATATTAATTGATGTTTTTTTGTAATTAATTTTAATGTGTAGGAATCTTTCTAATTGCTTCTTCTAATCCCATCCAAAATCTTTGAGGTTAGTATGTTGCTCTCTAATTTTAATTACTCATTTTTATACTAGATACTTGTAATGTTGGTATTTTTAGTTGTTTAATTAGTATTTAAATTCGTAATTAATTAATGCATTAATTTTATACTTGTTTTAACTTAAAATGGTGCATAAATTAGTCAAATAATTAGGTTGTATTTTTATGCTATTAGAGGAATTAATCTTGGTTTTTTAGTTGTTTATTTAGTATTTAATTCGTAATTAATTAATGCATTAATTTTATGACTTGTTTTTAACTTAAAATGGTGCATAAATTAGTCAAATAATTAGGTTGTATTTTTATGTTATTAGAGGAATTAATCTTGGTAGTTTTAGTTGTTTATTTAGTTTAAATTCGTAATTAATTAATGCATTAATTTTATGACTTTTTTAACTTAAAATGGTGCATAAATTAGTCAAATAATTAGGTTGTATTTTTATGTTATTAGAGAAATTAATCTTGGTAGTTTTAGTGTTTATTTAGTATTTAAATTCGTAATTAATTAATGCATTAATTTTATGACTTGTTTTTAACTTAAAATGGTGCATAAATTAGTCAAATAATCAAGGGTATTATTATGTTATTGGAGAGAATTAATCTTGTAGTTTTAGTTATTTATTTAGTATTTAAATTCGTATTTAATTAATGCATTAATTTTATAACTTGTTTTTAACTTAAAATGGTGCATAAATTAGTCAAATAATTAGGTTTGTATTTTTATGTTATTAGAGAAAATTAATCTTGGTAGTTTTAGATGTTTATTTAGTATTTAAATTCGTAATTAATTAATATTAATTTTATGACTTGTTTTTAACTTAAAATGGTGCATAAATTAGTCAAATAATCAAGTGGTATTATTATGTTATTGGAGAGAATTAATCTTGTAGTTTTAGTTATTTATTTAGTATTTAAATTCGTATTAATTAATGCATTAATTTTATAAGTTGTTTTTAACTTAAAATGGTGCATAAATTAGTCAAATAATTAGTTTGTATTTTTATGTTATTAGAGAAAATTAATCTTGGTAGTTTTAGATGTTTATTTAGTATTTAAATTCGTAATTAATTAATTTATTAATTTATGACTTGTTTTTAACTTAAAATGGTGCATAAATTAGTCAAATAATTAGGTTTGTATTTTTATGTTATTAGAGAAAATTAATCTTGGTAGTTTTAGATTTTTATTTAGTATTTAAATTCGTAATTAATTAATGCATTAAATTTATGACTTGTTTTTAACTTAAAATGGTGCATAAATTAGTCAAATAATTAAGTGGGTGTTATTATGTTATTGGAAAAGTTTTTAAAAATGGTGTAATTGTTTTTCGTACCAAAAAATGTATACTTTTGCTTAAAAAATATTTGCACATGTAGTTAATTCTGTAACTTTTTTTTAATAAGTGTCTGTTGTTTATTGTTTACTGAATTGAAATATGTGCTTGTGCAGATGGCATTTCAGAGAGAAGTTGCTGGTGTGGGACCAGATGATGCAACTTTGTTCACATACCAGACTACCCACATATCTGCAGCACTTTTTTCAGATGACCCAGTAAGTAAAGAGCACATGAAACTTCACCGTAATACGTTTTATGTTTTTAACTGAAGTTATGAACATCATTTATTTTATTGCTGTGCAATCTAGGTCATGAGAAATAGAAAATACACCGAAAGGAAATTACGTTCTAGGAATGTTGATGTGGAGCATCCACACTTGGCTTTGCATGGTTACATCCGAGATGCTGGTTTTCTTGGATCATCCTTTTTAGAAGTTAAAGCAGACAATTCCATTGTTAGTGCATTAGTTGAGAGATGGAGGCCTGAAACTCACACCTTCATGCTACCATTTGGTGAGGTAACCATTACTTTGGAGGATGTCCATCGTTTACTTGGCCTGAGAGTTGATGGGGATGTGGTGATTGCACCTATGAACCTTCCTGTGGCTGATTTATGTTTGGAACTGCTGGGAAAGAAACCAGATGAGAGCGCAATCAGGGGTCACAAGATCTCCTTGTCATGGTTGCAAAAGAATTTTGAAGTGCCTAAAAAGTTTCATGATAGCTTCTTCAGAGAGCCAGCTGTGGTGCATCAACGGTACGCCCGTGCATTCCTTATGAGGCTAATAGGTGGAGTGTTGATACCTACCCAGGACAGTCGCATGATGGACTGTGGATACCTGGAGTTATTGAGAGACTTTGACGAATCAGGTCAATTAAGCTGGGGTTCTGCAGTGTTGGCACACACGTACCGTGGTCTGTGCAATGCTACCCAGTTCGACACTCCTTACATCGTTGGGGCGACGAAGTTAATCACACTGTGGGCGTATTCTCGAATTCCCACATTCTTTCCAGAGCGCATTAAGGGGCTTTCTGATGCACAGATATATGGGGAAAGGTAAGGCGTGTTGTCAGCTAATTTTACTTATACATTTCATTTATGTGCATGCTCAATTTTCTTTAACATGTGCAGGTGGGACAGTCCACATGTTCCCCAGGTTTCTTTACGAGATGCTCGTAACATACTTGATTCGATTCCAGTCCCACCCACAAACGAACAGGTATATTTGCATTTCAATAATTGATACTGTTATTCCTTATGTCATCACTTCTTAATTAATTTCAAAACTTATTATGGCAGTGGGTCTGGCAGCCATATGATGACACTTCTGTGGACGAGGGTGCCATGGTTGTTCCTTTAATTTTGAATAACATCATAGAGGGTCATCAGCCGGACCGGGTTATGAGACAATTCGGCCGTGATCAACCGATACCTGCAGCACCACTAGACTGTGACCGGCTACATAGCCAAAAGCGCACAGGTAGAGTTGAAGCAAATTGGTCTGCCATTAATGCGGTATACATAGAGTTATGGAATGACCGGGAACATAGGCGGATAAACTTGGAAGGATTTCCTCCTGCTGTTCAACTGACTACACGGTCGGAGTACATGATATGGTACCAACAAAATAGCTTAAGATGGTATACTCAAGAAGCACGTCGACAGTCCATATTGGTATGCATTTACAATATACATTACTGTTTTTGGTATTATATAATAGGTGTGCAGTACAATTGCTTACGTATTTACCTTACAACTTTGTATGTTCTGCCACAGGCTGATGGATTAGACCAGCTGCAACATTATGGACATGATGCTGATGTAGGACCTTATGCCGAATATCTCTCCCAGCAATCAGGGACAATGTATCACCAACGGTATAGACATGTCCAGCCTCAAGTTGATCATCATGCACCCCCGGCGTTCAATGTCTACCAACCACCCTTCTCATTGAATGACAACCCCAGCAGAAGGTCTACACGTCGACGACCAAAGAGTGAGTTACGCCGACCGCCACAGGCTGAACCTGAGATTGAGGCTGCTCCCATTATCTTTCAATCTAGCTGGACATATCCTCCTCAACCTTCTTATCCGGTTAGCCAGCAAGATGCCCAGTATGATTATGATCCATGGTATCGTGCCCCTCCAACTGAGCAGTCAAGTATGTGGGGATCATCATTCGGCGGTCAGCAACAAGGTCAGTGGGGTTATCAGACCAGCACACACGATTACTCAGTTGGCCAGACATCCACCCAAGGTGGATGGGGAGGTGAAGTGGGCACCCTGGATCAATATGGTGGTCAAACAAGTACCCAAGACCAGTGGGATCAACAGGGTGGTTCAAGTCAGTGGGATCTTCAGATTGGTGGTCAGCCGACTCAGACGAGTCAGTGGGTAGTTCAAAATCCACAAGCTAGCTGGGATCAACCACAGTGGAGTTCTTATTCAAGTTCGTACGTTGATCCCACACCACCATCCATCACACCATACGGTGAAGGGTCTTCAAGAGGGGTAGCTTCAAATGTACCGACTACGCAAGCTGAAAGGTCGGCACACATGAGTGCTAATTTTGCAAATCTTAATGTGTTTGATGATGAAGATGAAGACGATGCACTTCGGACTTCCATGGACGCATATGTTCAGTCCAACCCGGTTACTCCTCCACCACAGACTTCCACGTTTGACATGACTTTGAGGGGACCAAACTCAATGAACCCTCCACAGCGTTATACACCGAGTGAGTACGAACAACCAAGGAGAGGAGGTGCAGGTGGAAGAGGACGAAGGGGTAGAAGAGATAGAGGCGGTGATGCTTGATACTCCTATGCATTGTTATTTTTATGTACTCGTTTCATGCTTGTTATGGATATTGGAATTTTTATTCAGATGTTATGTAACGAATATTGCTATGTCTCGTTATTAATCTTCCATGTTACGTAGTGCATTTTTTTAATATGCAGTTTTCACGTTTGTAAGGGACTTTGACTATTTTTTTGAATACGTAGCAGCTGTCCGTTGGCCACCATTTTTTGCCACAATGAAGTTTGTAGGTAGTACTACATTCATACAAAATTTGGAACACAACGTGAATCGTTTGATAGTCCTAACTGTAAGCGCAAAGTAGCACCGTAGTGCAGTTTTTTAATATGCAATTTTCACGTTTGTAAGGGACTTTGACTATTTTTTTGAATACGTAGCAGCTGTCCGTTGGCCACCATTTTTTTCCACAATGAAGTGTGTAGGTAGTACTACATTCATACAAAATTTGGAACACAACGTGAATCGTTTGATAGTCCTAACTGTAAGCGCAAAGTAGCACCGTAGTGCAGTTTTTTAATATGCATTTTTCACGTTTGTTAGGGACTTTGACTATTTTTTTGAATACGTAGCAGCTGTCCGTTGGCCACCATTTTTTGCCACAATGAAGTTGTAGGTAGTACTACATTCATACAAAATTTGGAACACAACGTGAATCGTTTGATAGTCCTAACTGTAAGCGCAAAGTAGCACCGTAGTGCAGTTTTTTAATATGCAGTTTTCACGTTTGTTAGGGACTTTGACTATTTTTTTGAATACGTAGCAGCTGTCCGTTGGCCACCATTTTTTGCCACAATGAAGTTGTAGGTAGTACTACATTCATACAAAATTTGGAACACAACGTGAATCGTTTGATAGTCCTAACTGTAAGCGCAAAGTAGCACCGTAGTGCAGTTTTTTAATATGCAGTTTTCACGTTTGGTAGGGACTTTGACTATTTTTTTGAATACGTAGCAGCTGTCCGTTGGCCACCATTTTTTGCCACAATGAATTTTGTAGGTAGTACTACATTCATACAAAATTTGGAACACAACGTGAATCGTTTGATAGTCCTAACTGTAAGCGCAAAGTAGCACCGTAGTGCAGTTTTTTAATATGCAGTTTTCACGTTTGGTAGGGACTTTGACTATTTTGAACTAGCAGTCTAAGTAGACGTTGAACTAGTCGTTGAGTTAACCTTTTAACTAGCCGTTGAACTAGCCGTATAAATGTGTACCATCTATCTGCAACATTGGTTTGAAGTGTCTGAATGCAGAAATACACGGACCAAACGACCAGAAACACCGTTGGAATTGTTTGACTTGGATTGCCTGTGTGTCATCCTCGAAAGCCCTGACTGTCTTTAGAGCAACAACGGAACCTGGTATGAAATGTTTGATGGACATGAATAACCTTGGTAGCTGATTATAAGACTCAACCCAATCTCCATAGATTTTTCCGGTCGCTTCACATCTTGCCAACCATGCTTTTCTGTATGAAATTGTTCTGTTGTACTGTCCACGAATCTGCTCAATGACATCTAGAACACTCATACCTGGGTTACGACTAATATGGGGAAGAAGAGCTTCAGCAATGAAATGGTAGTTCATCTGCCGATGATCTTGTCCATCATCTGCAGGAGCACAGCTATGGGTAGTGAGTCTCGTAATTTTCCATTCGCTCTCACCATTCAACAACGCGCCCCTTAAGTAAATGGACATTCGTCATGTTTAACACATTGGACAACGTATGCTTTCCTTGAGCTTTTGACAACACTGATATCCATATTTTTGCGAATGTGATACTCCTTGACAGCGGTTACTAGACTGTCTTTATCGTCGAACTCTTGGCCTACAACGAACTCTTCTACAGGATTCCAGTTTGGGACACCGCGACGATCCACATCTGATCGCATTGCGTTGATGGCATCCCAGTCCACGTGATGATAATATGAAGCATCTGGCATATGCTGACTAGTTTCACCATCTACTTCTGGTCCGTGAAGAAATTCTTCTGGAATGAGTTCAACTTCATCATCTGATGTAACATCTTCATCATCTGCAGGCTCATACTCGCCGTCGTCATCGTCATCGTCATCATCACCATCAATTTGTATATGAATGTCCATGCACTGAGAGATGTCCCAAGAACACTTATAGTTACAAAGCATTGCCTGAACATCTTCATCAGTTTCTAGTACAAGTGCTGTAAACTGTAAAGGCTCCCTGCTGGACAACTGCCGATATGTCATCCTCGAAACAGAAAATCCAAACTTCAATTGACGGATGGCCTCTGTGGCAGAATACTTTAACATTTCGATGGTGAAATCATCAGCTACACGAAGATAAAAGGTTTTGGTGTCTTCATTGCCTTTGAAGTAGAGACTTCCATGTTCCGTGTACGATAGTTCGGCATTAACAAAAATTGTACAAGGTAATGCCATTCTTTCAAGTAAAATTAAGATGCAGACGAGTAACGTAGTTTCTATCTGCACAAACAAACAAAATTTTAAAATTTAAGCAAGAAAGAATAATAAACGATAAACTAAATGCAAAAAAAAAATATTGAATTCAACGAGCAAGTTATGATATTTATGCATTAATTTTTTTCCTATAACATAATAAAACTACTTAATTATTTGACTAAATTATACAATATTTTAAGTTAAGAACAAGTTATGATATTTATGCATTAATTAATTACGAATTTAAATAATAATTAAACATCTAAAACTACCAATATTAATTTTCTCCAATAACACAATAATACCTACTTAATTATTTTACTAATTAATTACGAATTTATATCATACTTAAGCAACTAAAAATTATTTTAACATACATCATAATTAAAGAATAATAAATTATACAGTAATGTCATAGTTAATTATGATTTTAAGCATAAGTAATTAGATAACTAATTAAATATACATATATATCAAAACCTAATAAACAAAGACATTTACTATAAAAATAAATGAAAAATACAAATTAAAATTAACCATACTAACCTCTTTCTTCTCGGAGCATTACTCATGGTTGAAGGGGATTTTTTTTGGTGTCAATGATTGATTGAATGAGGACGGCTGAGTTTGGTTTTTATAAGGACTTTTGGGAGTCATAAACCGCATCGGTGCGATGCGGTTTATATGTAAAAACAACGGGACATGGACGGCGGAGATCGCACCAGATGAACGCCCAGGATCGTGCCGACAAGGGTGTCATAAACCGCACCGCCCTAGTGCATCTATTAACAAAGACGCGTTCCTCCAGTGCGGTTTATGACAAAATTAGCGGGTAATTGGATTAGCTTAATGCGGTTTACAGTAAACAGCATTACATTGATGCGGTTTATGTGACCCGTTTTGGCACATCCGCGTAATTTTTTTGAAAAAAAGTCACCGCAAGTAATTTTTTTTGACATATAGTATTTCGGCGAAAATTTTCCTCCCCGTATCCATTACATGTGACTGTGATCCCACCAACTTCCCGTTTTCTATAATTGAAATGAATGAATAATGCTTCAGATTAAAAATGTCTCCGCATTTTCTTCTCGACTAGTCTTCTAATTATTGTATTCCTTGTTTACCATGACATCATTGACTAAAAAATGTTTCTTTATAATCTGATAGAATGTATATATTTATTCAAAAGATTATAAGGGAACGTTTGTTTCACGCAAAGAAACAGAATAGAATTAGAAAAGAGAATGGAGAGAGATAGAAAAAAATTCTTTTGGATTTTCTTGACTGTTTGTTCGAGCTGAGTGAAATGAAACTAATAATCGGTTAACGGGCTGTCGGCTGCCGGTCAACGGTCACTAATTGCCGGTCAACATTCACCAGTCACCGGTCGATGATCATTAGTCATCGATCAATGGTCACATGTCACCAGTCAACATATATTGGGAAATGGAATCTCATTCCCTAGTAGGGATGGAGAATCAAGATAGAGGGTTTGAGTGTAATCACATCCCCCTTTTCCGTTCCTGAAAATAGGAAAAACTGACAAAACTAACAACAGAAAAGAGAATTATTTCGATTCCCTTTATTAATTACCCTAAAACAAACGCCCATAATTTTTCAAGTATTATAGTATTTAAAATAAATATATTTAATCATATTAAAATAGACACATAAATTAGTAAAACGTAAATATATAATATTACCAACAAATAATAAACGATTTTTCAAAAAATGTACAGATACATAAAATGCAAATAAGACATTGCATACTGAAAATGGTAGTTGCCCCTCATGTACATACTCTCACTACTCATACAACTTAAATCTTAGAGAGTGTGGGAACTCATTATAAAGGGTATTAAAAATACTCTGCTAGCTAAAATTTATTACTAATACTTATTAGTTTGTATCAGACAATAACTTTTTAAGTTAATATGCTTGTTCATATTAATGTAAAAGTTATATTTAATATTATAAAGGTTGTTCAATTTTAGATGATAGTTGTTCAAATTAAATATAAAAATTATTTTAAAAAAACGTATTTTGTTATATATACAATCGATTGTATCATAGTGGGATTGATGATCCACCAACCTCCAACCATTAGCCAACAAGAATGCTACATCCAGACTATTAATTAACAGAAGTATAATGGTCATTACATTTGGTTCGTGACTCAATTGGTCCTAGTCTCTAGAACAAGGAACCAATTCCAATCCGCTACTAAGTGCCTCTGGTTTTGATCTCCTTTTTTTAGGAACCTCAATCGGTCTAGAGCCAATCCCGCACTAGTTTCGTATTTTAAAAATATATATTTTACATAATTAAATAAAAGTATTTTATAAAGTTATTACATAATTAAGTAAAATTATTTTGTAAAGTTATTACATAATTAACTAAAAATATTTTAAACATTACAATCTTACATATTATGAAGAAAATAATATTTTTTATTTATTTATTGCATGGATTTCTATATTAAAAAACATAGTTATTCATAACCGGAAGAAAAAGTAAAAAGGTAAAAATGAGCTATTTAGAGTATTAAATAATAAGTGGTATTGGTTCAATCCCAAACCTGTCCGTATCTGATCCCTGGCCGGTCTCATACAGTTACTAACTTATGCGGTTTTGGTCAATCTGGTGAGATCCTAATCTTTTGTAGAGTGTAATCGAACCGTCCCGCTATTTCTTACTGTGATGATGTTGGACCAGTATTTGACCGAAATCAATCCAAGACGATTGAGCTGGCCTAGTCCAGTGGCCAGCTTAAGTTAAAAGAGTATATAGAGAAAGAAAACTAAGGCCCTGTTCTGGACCATGTGGATCCTACCGGATGAAGCTGAAAAGTTTTAGAACGCTGCTCTACCCAACGTTTGATATAGGAGATGATTAATGTGGAGTGTCTAATCTGTGGGACCCCAGAGAAAAGTAATCTTCCTATGAGAAGCTGCTACATACTCGCTAATCACGTGTCCCAGTTCTTTTTTTCGCTAACCTTTGTAACTTGATATTCACTCTTGGATTAAAAATACATGTATATAGACATCTATAATTACATGTAGCAAATTACCAATCTACTATTAATTTAAAATAGGGAAACAAGTATAGTTCAAATGATGGGAAACCAAGTGCAATAGAGATGATCGTTTTCAACAAAAAAATAGAGATGACGACATGTATAGTGAACAAGGGATTTATTTATCTTTATACCATGATGGAAAATGTCACTATTAATTTCAGATTTTCAAAATGAAACAAAACTGAATTCTGTACAGGGGTTAAATAAATGGTTTATTCTGTTAATCGGTCCGATAAAACGAGGAGATAGGGAGGAGCACTGCTTAAAAAATAGTTTGAGAAAATTATATATCTCACATGATACGTGAGATTTCTCCCGTTTTACATTCGGTATTTTTTCTAATTTTTGTTCAATTTAAATGTTATTTAAAATTGATAAAATTTTACATAGACGATACTAAAGTAATTATTTTGGTTAGTGGCAAATCTAAAATTTTTTAAGCTCAAATATAGCCTGTGGGACCCAGTGAAAATACATTCACATATCACATGTTTCATTGGGTCCCACGGACCACGTGTGAGTTTAAAAAACTTCAAATTTGATATAAGATTAAAATATAACACATTAGCATCATCCATGTAAAGTTTCACCAATTTCAGATAACATTTAAACATCATTTAAATTGAACAAAAATTAGAAAAGTTATTGGATGTAAAACAGAAGAACCATATAGATAGAAAAAATAATTTTGAAACCTTGTAAATAGAATGTGTAATTTGACCAAACGTCATAGTTGTGAAATGTAATTTTACCAAATAAATATAAAGTTGGTAAGAGTTTGTTCGCATGCCCATTTCTCTAAAAATATTATTCATTGTGGTGAAATAGTGAACGCGCTGTCTGGTAAGCAGCAATCGGGACCGATGGGTCGGGCCGGGCTCGTAATTTTAAACGGCTAGTTTTTCAAGTAGCGTATTAGTTGGAGTAGCCGTTGGCAACAACGCGGACATTATAATTCTATCAAAACTAAACCGTGGTTATTCATAAACCTTAACGCTAGCAAATCCTCGACACACCTTCCTTCAACCGACCAAATTCATCATCAAATTAGGGATTCTGATTACCTGAACTCACTGTGTTCTCTTCAGATTCACTCGAAATTCAAAAGCAGCAATTCCAATCCTACCATGGGATATAGGTACACACCTACCTATTATTCCTCGTTCCAGGACTCAGTCGCAACCATCTGTAAGAGCATTCTCCCTTTCTCCTTCAAGAAACAGAGATTAATCGCGTCGGAGAAGAAGCTGTCTAAGCAGCAGAGTGATAACTTGAAATGGCAGCAAGAATCGTTTCATCAGATCCTGAAGCTGAAGGGACTGCACCAGGAAGGGATATTACCTGAATGTAAAGTCTCTGCTTACAAAACGCAGCTTCTAGAGAAGCTCATTGCTTCCAAGGCCGGTGAAATCGAGCAAGCTTCAATTCTCAGGGATAAATTGTTGTTTCTCCAGGCAAGTTATTCTATTTATTTTCTGTGGTTTTGCATTGAGGTCTGCTGCATGCGCCGAGTTCCATTTTGTTGTTGTTGGATGTTAATGAGAATGATCGCTGCTGAGAATTCGCAGACATGACAACTTGATGATCTTGTCGAAATTTCGCCAAGAATTTGTTATAGAACTGATTCGAAAGTAACAGATCTAGTTCGCGAATCTGCTGATGGTGATTGTTCCTCAGTTGCTGGAGGAGGAGATTAGAGGATAAAATTTGACTTTGAATCAACAAATAGTGTTTGTCAGTTTTTGTGGAATCACACAGCAATAAGCCATAATTGACTCATAATAAATTCCGATCTATTTCCCAGGAATTGCTCTACGCAGAATGCATAACAACCGAAGAATACCACGCATCAAAGAGACCATTACTTCAGAGGCTGGCTATGCAAGGAGCAGAGATCGAAGCCAAAGACGTAATTGCTGGCGATCCAAAACAAAACAGCTTGGACGAAGAATGGTCAGTGATCGATTTGCGAGATGAACAGAGTTTAATCAACAAGGAGAACTCTTCTACCTCAAAGGCAAAGTTGAAGGCGGGTTCATCAGCTGTGAAGAAACACATCAAAGGAGCAGCATCAGCTCTAGGGTTTGTAGGAGGAGGGAGGTCGGGGATGAAGCAGCAAGGGAAGAATCGAACAGAAAAGAGTATATTTGATCATTTGGATTCAAATGATAGTACTTCTCAACCAGTTGATCCCAACGGAAACAAGGATAGCGTGCAGGAATCTGAAAGAAAAAATGTAAGGAGCCAATGGGGGTTTGATGGGTTAGGGAAATGGAAGAAGGTGAAGAATGAAGAGAATGAAACACCCGTTGTCAGTCAGAGAGATCATCAAAGTTATAATAAGATGGATTCGCCTGAGCTTGTTGTAAGCCCGATTGGGGAAGGTCCAGATACAAAACAGATCAAGAGAAAGTTGCATTCAGATGGGTCTGCGTCTGACTTCTTTATTGATAAGGTAGGTAACTAATTTGCTGAAAGCTATTTTACTGATTGAGTTTCTTTCAGAACTGCGACATAGTTTCAATCTCATATTTGTGTCTCACAGTCTCTGAAATTACTTCGTTTTGATGCCATGTAGGTTCTAGGGGACAATATCAAGAAAGAGCTATCCAGAATTCAGGCAGAGCTATCTACCACAAACCCCAATATAAAATTTTCGTATGTATTTGTTATTTGGTTCTCTTTCTTTTGGTAAAGGCTTATGGTTACCACTAAGTTAACGGAATGGAGAGTTTAACAGGAATGATCAGATGGAAGAAATATCGACCAAGCTCCCTGTTGACAAGAATGACTTAAAGAAGTTCTTTCCAAAGTAAGGGACCTTCTTCTAATTTCAACAAGTATTTATCAACCAGACATCAAGCTGTGTCTAATTTGTTGACAATTAAAATTGTGAAGGTCATGGTGTGATCGATACGGTGATGTGGTCTTGGACGTTGTGAAAAAGGAATTCAAAGAACATGTAAGTGAGATGGAGAGCTTGAAGAATATTTCAAGGGACAAAAAGCAACACTCGACCAAATGGACCACATTCGAGGATGATGATGATGTTAAGTACTACAATCCAAATCCTTTCAATACTCGACAAAATCAGAGTACCCAGAGCATGAAAAACAGCACAGGGGAGAACGAGCGATGGACCACATTCAGTGATAACGAGAACAGCCACCCAAATGTCATTAGTAGTCTCTTTGCAACAGCCCATCCAGATACAGGCAGCAGCAAGGGACATAACAATCCTTTTCTCTCTCCAGATCATAGAGGTGGTAACCATAATAGGGTATCCATTTCTCAAGATCGTAACCCGTTTTGGGATGTAGATTTGGGACCTAACAGGCTTGGTTAGGTACAGAATTGTAGCAGAATAATATTGTTGGATGGCGTTTTGTGCAATGATGGCAGTTTGATAGCTGCTGTAATTTAGTTGTTTTCCTGGTGTGAAAACTGAGCTGCAAAACCTATCTTCTTTAAAAGCAATTTGATAGCTTCGGTAGTAATTTATTGGGGTAACGTCTGTATTATTTATTTATTCTAATGCTGATGAAATAATGCCGGAGCCGTAGACCCTAGAGTTGATGTGAAAACTGAAAACAGAGTTGCCAAAGCTTGTCCGCCCAGGCTGGATATTTCAACATCATTCCTTGATAACAGGAACCATGTTTACGGTTTTAGATTTCTAAAATCGACCCAATTTACCGCATTATAATAAATAAATATACATTATAAAATATAGACAAATTATTTATAATGAAATTTTAATAATAAGTACATATACTAATGCTAAAAGTTTAAAATTTTAATGAAAATGGAATGAATATAGCATCATAAGGAGTTAAGGACATATAAGTGGGCCAATATTTTGATTTTTTGAGAATTTTAAAAGTAATTATGGGTGTGAACTTTTAAAATACTTTGTTAATTAATAGGGGTAATTTTGTCATTTTCAGGTCAATGACTATAGTAACATTTTATGGACTTTTACAAAAATATAATGGCATTTCGTGATTTACTTTTTTATTGGTATTTCATGAATTAGCCAAAAATATAGTGACGTTTCATGAAATTTCCCTTATGTATAGTCATGTCAAGGAGTTCGAATTTGACTTGATATGACCCCGCCAACCTATTTTGTGGGCCCTATTCCGCCTCAATATTGTGTGTGAGATGTTAGACTAGTCTCGTGTTTGCAACGCGCTTATAAGATTATCTTAGGGCTCATTCGATAACCGCGGCTGGAATTTTAGCCTGATTAATGTGGCTTTAATGTGGTAGTCAAAAGCCCACTTTAATGTGCATGTTGAGTCGGGCCGTTCGTTTAGGAACTTTACGTTTTTTTCCCGGCTCACAAGACCACATTACAGTAATACCCTTGACATCTCCACTTCCCCGTGTATGCTAGCCCATCGACTTTTTTCTTCAAAGAGAACTCATCTCATTACCCACCATCGACTTCTCTTTAGAGACAACTTACATGTGGACTTCTTCAACCACCTTCAACGACAGGTTAGTGTTTGTGTCCGTCTTCTTCTTCCGTCACACAACCTTTTGCCACTCTGACTCGGTTTTATTTTTCGTTTACAACAATCTAGGTGTGTTGCTGCTAATTACAGAGGGAGTAGATCGGTTGTAGCTTATTCAATGCTGAGTCCAGATTACAAGGGCTGTGTGGGTGAGTGATGAGTGTTCTTCGATGTTGCACCGATGAATTTCACGAGGTACTGAATGCGTACACAAAAACATAAAAATGAAAAGGTAGTCCCGTAATATGTCAATCCAAGATCTGTAGCTTATTTTTTAAACGTAGGGTTTCCTACATCTACCATAAATGTGGTTAGAGCACCAAATGCAGCAGCATTTTGCCGGTATGTCGTGTCACACATTTATCTTTAATACGCATTAATGTCAATTTAGGGAGTTAATGTTCTTAACAAACACACCCTTAGGGCCAGTTCCCGTAAGAGCCTACTATGGGAGATGATGATTTAATCTCCTCCGAGTCCACCAAACAAACGCTGGAGATTAACTCATGTTTTAATAAGACGCTAGTTAAATGAACGTTTACCAATAATCTACCAGAGCCCACAAATATAAAACTGGTTGAGAACGGATTCTTAAACTCATCTCTGCTAGACTTGAGCGAAGTTCCACCCTCTAGTGATCAGTAGGGATGACAATGGGTCCGCGGGTACCCATTTCACCCGGTCACCCGACCCGCTAAACCAGGTGAAAAACCCGCATAAAACGGGTGATGGGCGGAATGGGTGTGGGTGTGGGTCGGATGACGAGTGAACATTTTTCACCCATCACCCGACCCGCTCACCCGCATAGATTATATAAATATATATTAAATTGTAACTTATTATTCATTCTCCTTCACTCACGATTTTTGTAACCCTAGTTAGTGAACAAGGAACATTCATGCTCTAGGTGACTACGCCATTCTTTATTCTCACCACTCTTGGTAATTTTAGAGCCCTAACATACTTGCTCTGCGCAGTTTTCAATTCTCTTCACTAAAGGTAATTGCAACCCTAACTGGCAAACATGGAACAAAGATGCTTTGTGCCTCTATTTTCTTTCTTCACTCGATAATTTTGAAACCCTAACTGAAAAACAAATAACTTACATGCTCTGTAAAGTTTTTCATTCTCTTCACTGAAGGTAATTTCGCAATCCTAATAGGCGAACATTGAGCATACATGCTCTGCGCCTCTATTTTCTCTCTTCACTCATGGTAATTTGGCAACCATAATTGGCGAACATGGAACGTACATGCTCTGTGCAATATTTCATTATTTTCTCTGAAGTAAATTTCGCAACCTTAACCGTCGAATGTAGAACATACATGCTTCGCGTCTCTATTTTCTCTCCACTCACAGTAACTTGCAAATCTAACTGGCGAACAAGGAAAAAGAAAAACAAACGGGTAAACGGGTTCACCCGCTTCACCCATGGGTGACGGGTGAAACGGATAATGGGTAATACATAACAGGTAACGGGCCGGGTACCGTGGAGCGGGTGAAGTTGGGTGACGGGTGCGGGTGATGGTCCACCCGCCCCAAACCCGACCCATTGTCATCCCTAGTGATCAGCATATTTTCCTCCAAACAAACCAGAATAATTAGAGTGCCTTCGTTCATGGTTGTCCAGATAATATAGTTGTATTTTAGAATAATTTTTGAAACTCTAAAACGGAAACAAGTAGTTTTGCCAACACATTCTTTATTAGAAAACTATAGTTTTATAAGCATAAAATACATTTTTAGAAAAATTGTACAATCAATCTCAAAATATAAACTATTGACATCTTGTTTATTATTTATTTGGATAGATTGTTTGATTTCAATATTTAAGATATAAAATTAAATAATTTTAAATTTATAAATAATTTCTTATATAACAAATTATATAGGGAATTTTCATGAGATGCCCCTGAGGTTTGACCGAATTTCACCAAATACCCCTACCTTTTCAGAATTACTATGAGATACCCCTGAGATTTAGTTTTTAATACCAGATACCCTTCCGTCTATTTTCTCAGTAAACTTCCGTTAACTTTTTCAATTTCTTCCCATTTTACCCTTAATCCAATTTTTCATGAGATACCCCCACATATTTGTAACGACTACTTTCACCAGATACCCTTGCATGTTTCAAATGGCTAGTTTCACCAGATACCCCTGTAACGGGTACTTTCACCAGATACCCCTGTAACGGGTATTTTCACCAGATACCCCTGTAACGGGTATTTTCACCAGACACCCCTGCAACATAAAACAGCTAGTTCTGGCCTATAAAATCAGAAAAAACACAACATTTTGACATTATAGTTTTCATAATGTGACAATGTCTTCCTCACAATCAAGTTACTCGGTCACTACTGTTGCTGAAGGTAGAAGATGCAATTGTGGAAGAGAAGCTGAAGTCCTTGTTTCAAGAAAAAAACACTTCATCCGGAAGAATGTACTACAAATGCTTACATTGCAATAGACGGATAGATTGGGCAAAACCACAACTAATCAACCGATTCCAATGGCACAACAACATTATATCCCCAACCAACAGAGCTTAGAAGCAGTGCAACATGAGCTGATGAAGATCAAGGAGGAAGTGAAGGACTTGAGGATGCAAAGTTTAGTGGGGGTGAGAGGGTAGAAGTATTTATATGCATATTATATGTATTGTTGCTGTTGAAAATGTAACCAAATGTTAGAAATGTATTGTTGCTGCTGAAAATGTAACCAAATGGCACAACAACATTATATCCCCAACCAACAGAGCTTAGAAGCAGTGCAACATGAGCTGATGAAGATCAAGGAGGAAGTGAAGGACTTGAAGATGCAAAGTTCAATGGGGGGTAGCAGTATTTATAAGCTGAAATATTAGTTGGGGATATAATGTTGTTGTGCCATTGGAATCTGTTGATTAGTTGTGGTTTTGCCCAATCTATCCGTCTATTGCAATGTAAGCATTTGTAGTACATTCTTCCGGATGAAGTGTTTTTTTCTTGAAACAAGGACTTCAGCTTCTCTTCCACAATTGCATCTTCTACCTTCAGCAACAGTAGTGACCGAGTAACTTGATTGTGAGGAAGACATTGTCACATTATGAAAACTATAATGTCAAAATGTTGTGTTTTTTCTGATTTTATAGGCCAGAACTAGCTGTTTTATGTTGCAGGGGTGTCTGGTGAAAATACCCGTTACAGGGGTATCTGGTGAAAGTACCCGTTACAGGGGTATCTGGTGAAAGTACCCGTTACAGGGGTATCTGGTGAAACTAACCATTTGAAACATGCAAGGGTATCTGGTGAAAGTAGTCGTTACAAATATGTGGGGGTATCTCATGAAAAATTGGATTAAGGGTAAAATGGGAAGACGTGGAAAAAGTTAACGGACGTTTACTGAGAAAATAGACGGAAGGGTATCTCGTATTAAAAACTAAATCTCAGGGGTATCTCATAGTAATTCTGAAAAGGTAGGGGTATTTGGTGAAATTCGGTGAAACCTCAGGGGCATCTCATGAAAATTCCCAATTATATATTATAAATTTTAGTTTTATAAAATTAGTATACGTGTGTCCCAGGGAATATTGATATAGGTGATTGATTACACGCCACTAGCAAATCATGAACAACAGAAACACCCGAAGCCTAGCAGTTAGCCTGACGCCAACAATACAAGGAAGTCAATAGCCCATTCAGCTACTTCAACGAGCAAATAGATGGTAGCTGAAGTGAGAGCTGATGTCAGTTGTTAGCTGAAACTAAAAAATAGAAAGAAAAAATAGTTGATATGACAAGTGATATATATGATATACAGGGAGAAAAAATTTGCTGATCAAATAAACTAGCTTATAAAATTGATAAAAAAAGCATTCTAATGGACAAACTCTCACACAGGGGCGGACCCAATGTAGAGCGTAGTGTGTCAACTGACACACATGCAATTCATAATAAAGCTAAAATTTATTTATATGTGATAACTAATCATGTTTAGTTAGGTGGTTTGACACTCATGTGTTGATAAATACGAGTTGAGCTCAGATATGGCTAATGCAATATGTTTATTTCTTTACAAAATATCATCTAATATATGTAAAATAAATTGAGTTCAAGGCTAAAGAATAACCTTAATAATAGATGTATTTCACTCTGTACATCACTCTTCATCTATGTATTTTATATTTTGCTTTTTAATTTTTTAGTTTTTTTTAGTCCTTATATATTTTAATTATGTCTTTCTTTTCTCACCTAATATTATTTATTTTCTCTAATCTTGATTTATTATGCACTCTAGCCTATCCACCTTTTTTTACCTCTAAGAACAACAAAGACCCTAAAGTTATTTACTTAATTAGTTGGTTAACATTTGCTACTTGTCAACCTAAATTTATTCTTCTAGTTTGTTCGGTAATGTGAATGATGCTTTACTAAATTTGATTAAGAAGAATATGTTTGTTTACAATTTTTAATAATATAATTAAAATTTATTTTACTGTAGATGTTATACTTTCGGGATGGGCGTGGGAAAATGAATCGTGGCAGTGGTGTTTTGGTTGGCGTAGACGTTTGTTCCAGTACGAGGAGGAGCTGCTCGCTCAGATGACCGCTGTTCTGGATCAGACACCGACGCTGCTTGTGCCTCGTGATGCTGAGATGATGAATGACGATGAAATTTACTGGTCAAACAGAGGTAAGCACTCTATTACTCAGGATATTACTGCTTCTCTTGGCGCGATGCATCTAGAGCCGCATGATGCTGCCAATGTGATCGATCTAAAGGCTGTCTGGAAAGGAATATGTGAACCAAGGGTTGCCACGACCATCTGGTTTGCTCTTATTCGAAGATTAATGACCAGAGCATTTCTATTCGAGAAGATGTTGTTCCCCTAGGCCAAAGTTTGTGCCCTTGGTTTAAAAGGATGATGGAAGAGGTTGAACATGTGTTGTTCCTGTGTCCAGTAATTATGAAAATTTGAGAGCTAGTATTGAGGTGGTGGAATGTGAATTTTTCATTCAGAGAGCAGATGACGGATATATATAGTGATTGGTTTACTGTAGCATTACCACCTCAGGCAAGCGGGTTTGGAAATCAACATTTTGCTATGGGATCTACCATATCTGGCTGTTACGCAACAATGTCATTTTTGAAGGTGAAGTATGCGATGTGAATTGTACTCTAATCCAAATTCATGGGCATTTGGAGATGGAACAAGGTTTGGTGGAAGGATTTTCTCCTTTAGTGCAATGCTTTCATAGGTATATCATCCCTAAAAGAATATTTGTAATTGAGTGGAGTATTAGGCTTGGGTATGTTGAACATGCTATTCCTTGTATGGTTTTTTCTTTATAAGTTTGATAGCAAGATCTTAGGTTTGTAACGGATGTGGTGGGTACTCTTTTTCCTCCCTTAGTTTTTTCCCCCAAGGTTTTACCTTGGGAGGTTTTTATGAGGCTCATTTTTTCACCCATTCACCTGGTTTACCAGGTTATTTATCATTAATAATATGGCTATACGCCCAAATTATCAAAAAAAAAAGCTATTGTGAATATAATCACAACTTTAATATAACATTATATAAAAATTTATTGTAAATTTAAAAAATCTGAATTTATAAGTTGACATGCGCTACTGAAAAATCATTTCCCATTTATTACCGATGTGACTAGCCTAGCATTCAATTACAATATTGGCATACTATCGTTACAAGTTTAAGGAGGCAGTAAGCTTGTCATTGACCAGGTGCAGGACTCAAGCCATGATTAATTGAAAAGGTATGAAGTGACCCAAAACTGCTCCTTGTCATTTCTCGCCTAGTGACAAAGGCTAATGAGAGAGGCCATAATCTTGCCTACCTCTATTAAAGAGACGAACACAACCACACAAGAGACACAATAAATTTAAGAAAAGACATTGAATACTTAAGTCTCTCATACCCGTCAAGAGATATTAGTGGAACTTCTGCTCATATCCCGACGGTTGCACTCCTAGAAGCTGAACCATGTAAATTACTTGAGTCTGTTAACTTCCTTTCTTACCTATTTATCATAAGTCCTAACCGCTTGAACACTGTCGGCTCTCAACACTAACCCTCGCTAGCCCTAGTGGGCGTTAGGTGCAGATTTTTCAAAACCCACGTCAACACATATTTGTGTATTATTATACCGAAATAATATTCTATCTCAATGGTAAAATAAATAAGTACAAATGCAGGCATTCAGATGTAAAATTGCAAACCTGAGAACACCTAAAACTACAAGACATCATTGAAATTTAAATTATTACGGGGTCCTACATTAACTTAATTATAAGTGTTATCTCATCTAATTAAACTGTCCAAGTGCAACCTAGTTGGGTGTAGCTTGGTATATATTGTTCTCAACATAAATAGTCCAATACACGAGAGAGATTGTCTTTAAGGTGTGTTATAAAGGGGGATATTCATAAAGCGTTTGATTTCGTGAAGAGTCTCCTTTATAGTTTGGGACTTCTATTATAACTTCAAGTTACTATGTGATCAACCTTGTGGTTTCTCTGAAGGAGCTATGGTTACAACGTTAGTTGTCACTTTCATCCAAGGTGCGAGCGCATACACAACAGGAGCATACACCTGAATTTTTTTTAGTAAAGGACTATATTATAATATATGAAGAAGAGTACATGTAAGTGGACACTTGTATAAAAGATACACTACCCATCTAATAACATGTGTCCTAAAAACAAGAAAACTTATGAAAAGCTTCATCATCAAAGTGAGCATCCACCATGGCTAGCCCTAGCACCTCCACCACCATCACCACCATTGCCGCCGGCTGTAACTTTTCAAACGTTGTGGATCCAATACCTGTGATCAATAGTAATCGGCTAGTAAAGCCGAGCGAGATCCAACGGCTCAACCGAGCTCGGATAAATCTTTTCTGCATATGCAACAACATTTCCGGTGAAAAAACCTAGAAACCAACCCCAACCCAAAGCTCACAAGACACAAAAACACAAAAACAAGCTGGATGAAAACTATAAAACTTCTCTCACCAGAGAAGAAGCTAAGAACAAAACAGAATAAAAAAAGAGATAAAAACTAGTCCATAGATGGACTAGTACTAAGCAAAAGAGAAGGAGAAAAGAGAAAGGAGAAGAAGAAAAGGTGAAAAAAAAGGAAGAAACGAAAAAGAGGGATGAGAAAGGAGGGACTATTTTCTCTTTCTATGTCTACATTGTTTCTTCATAACCCGGAGCATACACTGAATCGCATGTGTTTTGTGCGTTTTTTTTTTTTTTGGTAAGGGAATAAGGAGTTGTTAAATTAGAGCCTTATGCTTTTCGGAATATCTTTTCTAACATAACAACATACATGGCCCTATGTTACGAAGTTTTAACTATCAAGAAAAAAACTTCTGAGTTAAATATTTGGGCATTTATTTTCTCTTTGGAAAGATTGATCTCTATTGATTGATTATGGCCCTCTGAATAATAAGATGATTATGTCTGTTACTCATCGTCCTGCAAAGAAACTTAGCTATTCTAGTTAGCGTAAGCTGTTCTCGTTGGCATTTAGCACTTTTGAAGTAAAAAAATTGTTTCCAAAAACCGAGATTAGTATTGAGTCACTGCATAATGGTGTAACTCAGACACAAATATAATCTGGTAGCTTAGAATATCATTTGTCAACCAAACCCCTCTGAAGGTTCGAGTGTAAAGCAAGTCCGTAAAACCTGAATGCTAAAAATGAACTCTACGAGTTTTCTTCGAGGTAGATGGAGTAGAACTTATATCTATGCTGGTAGTTTTATCTAGGAAGCATGAACAAGCTCAGCACATGTCTTGTGGTGGCACACCCTAACCAGCCTTGAAGAACTGTAAGAAACTGATAAGACACTCACTCATAACAAAAGGATAGGAATAACCCGAGTGACACATCGTTGATTCATGCGAACAAATGGAGTAGATCTAAGTGCGGCAGTAATAGGACTTCTAGATACTTTGCTACCAAGTCTCAGCAGCTTCATTTGAGGCTATACCCCTATCTTTGAGGCCTCAACTGATCTTCCATTAAAGAACAATATATATTTACATCAAGTTGATGGGGATCTTTTTCCCATATGCACTTTTGAGTGTATAAACAAACAGGAGGATGAAGATCGACCGAATTTCCTTCACACCTTCGGTGAAAAGCTGTACAAACGTAGAGTATATAACTTTATGAAGTATGGACAAAAAGTGGTACATACGGTTATTGCACCACGAGAGCTATGCAATGTAATGTATTGACATTGAACACGGAAGACTTTTGCGGTTGGATTTTGGATATTTCAGTAACGAACTTCTTGAACGAACAACTTAACGAAAGGGGTAAAAGGCCCAAAAACACTTTTCATGTCAGTCTCCAACGAGAACCAGTCACCCCAAGCTTAACACGGGTATATACAATATCATATCTGCATACAGTCAGCAAGGCTGCTCTGATTGTGCTACAGATGAGCTGCGTGGAGGATCATGAGACTCGGAGCTCTCTTGTGTTCCTTGCCCGACATTTCCACGGCAAAGAGGACACACCCTGCAAATAATGTCATCCAGAAAAGAAGATCAGAATATTTGAAATCATATTACAAATAACAGAGAACCATGATATTCACATAGAAACTTTACCCATGAATCTCTTTAAGCCATTTGTCAACACAAGCCATGTGATATTCATGATTGCAAGGGAGCACCCGTATTCTATCGCCATTCTCATACTCTGACAGACAAATGTAACACCTGCCCAGCAGAAACGATCTATTCATCAGTTGAAAGGAAAAAAGGGGAGCCAAACTTTTTAGTTTACAAGAGCACGATAAATTTATCTCAACAGATTGTGGAAGGAACATACTGCTCATTATCTTCTTCACTCGTTATTCTGTCAGATTTAGAATATGACTTGAGAGGAAGTGAGTCAACAACAGAGGCAGGTGCTGGATTTGAGACCACCGACAGAGAAAATGATCCTGGCAAGCGATGAATTTCATCCAAAACCTGCATACAGTATCTTAAATTATTCAACTTTAAATAACAGAAACCGGATCATTATTTAGCACATAAAAACTAGAACCAGCAAGGGGATAAACGTCAACGGCAACATTTATAAATATGTTGACTTCACGTCTATACTATCTATAGAGAACTGTATCTCAAGTCCAACCTAAAGCAGACTTGTATCTGAAGGCGAATAAAACACAGCCAAAACTAGAACTTCTCGAGGTGGTAAAAGAAAAGGACATCAAATTACCAAATAATCCTAACATGCTTAGTTCAATGCAACAATACCTCGAATAATGCTTCAGCTAGCATAACAATTCTCGAGATACTTGTATGGTAAGCCATCTCTTCTTCCCGTGGGCATGAACATAATCCATCAGAATGCAACCCTGCTGGACACGCATTTCGCCGGGTTCTTTCACTAGCACTGTTTCGCAATCTTCCCAGGAACTATTCACAAACATGAGAAGCAAATTGAGCCTAAGCATGACTCGTAGTTACAGAAACCAGAATATACAGAACCATTAAAGCTCAACCTGATAGGACAGGAAGAACTGCATACCCAAAAGCTCTAAATCAAAAATAAGAAAGACATCTGTAGAAAGTTACCTCAGATCTAGAGTGCCATCTTCTGTCCCGGGTGAGGTGACTTCTCCTACTCAATGGCCAAGGGTCATCATGTGTGTCAGCATCAAAGAAGTCACCACCAATATCAAAGAGCCATTCACGAGGAGATCTAAGTCCATCACCTTCTTCCTCGGAGAAAAGTATGGCTGGAAATTCAGTACGTCTCCTAGAACTACGACTCGAGAAACCATTCCAGAATGTCCGTCTACTATTTCTTCTTGATTCGCGAGCTCGTATCTGATCATCACTGCTAAGAGATGAACCGTTGGAGGATATACTTACCAAATCAACATGAACCTCACCCCCTTCGGAGTGAGCTTGAGCTGTATCTAGTGCATGTAATCCTAAACCTGAAGACCCCACCTCCTCGGTGGAGTAACCATCACGTGCAGGAGAATGTACGATGACTGGAGTGGAAACACCATGAGATGAAACAGAGGTGGCATCATGTACTGCTGTTACTGTGCGGCCTTGTCCTTCAACTGTGTGCTCATTTGATGATAAAATACCTACATCTTCTTGTGTTGGTAATCTGCTATGAAACAAAACTTCTGGATAGGTTTCAGCTGTTTCATTATCAGCAGATCCAGCAATTCTTTCAGGTGCAAAGGTGTTAGCTTCCATGAACCCCGGAGATTGCTCTCCACTACAAGATGAGCTAGCTCTATTGTCATTAGTGAATCGGCTTTTTTCATAGTGCGGGATAGACGAGACAAATTCACTGCTCTCAGCATCGTACTTCCTTTTACTAACAGCATATTGTGGACTACTATCGAACAAAGGTTCCTTGCTATTCACAGTGGTGCTTGGTAATGAGCATTCAGGTTCAGCTTTAGTGCTGCTAAAATCGGTTCCTCCACCAGAGCATAATGATGGTTCCTTTGCAGGAATCAGAGAATTATGAAGTACTTGGTGATGATATCCTGCAGAATTCACCATTGATTCCACCGCATGATCTTCCGTCTAATGAAAAATGTCAATATATCAGCTGAAAACTACTAACTACAGAGTAACTCAATTTAGAAATTCCCTTTTTTAAATTGAAGACCATCATCATACAATATAACATGTAATACATATATAGAAGCAAATCAGCAGCTGCGAAGAACTTACGTTAACCTTAATGGGTTCAATATAATTATGTATTATTAGTCAGTTGAAGGATTAAATGAGTGTAAGTATCAAAGTTTTCTTATCGTGAAGAATTCTAGATCAATTCACACATCATATCAAATATGATCCCCCCCCCCCCCCCCCCTCAATCCACCGTAAGCTCAATTTCTCCCAGCGTCCTCAACAAAAAACATAGAACAAGAGCCAGACAATTAAAAGGAGAAAAGACCGTCAATCTAAAGAGAATAAAATCACAAATCAGTACAGGAAACATGAAATGCAACCATTTACTATTCGAATGCCGGAACAGGTCAAAGTAATAAAAACGCAACAATTACTACAAACAAATCCAAAACAATCCAGATGGTTTCCTTCTTTACAAAAACGAATCTGAAAGTCAATAAACCAGCAATTATTGTAATTAAATTAGGGTTCTTGCTATCGAATAAGAATAAGGTACGCGTCTTGGATAGGTGGATAACCTCGGAAGCAGCTTTAGAGGTGGAAGCGGCAGAGGAGCCGCATATGAGGGAGGCGAGGCGTCTGCCTTTGAATCTATTGACTTTTGTGGCCCTGTGTTGATGAGCACGAAGATGACGACTACTTCCAGAACCCATCGGAAGAGAGATAGAGGGAGAGGGAAAGAGGGATGGAAGGAATGAACTGAATGAAATGGGGAGGTAGAGAGAGGAACACGGGAAGGGAGGTGAGAGAGAGAGGGAGAATGAGCTGGGACCCCTTGTAGTGTGTGATTTTCTTGGAGGTGGTCATTTGTTTGGAAGGAGACGGAATCTGCGTGGAAATTCTCCGTTCGTGCGTGTGCCTGACTGTGGCAACTGGCGAGGGCAGGGAGGAGAGAGAGTACAAGTTTAAGGGTCCGTTCTGTGAACGCAGGATTTTCTGCGTTATGATAGAGCTCACTATGGTTAGTGTAGTTAACTAACTGAGTGCTGCCATGTGTCCTTGTGCTCCAATCAATACATGCCACCTGTGTTATTAAAGTAGCTCTAACTTCAATCGTCAGAGTCGAACGCGGCCTAAAATGCGTGTCGTCTACTTTCTCTCTAGCTAACATTTATTTTTTGGAAAAAGTCTCTAGCTAACATTTTGTTCATGAAGGATATTACATAACAAAGTACCAAGTCTCTCCCACTCCAACAACAAATTTCGGCAGCCGTAAGGAGATGGAGTGCTCTCTCCTTCCTGCTTATTTGAAATTTTTTTATTTCATGCTCTATATGGTGTTTCTTTGTTTTGTCTTTTTATTACTCTCTATTTAACGAATATCTGTTATTTTAGAAATTTGTATATTTATTAAGAAAAATATAACAATGATGTATGTACCCCTACTTTTCCTTATCTAGGTAATAATTATTTTTGTGTTGAATAGTAGGATTTAAAATGGAAGAAAGTGTGTCAAAAAGCTAGAATGACACATATTTTTGAACAAGAGTCGCATCCTAAAATGACAGATATTAATTAACTGATTCAGGTTGTCCCTCAAAAAACTTTTTCTCTAGAAATGGCGTCCATATCGGATGGCGTTATCGTAGCTATTTTGTCTATCTTTATTGGATCTTTTTATGCTACAATAATCATGAGATATACACAAGATAAGGCTCTCATGAAAACTCTAGTTATTATTTATCATCTTCTTTTGTTATTCCTATTATCTAGTTGGGTGTCCTTGTTCGTGAGCAATGGTGATCCTGGATGTACCCATAGGCCAAGATGGGTTTTCCTTGGTGGTGGGCGAACATACTCTACAAACTCTTAATTCTCAGTGGGAGCTAGTCAATGGTGGATCGAAGTCAAATGACAACCGGGTAACCGAGCAGGAAAATTCTTCCCTCACCAAGTCTTGAAGTCCCTTCCCCTCCCGCTATTTACTTCATCGGCTCTGGATGTTGAAGGGTGTAAGTGTTGGAGAGACCAAAGCAGCTCCGCTTCATGCGTCCACATGCAGAAACCTTCCTCATGCACAACGGGTACAGATCAATGAAAGAACGACTGGAGTAGATCTCTATATCCGACAATGATTGTTCAATGCTTTATCTTGTTTCTCCCCTCGATACTCGCCATGTATCCCCACTTTTCATCCCTCACAAATTTAGGATCATCACTAGTAGCTTTTGGCCATCTCGATCGTCACCTGCTAAGAGGAACCGAGATTCTCGATATTTTGGGCTCATAGAGAATGTGTTACCTTCTAGAACCCACCGCCAGCTTATGCGCGAGATCAACCTGCACGCTCGGGACATCAAGAGAAGATTGATACATGACAAGGAACACATCTTGATCTACTCCCTTGACCGCCCAAAAGTCTGCTTCGAATTATCATCTACGGTGGCATTACAGAGCCACAAATCTTTCTCCGGGCTGCCACGGTGGAGGTGGGCGGCTCAACAACTACATGGTCTTCTCGATGCAATTATGTCCGATGCAAACTCCCATGTCTTGATGGAGGCTCAACAACTGCATGTCCTTACCCGATGCATTTATGTCTGATGCGAACTCTCATGTCTAGATCGATGTCTTTGGCTGATTTCAAACGACATGTGGCATGCAAGGACTATGTGTGCATAAAGAGAACGATAACTATAATGAGCAGGGTCCCCTAGGAAGTCAAGGGCATGCAATACTTTAAATGGTTATGGTATTGAGGTTGGTATCATGGGACTGGTCAAAACGAGGCATGAACGGTTTGGGCTTGTATGATTCTATTCTTATCTTCAGAGAGGTAGGTCTTTTCCTTGTTATGTCAAGGAAGACTATTTTATTCAAAATCCTACTTGAAGGATACCTCACTTGTTAGCTGGATGGGCAACCGTCCTACGGGATAGAGTTTACCTTAGCGGACTTCTCTTTGTGGGCTTGGCATGAGCTTTCATCTCTTGGCTATGATATTACGACCTCTATTGATGATTATACTTTTGTAACCCATTGGTCTATCACTTCATCTATGCCCCAAGATGTACCTGTGGCCACCTTCAGTTTACTTATGTCTTGCTTAGAAGCTCTTAAGATTGTAATCTTCTTATATTAATATAATGTTCCTATCTTCGAAAAAAAAGTCTCTCCCACTCATAACGACAGGGGGCTAAGGGAGAATCGATGTTGAGGGAACGTGTAGCAGAAATATGTTACTATCTCTACCTGGATAGTGTAACTATCGTTGCGGAATAGTTAATTGGGTGGGGGTTATCGATCTCAGGGACCCGTTCAATTAATTGATAATTTATTTACTAACTAAGAAACTAAACTAAGAAAATAGGAATCACCACTTTTTCAGGTTTTACTTAATTTAATAAAAAGAAAGATTCAACAAACTGACATAAAATAATAAAACAGTAAAAATAAACTAGATAAAGAAACAAATATTGAAACTCTAACAAAGCACCCCGAATTGTTCTGCAAACCTTCACTTTATTAATCTATAAATAAATTCTTCCCTAATTCTACAATAAACTCAGGAATCTTAATTAATCCGTTGACCGGTCCCGGTACAACGAATCCTAACTCGCAGAAATAACAAGCCACAAACCATGCCCAAGTCAATTCTAACCACTCACTTTATACCCAATTTCTATTGGAGACAGATTATCCTATAGGCAAACCATGCTTCTAGTCATTAATCCGGTTTAACTTCCTATGTCTTGTTTACTAATCTCAGCGTCGCATTTTGATTAGAAAACTACATATATCACTTTAATAATTGATCAGAGAATTAAAGCGCACGAAGAACAGGAATTAAACTACTGCAATTATAATTAGAGTAAAGATTATAAAATAAATGTAAAGATCTGGTTTGCTACCCCAATCCGGGGAGCTAGTCTAACTACTCAAACATTACTCTAAAAATAACAAAAATAACAAAGTACAACATTAAAATGCAACAACAATAATATATGGAAGTGGTGGTCTGGTGTGGTGTGTGGTGGTGTACGCGAGGTGTTACGGTGGTGGTGATGTTGAAGATTGATGATGGTGATGGAGGTGATGTAGTATGGTGGCGGTGTGGTGAGCGAACAGAGTGAAATGTGAGGCGTGGTGGTGATTTGAATGCAGGGCATAAAGCCTCTCCTTCGCGTGGGACATTAGCATGCCTATCCCCGTTTGATTATATAGCGCAACGACGAGATTTATCGAAACGTCGCCCAAGGAATTCCTCTGTTTGCCGTGTCCGGACTTGCGTTCGGATGAGCAAGTCCGGACACCTCTGTAAAATGTTCCTGCGGTTACGCATTTGGTCACATCCGGACATGTCTTTGAAGTCTCTCGGCACTTGTCCGACCTTGCAGGTTCGGACAGAAGTCCGGACATAACTTCGACGGGGCCTAGATTCTTCATTTTAGCTTCATCTCGCTCCCCGTTTGTTGCGTTGAAATCCTCATGAAAAATTCTATGCATTTCCTAGACTTTTAACTGCAAAAGACACATAAAATGTATCAATTCACATCAAAGATTCAAAAATATAAATCTAAGAAAAAACATATGATAAGTGAGAAATACGACATGAATTGTTATAAAAATAGAAAGAATTAAAGCCTTAAAAATAAATGTATTTCACACTTATCAGAACGCCCCATGTATGAGTGAACCGCTTATGTAGCATAACAACTAGAGTAATTTTATATTAACTTTTAAATAGTTTTTACTTTTTTTAAAGAAAATACACCAACTTTTATATTATATTAAAAGGATTACATGCAAGTCGACACATGGACAAACAATATAATCCCCCTACCCAACTTCCAACATATGTCCTAAGAGCAAAGAAACTTGTATGATAGCCTTCATCCTCACAGTGAGCAGCCACCATCGTCGGAACCGACGCCATCTCCACCATCAACATCATCCACGGCTTTGCAAACGTTGTCGATCCATTCTCTGCTAGAAACAGCAGCCGTCAATCAAAACCGAGTGTCATCCAATGGCTCTCTGAGCAGGAATCAGACTCTTCAGCTCTTGTAGCAACATAAGTGGTGGAAAACCTAGTACCCAAAACTCACAAAACCGAAAAACAAAAAATGAGCTGGGTAAAACTTAAAAATGTCCTTGACAAAGAGAAAACTAGGAACTAAAGTAGTACGACTAAGAAAAATAACATCTAGCCTGTAGAAGTAGTACTACTAAGCAAAAGAGAAGAGAAAAACGATGAAAAAGATAAGGAAGAATGAGAATAAAAGGATGGGAAGAAGAGGAGAGAGGAGAGAGCTTCACCACCCAGGATTATGTTGTTGAGTTACTTTTAAAATATATGTCCAAAATGAAAAAATACCACTATTAATATAAATTTAAGCTCTACAAAAAAGACAAATCATGGATATGTTTTAACAATTTTAATTTTAATTTTATATGTTTACAATGATACACTAAATTGATCATATTATTCATTAATTTAATATTATGATTCATTAACTAATAAGTGATGAATTAGATAACACACTTCGGAATCGATAAAAAAATCATTATTGTTTTGTGGTGTGTTATTATTATTTGTATGATGTATGTTAAGCCTTATATGGTGAATAACAAACTTCAGAACCGCTAAAAATATTATTATTTTGTGGTGTATTATTATTCTTTTACGGTGTATAATTATTGTTTTTTGATGTATTGTTTTGTGGTGTATTATTTATATGTTTACGATGATACCCTAAATTAATGATATGATTCATTAATTTTGATATTATAATTCATCAAAATTGACATTATGGTTCATTAAAATTTATATTATGATTCATTAAAAATAATAAGTGATGGATTAGATGACGAGGAACCGATAACAAATCATTATTGTATGTGGTGTATTATTATTGTCTAGTGATGTATTTTTATTATTTTGCGGTGTATTATTATTATTATTATTTGTATGATACATGTTAAGTCTTATATGGTGAATCATATATTTCCTTCACATACCAATTTCGGACTGATAATGGATAATTATTGTTTTGTGGTGTATTGTTATTGTTATATGTTGTAGTTCAAATTATATATGATGAATCATAATTCTCATTGATATGAGCAGATATATACATGTAAATAATATAAAATTTTAAAGTTGTCAAAACATATCTATGTATGGTCTTATTTTAAAGATTTTGAATTTAGATGAATAATGATATAATTTTTTTTTCATTTTGGACTTATATTTTAAAAGTTACAACCAATTGAAGTTAATATGATAAAAAGTAATCCAATCAGCTTAGTCCAGTCAGCAGCTCAGCTGACTGGAATACCAACTCTTACATGCCGCATCAAGTATTCTACCGGCAAGCCGCATCATCGATGAACTGGCTATCCATAGCTCTACCTTTCATCTCTTCATTCCTTTAGCTAATTTTTTGGGTTTATCATTTGATTCTTGTCTTTTTAATTATAGTAGTCGTCTTATGAATCTTTCTAGTATGAGCCCCTTTTCAGATGGTTCTTTTGTTATTCAATTACTTCACCATCTTTTCTGCTATAAGATTATGTTTCCTTTCTTGTCTTTTGTCACCATTATATATAATCCTTGCATGCCCATTTAATCCTTTAATGGTAGGCGTATGCTTTTCGTTTTTGCTCTTGATAATAAAACTGGTGATGAAGAAACTCTATATGGTTGTCGTTGACTGCAACTCAGTCATGTCCTGGTAGAATCATGTGAGTCACTATATCAGGGATGCAGAAGACGATGTAGAAATCCTTAGAAGGGACTTGCTTATGGGTTTGGGGGCTGTTAGACTACATGGTCTTCAGGTGTGTAAATGCATATGCTCTATACATGCTTGCGGTTTTTGATGTGTGACAAACTGATCACTGAGTCAGCCCTATACTCAGCAACACTCAGCAAAACCTCCGTTTATTTGGCAGCGATAAAACATGGCCTATACTGATGGCGTTTTATTAAATATCAGGTTGTTGAGATAAGGGCGCTGGTATATCTCTATTAAGGTGCTACATATAGTTACGTAAATATATTTTCTAGGTAATCTATTTTACCATTTAGTTTATACCATTCATCATTGTATATAAGGAGGTATAGGTCAAGTATACGGGTGTGCTTTTTGAGGGATTAGAAGTGGCTTACTTCAGACGGCGAGTTACCCTTTGAGAGTCAAGAGAGTTTAGGTTTTCATTGTTATCAATTCAGTAGACGTCAATCTAAGGGGTTAGATTGATGAGTGATTGATCAAAGTGTTGAACAGATCACGTAGGAAGTTTTCAAGCTATTAATTAAGATTAGTGGTGGAGTTTTTTCTTCTACATCTCAATCTCGTTTATCACACTCATTAACGATAGGCTCAGATTTGTACTGAGTTGTTTGGGAAGTGGATTTATGAACTTACAAGGTGCATGTGACGTGGTGTCGCCAGCAGCTCCTACCTTCTTTCTTCTCTTCACTTACCACCAGGAGCGGCCTCTTGATTGAAAATGCTTTCGCCAGCAACGTACACGGCCAATAGGGTGTTGTAGATGAAGAAAAGAGTAAGTGCACTAAAAAAAGATGTTTTAGCTACCGCTAAATTGCTACTACACATATATTGGTATCTAAATTGGAAAATTGCTACTGATTTTAGATGTTATTAATAAAGTGATTGTTTTTGTGCTACCACAACGATAATGGTAGCTAAACTTTTAGGCAGTAGCTAAATGTCTACCGCCTTGTAAGATTGCAACAGTCAATAGTAGCTATTTTATTTGTCATTCTGGTAGTTTTAGTAAAAGTAATTTCGCTACCAATATTGGTAGCTAAATTAATGAATTGCTACTACTTGGTTGATGTAAATTCAATCATGGTAGCTACTATGCTACTATTTGAGCAGCAGTAGCAAAAAGATTCTAATCAATAGCTAAATAACTACTATCTTAAAAGTTGCTATGACCATGTAGATAAGCGAAATTATGAAATTGCTACTAACACTTTATTACGGTTGCTATTGTGCTACTATTTTGGCTATGATAGCAAATATTTTTAACAAGTAGCAACATTGCTACTATCTTAAGTTTTGAAATTGCTACCGACTAATAATGCTCATTAAATTTCAGTTGATATTGTGCTAGAATATAAAAAATGGTAGCTAATATTCTTAAGTGTTAATAAAATTATTATTGTCTTATAACTTAAACGTGTGATTACTACATAATCCAGAATACTAACCTATATTGTTGTTGTCATAGTGGATATATTATCTTCTTATATAAATATTTTATTTTTTTATAGTTTTTTCAATATGGTACCTTTAGTATATTTAACTTCTTAAATTTTAAAAAGAACTTAAACAAAAAAATTTTAATTCAGGAAAATTAATTAAAACTATATACAACTACAAAAATTTATTTATCATAAAAGATATATGTAACATAATATATTTTTATACTTATAATATTTTTAATTGTTCAAAGTATCACATTTATTAATAAATTATAAAATAGATTACATGTAATAATAATTTAAACTAATACTCCCTCCTGTTCTAATTATAAGTCGTTCTAGACTTTTTCACCATTTTTAAGAAAGAGTTTAAAAAGACTTGCATACCCTTACTTTTTGTATTGGGAGAATAAAAAAGTAAGTATACTTTATTGGTAAGATAAAAAGTAGAGTGCAATGATAATAATAATTAAAAAAGTAGAAAGGGTAAAAGTAGAAAGATAGATACAAAAAGTCTAAAATGACTTATAATTTGAACATAATTCTAAAGCCTAAAACGACTTATATTTAGAATAGGAGGGAGTACATATGTTGGTTAAAATTTGCAAAATTAATATAAATTAGCTGTCAATATAATTTAAATTAGTAAATGATATAAATGTATATAAATTTTAAATTTTACGCAGTTTTTATACATTTTACTATATAATTATTTTAATTTACAAAAATCACATAAATTAATAAAATCTAAAATATAATAAATAATAACAATCTAAATTAGTTGACGTGTTGGATAATATTTGCAAAATAAATACAAACTATATATATAATTTATAAATGTTTAAAGTTTTAGTAAATGATATATTATATATGTTTATTTTTTAATTTTATACAATTGTAAGCCAACATAAATATATACTTTTATTTTTATTATTTTGACCGTACAAAGTTAAAGTTGTAATATCATGTAAATTAAAATATTAATGTGGTTTAGTCAGACCAACATCTATTTTTTTAACTTTTACATATCCAATGTTCGTTCACATCTCGGCAAAAAAATTCATTTATATTTAGAGTATCAAACATTCAATATATACATGTATGTACATATGTTGTGAATAACTATCATGGCCCAATGGTTAAGGTAATATCTATCTAGCCCACACGTCGCAGGATTGAATCTTGATGTGTGCATATTTTAGCACACTAGTTTGAATTAATTATGCCTTGGTATGGGGTCCGGCTGCACGCATTAGAGAACCACACTTGTGAATATTATACTACTACCACACTATTATTGGTAGTAAAATTTTTAAATGCAACCACTAAAGTTGGTATCTAAAAAGAATTTATCCTTGATTAGTGCATGAAAAACACATTAGTTTGAATTAAAAGGTCATCAAAGATGATATAGTCATACATCGCGGGTTCGATCCTTGATGTGTGCCCTAAGTCCCAAGAATGGTCAGACCGGCCGCACGCATTAGAGAACCACACTTGTGAATATTATACTACTACCACACTATTATTGGTAGTAAATTTTTTAAATGCAACCACTAAAGTTGGTATCTAAAACGAATTTATGCTACTAAATTTATTGGTAGCAAACTAAGTAAAGCTACCACACATGATCGGTAGTAAAACTACTACTAGAAGAAAGGACAGTGACAAAATTGCTACCAGAGGAAAGAGCAGTGGCGGTGTGGCAGCAAAATTGCTATCAACTAGAAAACGGTAGCGGAAATCAATTTCGCCACCAAGGGTTTACCCACCGCCAAACTCCAGTAGCAAATGAATAAAAGCGGTAGCCCGTTCTATTTGGCTACCAATTTCACTATTATTACTACCAATTTTGTCAGTAGCAAACAAGCCTTTTTCTTGTAGTGGTGGGGCATGCACCTGACTTCCATATAGTGAAGCGGTTGTTCTTCTTTTGTAGAATAGATGTAGAAGGTTTCAGATGTTGTAGTGGAGGAGTTGGAAGCAAAGGGCTTCAAATGTTGTAGGTTGCATGTCTGCACGTCTGCATGAATGGGTAACAAAGGGAAGAGGTGACCGGTAGCAGGTTGCAGTTTTTTTTATAGTTTACTGGATAAACCAGAATACTATGGCATTGTGTCTTTCTCACCAAATAGAGTAATTAAGGAAAAAAATAAGAGTACAACAACATCCGGGCTGCATAGCCGATCCGACTCCGTTACTTCCTCCAGATTAGAACACAACCTTGTAGCGATGCGGTAGCAGGTGCAGTTTTTCCTTTCTCTACAAGTTGAAGGCGAGTGGATGTTCTCCCTCTCATGGACTTCAGTCCCTCCTATTCTACATACTAACCAGAAAGCCCCATATGATGGAGTTTGAATGGATGGGCATGGCAAAATGGAGACGGTGACGAATGGTGATGTGGACTTGTGAAGTTGTCGGGTGGTAGTTTGGGCAATCAAAGGTTGAATCTGCAGGAAGCTCTGGGGATGGCTCAGAGCTGCCAAAGAGAATGAGGGTTACAATCCCTAATTGCATGAGTAAGGACACTGTTCATGCAATTAGCTTATTTTGTAACCTAGTGTCCTTTTTTGTTGTTTTATTATATATTATCAGCTACAATAGTTTTTTTTAATATGCCCCAAGTTGGTTTGTTGCCCGCTCTTAGTACATATTCAGGATGAGACCGTGATACGCTTTGATGCACCTGATGCGTTGCGATGCACCCGATGCGACCCCTAAGGCATCCCGATGCGACTTGAGCTTGCGTAAGCTCAGTCAGGCTAGAGAAGTTTCTTGTTTTCATCATAACTTCTTCATTTGAACTTCATTTTATTCCCATTTGTTCCTACATGCTCATATATCAATCTAGTTTGACCTTATGCACTTATTTCCAGGTTTAGAACAATAGAAAACACAAGAACATTAGAAATGACCTTAATACTTAAATGAGTTGTGTGTGTATGCATGATTTTTTGTTTGTGTACAATTGATAATTTGAGATGATTATGAGACTCATAGGGGTTAATGATCCAATCTAAAATACTACATCATTAAGGAGGGGAAGAGAAAATCCTTCAAGTTCTAGAGGAAAAAATGTTGTGTTTGCATCTACTTCTACTAGGTTGAACTTGAGTGATGAAGATGAGGAAGAACTTGAAGATGATATTGGTGCTCTTAATGTTGAAAATGATTTAGTTGATCTTGTGTTTTTGACATCCAACTAATTCATGTGGGCGATATCTTAATGTAGTCTTATTTGAAGTTTGTTATCTTAGGAAGTTATTATTTTCTTGTGTGGATTGATTTGTAACACCCCACCTAGACAACTATCCAGCAACCTAGCTCTCAAGCCATTCGTGCTTGAAAACTAGCCACCTTAAACCATTTGTCCTCACTTGGGCCTAAAAGTGGAAAGTCTTGTTGTTGTAGTCAACACATATTTTTTCTATAAACCAGTCACTTAACTACTCATATCCCGACATGGGATGGAGGTCTCACATACTCCCCCACTCAAAGAACGTGACGTTCTCATCACAAGCTTAACATCCAAGTCTCATGGACCTCCTCGATAGATATCGGGTAGCCCGTCCTGACACGGTCCCGAGTCCGCTCTAATACCATTTGTAACACCCCACTTGGGCAACAATCCAACAATCTAGCTACCAAGTCATTCGGCCTTGAAAACTAGCCACCTTAAACCTTTTGTCCTCACTTGGGCCTAAAAGTAGAAGGCCTTGTTGTTGTCAACCCATATTTATTCTTATGAACCAGTTACTTTACTACTCATATCCCGATGTGGGCTGAGGGTATCACATGATTACTTTAGACTTGTGTTTGGATGGTTTTGCTCTCTTATGTTGTTTGGATTGATTATTTTGACACTTGATTACTTTAGACTTGTGTTTGGAAGTTTTTATTCCATTGTGTCAAAATATTACTTTATATGTATAAAATGTGTTGTCAACAAAAAATTAGATGTGATTTTTTTAGTAAACATCGCATCACAATTGAGATGTGCTATCATCGAAGCTTCACACATCACTTCTGAAACCTAATCGTATTGAAGTATATCACGCATTTTAAAACAAAGCAACCTCCTCTTGTGCACCTTAATAGTGCAAAAGATATGGTGCCAAGTGTCTTTAGGCTTCATAATGTTTGGGTTTCTGATAAAAAGCTGCTTTGATATCACTACAAAAAGGGTTGAAGAAGAAGTTTTAGGGTTGTCCCATGCTGAAAATTGTTCAAAAGATAAAGTTTGTTAATGGTAAACTAAAAGGTTTGAAAAAGATAAAATTGTGTACTTCATGAAGGTGGTATATGAATTAAAGGAATGAACTTTATGATGCTCATAAGCTTTGATGAATGATCCTTGTAACTTTGGGTTACTCAAGTAGGAAAATCAATTTATTGTTGCGTATAGTCATAAGTTAAGGGTTTAGGTTACGAAAGTGATAAGACAAATGAATAAGATGATTTACGTGGTTCATTCAAGAATGATGTAGGCTCTGTTCGGCATGACTGTTTTGCAGCTGTTTTGGTCTGGTTGTTTTACCGCTATTTTATATGTGACAGTATATTATTGGAGTAGAATGTAGGACCCACGTGGGACCCATACGGGACCCACCCATTTATGTCACAAATATGATATCAAATATGCCAAAGGCGAACATGGTCGTACTCCTCGCTAAGTGCAATGGAGGCCTTTACTATGGCAACGAGGGAATACAAATCTTTTACAATACATGTGCTTGAATGTCTCCCCTAAACATTTACTGCTATTTATAAGCAAAGAGAAAAAGAGACATGCGGCAAGGCGAATGGTTAGGAGCTGTAGGGTGATGTCAGCCTCAACCAAATAGGCAATAGGGTTGACGCCGGCCACCAGCGCGTGGATGAATCCTAAACATCATGCAAAAGGAAGGTTATCTAATTTTTGTACGGGACTAAAGCTGACAGCTTGTCATGCATCAGACCCCGAAATAACCATTGTTATTTGTCAGGCCTAGGTCTAGCTACCAACATGGGTTAGGGGAGCGTTGAGATCCTAAAATATCTATAGCACGTGATAGACGATTATGTGGCTAGTCCTTTGGCAGAGGCAGTGGCCCTGGAGAAAGTACCCATTTAGCACTTGGCATGTGTGATGAGTTCAACCGATCGGGGGCCGAGAGAAGTGGGCAGCGAGAGGCCTAGGAATGTGAGTTGGCTCAGGGGTTGGTATTGTCCCCTAACTGAAATACCCCAAACCTTAATATATTGTTTAAACACTTAAATATGGTGTATTAAGACTAAAAAGAGTCTTAGAAACATTAGTAAACAAATTTAAACAAAAGGAAACACAAAATGTGCTTTAAAGTCAATAAGAGCCAAAATGTGCTCTAAGCTTGGGATAAACTTGGTTAAGACCTAATGAACTTACCAAGACCTCATTTATACACTAATGAACATATTAAATCAATTACCAAAGAAAACCAAGCTTGAAAACAAGTTTAAACACAAAATGTGCTTTAAGGAGTCTTAAAGCACATTTTTGAAAAATTGTCTTGTAAATGAGTTTGAATGGCTAGATGTCCATCATTACTCTTAAATATATATGGGTACTATATAATATCACATTTGGGTGTCTATATTAGTGGGAAATCAAAATTTCACTTCTATGTGCCTTTTTTATGAATAGTAACTTTTATAAGCTATTTTGTAACATATGTTTGTATAAGTATTTAAATTGACAAACAAAGACTATATTACCCTCCTACTACTATTTGGGGCCGGTTTTTAAGGTTGGTGACACACCACCTTTGTTAGCTTGTTAACAAAATAAGTAAACTACTTAAGTACCCTTTTTACTTTATAAGTATAAATATCTTCATAAAGTAAATTCTATCTCATTCTCTCATTTCCTTCCCTTGCTCACACGGTTTCCCACCTCTCTTCTTCCTTTCTTCTTTGTTCTCTCACGATAGAACCACCACCACCATTAAAACACAAGCTTTGATCTCTTGTAAAACCTTGCTCACTTGTCCAAATCAAAAACAAACACCACCAATCTCTTCCTCTCCTCAAGCTCTTCATTTATATCTTCTCCAAACTTCAAGACAACCATTTCGGTGCCATGGAGTTTCTCCATTGAAGGAGCTTGAGCTTGTTTGACTACATATTATTACTCTCCTTGGATTCTAGGTAAGGAATCTCAAATAAAAACTTCCTTTCCTCCTTGTTTTTGTCATGTCCGAAAATATGTATTGAAGGAGCCTTTTATGTGACTTTGTTCTAGCTTCATTCCAACTCTTCATGGACTAGGTGGAGTCCTCTCTTGCTAGATATTCAAACTCTCTTCAAAGAGCAAGGTAAAACAACTACATTAATATTTTTGAAACAATGTAAAAACTAGGGTTTACAATGAGATGGAGCTTATAGCTTGAATACTCATTTCAATGTTTGTATATTGTTTAGAGCTTGTCAAAGAATCAAGTACTCTATTGGTTTCCTAAAGGAAACAAGAAAGAAGTTATTTTGCAAAAGAGGTAAATCTACTAACTTAATGTTATATTAATGCCCTAGGAGAAATGAGCTCATAAATGCTTATTAAACTACCTAAAGAGCCAATGGTGAATGACTTAGTAAAGTGTTCCCAAGAGCTTAGTAAAAGGCATATGTGTTGTTGTGTTTTGCAGGTTAAAGGCAGATATATTGTGGAAATTCAGTGTTTATGATTTGTGCATTTTAAGGGCCTAAGAGCCATGTCATTTAAGGGCCTAAGTGCCATGCAATTTAAATTGTGCACTATATTGTGATGTATGCTTTGTAAGTGAAGTTTGTGTATAATAAGTACTTGATGGATTTTTAGTGTTCTTGGTTGTTTGTTGGTAAAAACAATGTGTTTTGGGTTAGTAATGTTCTAGGAGAATCTATGTCAAAATTTGGGTAACAAATGTGAAGTTCTAAGTGTTAAAATGGGTTTGATAAGTTAAGGAGTATTTAAAATGGTTAAGTGTTGTTCTTGTGTAAGAAACATGCATTAAGGTGATTTAGGATGTAATAAGGGCTTAGGCATGAGCTTGAGATCTTAGTATGTACCAAAGTCATTTTGGGGCTTAGTAAAGACTTAGGCAAACTTTGGTAAACTAAGGAGAATGTATGAACTTGAGAAAGGATTTGAAGTAATGATATAAGGAGTTAGTTGTGAGAGATGATGCTTGGGAGATGATGTTAAAACAAGGAGAAAGCATTTTGGGATAGTAGTTACCATAGGTGAGAAACACCACCTGGGAAACCTAGTATGAAATAACATAAGTGTTAAGGAATTTTTACAAGGAAATAAGTAAAGGCTTAAGGAGTTAGAAAATGAGTTTCATGGATGTTGTATGTGGGTATAAAGTTACCAAATGTTGCTAGGAAGCATTAAGGGGCCTTAGGAGAAGGTTGGTGAAGAATTGGCAAAGCTTGGGTAAGGTTAGAAGGCGACCGACCCAGGGGCCGACCCAGTTTTTGGGTCGGTCGAGCCTCTGTAAAATGTTGGGAAGTGTTCGGTAATGGTCCGACCCAGAATGGTGGGTCGGACATGGGTCGGTCGGTCAAGTTTCAAAGGAGGGAAAATGTTCGCACATGGACCGACCCAGAATGGTGGGTCGGACGTGGGTCGGACGGGCATGATTATGAGGAAGTAAAAGGGTTCTGTAATGGACCGACCCAGAAGGTTGGGTCGGACATGGGTCGGTCAAGGTAAAGTTTTTCAGACCCGAAGACCACTGGGAGGGTCCGACCCAGTTGTGGGTCGGACGGTGGGTCGGTCGGACCAAAACTTGTAAAAAAAAAACAGAAAAGAATGTGTCTTATGTGGTTAACCCTAGGGTGTATAATGAAGGTAACCTAGGGTAAGATAGACATTAAAACATGTCACACAATTATGTTAAACACTTAGTAAATTTGGAGGTTAAGTAAGTTAATTAACCGACATTCTTGAATATTGTATAGGAGTGACTTACGGAGGGAACCAAACGAGGCAAGGACCAAGGTATGGTTTTCTTGCAGTCTGTTGTCTAGCGGTTTACACCGGTTTGTGTGTTGTATGTTTTTCTGTGTGTTTACAACGTTATAAGATTTAAACATGTAATGAGTTTACAGTTGTTTTACTATTGTTATGTGTTGTTGTGACTCACTTTCCCTTGTGTGTGTCTAACAAGTCTTACCAACTATTGTGTGTTGGTCGTTAAGTTCCACTATGAACTTCTAACAAGTGTTAACTGGGAAGTGAGGAATCCGGTTGTCCGGTCATGCATGTAAGTTAAGAGTAGATATCTGAATCAGATTCGACTCTTATGTTGTTAAGATTGTTCACCTTAATTTGGCGTTCGATCTCCCGCTAGCTTCTTCCAAAGCTTACCTATTCTGACTTATGATCGGTTTAGTGGGAACCTGTGTTTGTGTGGTGTGTTCGGGTCACTAAATCCGAACCATCTGTTACTTAAGTTACTCGTTCGTCTAACAGAACGGTAATGAGTGTGTTTAACGAGCTTGACATGAGAGTGAATCACTCTCTAGGCTCTTATGTTATTTGACCCTTGTGGTTTGTTATTGTGGAACCAAGATCCACTGTGTATGTGATAATGAGCTGTGCACTACTGATGCCATGCTCCATGTTATGTTATGTTATGATTAAGTATGTAAATAAATGCCATGTTATAATGACAAGTAGCTGCGCGTATCCCGGTAGCCGATGGGCTGCGCGTTAGCCATACCAGCCAAGGGTTGCTGACCCCCTCGGGGGATCCATATTTCTTATACTGCAGGATGAGGATCGAAGAAGCGGAGTGGCTCTAGATCCTAGGGTGCAGGTTTACTTTGGTATACTTTTGGGGATGTTGGCCCGGGATGCGCCTGTGCTCCCGTGGCGTTGTTGGATTTAGTTGTGACAGTTTACAATGATGTTTAACAGTGAAGGTTGTATATGTAAACACTCGGTATTGTATATGATGTAATTGTGGTTTAGTTTTATTGCTCGGGAGTCTGATCATCAGACCGGTACAAGTGTATTGTTCTGCCTTGTCAACCACGTGGGTGGTTGACGGCGTTGTAGCAGTGATGAGTTCAACCGATCGGGGGCCGAGAGAAGTGGGCAGCGAGAGGCCTAGGAATGTGAGTTGGCTCAGGGGTTGGTATTGTCCCCTAACTCTTATGACTAGCTAACCATCCGCTTAGGGGTGGTTCCATTCTTGGCTATTGGCCAGGTAGGTCACTTGATCAGGAGAATAATCGATGTTGAGCAAGGATCCATGTTAAGAAGACAAAAACAGAGTTAGTCTCTTGATGAGCATGTTTAAACTTTAAGTGAAATCTTAAATAACCATGCCAACAATACCCATATATAGCTCAGCAAGCAAAAATTGACTTAATCCGAGTGAAGGACAAGTCCAATGCTTATTTCCAAAGATTGATGAATACCAGGAGGCACGTCTTGAAGATTCAAGTGACGATTAATGAAGAGGGGCATAATTTCACTAAAGAAGATGATATCTCGGGTCACATTATTGAGTTCTCCAGGATCCTATTGGGAACAAGGAGTACAAGTATATGGGATTGTGTTTCTGTTAGGAAAAGTTATCTTAAATGATATGAGTGTTGATCTGCTGGATCGTGTCAGAAATTTTGGGATGCTAATAGGACCATTAAGAACAATAAAGTGCCAAATCCTGAAGGATTTAACGCCATGTTTTACATGTCAACCTAGCACATGCCACAAAAGGGTTTTCCACTTTAGGGATTAAAGTGATTAATGTGGCATTAGCCTATTTAATTTAGAAGCTTTCCTTTCCTAAAGAAATCCTTGATGGCAGTGTTATATACAGGATTATATCAAAGCTTATCATTGCTTGTCCCATTAAAGTTTTACCTTGCATTGAGGGAGATTTGCCTAGGGTTTTTTAATAGGCTGGTAGGAGTTTGACCCATAATGTATTATATGCCAAGCTAATATTCAGAGCTATAGAAGGAGAAATATTCTTTCAAAATTGACACACATAAATCTTATGACAATTTAAATTGAGATTTCCTTAAAGAGCTATGGATGTAACATACATAAGGATGGTAGTGACTTCAAATTTCCTGGGTAAATTCATCAACAAAGGATTAATGGTAGTCATATAAACTATTGTCTTAAAGTATAATGAGTATATATGAATATTGATGGTCTTTCTTCAAATGCCAAGCTTTTCTATAATGTTATGATTTACTAAAATCTTTTAGACTTATCCAATGTGTCATTCTTTCCCTTTTCTTAAACTTGTTAGGATTATATATATTTCTAGCATAATCTTTTCTATCCTTTTCTATAATGTCTTTATTAGTTTAGTTATTTAGGCTAAGTTTTCAGTTGGGTGTCTTTATTAGTTTAGTTATTTAGGCTAAGTTTCCAATTGGATGTCTTTATTAGTATATGCTAAGTTTCCAATTGGGTGTTTCCTATTAGGAAACCCCTCTTGTATAAATACCCATCCTGGTTATTCACAATACATACAAGAAATCATTCTTTCTTTCACAATGCTTTCATCCCTATTTCCAAGCTTTTGCTTTCTCGATCCTATGTGTGTTTTCTCGCAAACATTTGCTTAACCCTCCATTCAATTTCCAATCTTTCCTTCTTAGTCCTCACTCATCTCCAACTATTTCTTAATGGTCTTAGAGCAAGGTTGTTGGTTGAATTGACTGAGGTGAACACTAAAATTGATATCAGAACGAGTATTGATAAGATAGTTCAATTTTCCGAGAAGAGAGCGGTAATCTGTGGCATCGGCTAGGGGTGGACCGTCTTGAAGTTGAAGTTTAGTGCCAACGGGAAGTGGGCTAGTTACGGATCGTTTGGTGGTGATATGATAATCTTGAAGAAGATCAGAAGCAAACTTGCTTTGTGTGATTCCAACGTCATTGGAGGTGTAATGGAATTCGAGGCCGAGGAAGTAATTGAGATTGCCCAGATCCTTGATCTTGAAAGATTTATGAAGGGTTTATTTGACTTGAGCTATTTTGGTGTGGTCGTTTCCATATAAGATGATGTCATCAACATACACCCCAAGGAAAAGGATGGAAGATCCACAAGTTCACTTGAAGAGAGAGTGATCGTTATCTAAAAGAATGAAACCAAGGCTAGTGAGGGAAGAAGAAAGTTTGGCATACCACTGACGTGAGGCTTGTTTGAGTCCATATAAAGATTTGTGCAACATGCAAGCTAAGCCAGTGGTGTCAGTGGTGAGGCCATCGGGGGGTTTCATGTAAACTTCTTCGTGCAGGTCGCCGTGAATGAAGGCATTGTTGATGTCAAATTGATTGATCATCCAACGTCTTTTGATGGCAATGTCAATCAAGATGCGAATGGTAGTCATTTTAACTATGGGGGAGAAGATCTCGTGAAAGTCCTCCCCCTCCTTTTGAGTGAAGCCGCGAGTGACCAACCTAGCTTTGTATCGTTCGATGTCACCATTAGCTTTGTACTTGACTCGATAAACCCATCGACATGTGATACTACGTTTGCCCTTTGGAAGCTTAACGAGAGACCAAGTTTGGTTTTCTTCAAGGGCTTTGAGCTCAGAAGCCATGGAATCATGCCATTCCGAATCTTTAGAAGTTATCCGATAAGAAGAAGGCTCAGTGGGGCAATTATGTTGCACCTGAGAGCAGATCACACCATTTGGAGTAAAATCAGTTAAGCTATGAACATAGGGTAGAAGATTGGGCCTGTGGAATTCAAGCCTAGTAGAGAGAATATGTGTGAAGTTATCAAAGGAAACGTGATTGCACTTGTAGTCCATCAGCTTCTTTGGAATGGTCTTAGTACAAGTGGATCGTCGTAAGACTGTAGTTTCTGGCCAAGGAGTAGAGACGGATTCATCATTGTTATGAGAATCAGGAATACAATCCTCGATGTTGACACTGGGAGTTTCATCACTGTGTTGGGCCTGGTCTAGATTAACCAAATCTTCTTCGCCGGACTCAGGAATTGAGTGTTCCTTGTCAATGTCGGTGGTGGCTGCTGGAGTGGTAATTAGGCTACCGTAGCAAGTATCTGATGATTTATTTGACGACGATTCAAATAAGTATAAGGAGAGATATTTGAATCATTGTCAATAGCCGTTGGAAACCAAATTTGGATGGGCTTTCCCATGATCGGTCGCTCAGCTTGTTGGTCTTGTAAAGGAAAAACAACATCGAAGAAAGTCAAGTCTCGACTGGTTATAACTTTACCATTATTTATAAGAAGAACACGATGACCCTTTTTACCGAGACCAGGGCCCAAATAGACTCCTTTATGACCACGGTCATCAAATTTTGATTCATGAATTATGGGCCCAGTGTGATAAGCAAGAGATCCGAAGGTCTTAATGCTTTGCAAATCTGGAGGTGATCCGTGAAGATACTCATATGGAGATATTCCTTCAAGAGTGGAAGAATGAATACTCATAAGGATGCTCTCCCCCCAATAGATTTTGTCAAGGCCCGTTTCAGAGATAGCACGATTACAAGAAGATAGCGATGTTTTCTCTCCACAACTCCGTTTTGTTGCGGAGTGTGAACACATGTGGTTTGGTGA
>CM041781.1:269527279-269554865 GCA_023374045.1 Limonium bicolor | reverse complement strand
TAGTCTTTAGACATATTTTGTACAAGTATCCACTTGCATGTAATGTTATTAATATAATATATAAAGCTAGTCCTTATCTTTAAAAAAAAATGTAATTTTCAGGGAGAAAACAAGTAAGGAAAATAATAAGAAGAAAACGAACATAAAGCTGCAGTAGTACAATGTTAAGCCACAATATGACTAAACATCCGGGTTTGAAGCCTGGCTGAGTAGATTTTCTTTTTTCCTTTTTTAAATGTCGATAGATGATAGATGTTCGTTATTTAGATTTAAATTTTTTATTTTCGTTTTTGAGTTTGGTTCACATTGGCTAAGTTATTTGAAATGAAGACTTTCAATATTTGACTAAATCAATTCATTAAAAATGTAGTAAAAACTAAAAAATAATAATTTTATAATAATAAAATAAAAAGGAAAATTATTAACAAAATTAGTGTTGTAATGAACTAAAGGATTAGCATAAACATCATGATTTGTATATAAACAAATTCCCACAATTTCTAAATAAACAAACAAATAATTATTGTTTGAAAGAAACTTCTTTTGTAATTCTGCCTTGAAGTTTTTCTTTTTGAAATAAGCCCATTCCTTGAAGTTTTGCACAGTAGATAAATTCACATTCTTTTATTATTTTAGGAAAATATTTTATGAAATGTTATTATGTTTTTGGTTAATTCATAAAAACAAGAAAGTTATGAAACAAGAGGATGATGAAGCAATCTACTAATACATGGAAGTGTAATTAAGCACCTATATGTTCTGATACTGTTCAAACTCTTCCAGCAAACTATATACAGTTATCTTGCTATCATTGTTGCTACTGCTCGAAATATGTAGCCCAACTTCATCACCCAATTTCTTGTTGTAAAAAGTTGTTCTTCAGTTTTTGTTTTGCTAGCAAACCGATATACATGTGATTCTAGATCTGCTACGAGCGTCCAATCTTTTGTTTGCATTTGTAGTCTTTGATCTTGGTCACAATATTGCTCATCTGTCTAAAATCAAAGTTAATTCAAGTTCTACATTTGCGATTTGAAAGCAGGATCAATTGGTTTCAAATATTAATTCACTGACAAAATTTAAGAGATAAATGATTTCATCACCTTCTCACTCTCATGTGTGAGTTCACTTTTTCCTTGAGCAATTTCTTGTCCAATCCCTGTTTGGCTTCTCTGGTTGATTGCTCAAGTTCTTCATCACTATTAACTTTTCGCTGTGTTGTTTGAAAACAATTATTAAATCAAATAAATGTTGGGTTCTTATTTGGGTTTTAATTTAATGGGGGTGTTTCATGATAATCCAGCAATTAAGTTAAAATAGTACTATAAAATCTCATTATTCATATAGACTCGCATTTTTTTAATATTATATAGACTCACTTTGCAAATAAGTGTTCTCTAAAACTAGTATAAAGAACTCTTTGAAAGCGTCATTTAAAATGTTTAATCATTTGCGTCGCTCTAATAAACTACGCTTTATAAACGTTCTATATGCCAAATTTCAGAGTTGTTTATTCTTTTTTTTTCCAGCAGTGTAAACTGACTCAGATTCTGAATAGTATAGCTAATATCAGGTCGAGTGTTAGACAAATAATTGAGTTTCTCAACAAGTCACCTATAAGTAGTAGGGTCATGCAAGAGATTTCCTTCAGCTGACAACAAGTGCTTACTCACAACCATAGGCCCTTGTACAACTCTCTTGTCTTGACACCCATATTCTTCAATAAGATCCAAGCAAAACTTGCGCTGAGATAGAACATAACCACCCTGTGCAGGAACAAATTCTATCCCCTAAAAATAGTGCAAAGACTCCAAATCTTTGATCTAAAAGTTAAGATCCAAAGCATAATTGATCTTGTCAACATCTTCTTGCTTTGCACCCACAACCAGTATATCATCGACATAAACAGCAAGGAAAATCTTCCATTATTTGTGTCTTTGAAAAACAAAGAATAATCACTCTTTGACTGTCTAAAGTGAAGTGTCTTGAGAAAACTTGCCAGCTTAGAAAACCATAGCCGTGAAGCTTGCTTAAGACCGTACAAAGATTTCTTTAGCAAGCAAGCTTTGTTGGCTCCTTCAACTTCTAACCCATCAGGATGTCTCATGTAAACTTCCTCGTCCAGATCTTCATGCAAGAAGGTGTTGTTCACGTCAAGCTGATTAATGATCCAACCTTTGTGGAGAGCAGTAATAATGAGCGCTTGGATTGTTGTTAACTTAACAACCGTTGAGAATGTTTCTGTGTAATCTAGACCATGACGTTGCGTGAACCCCTTAGCTACCAATCTCGCTTTGTATCTTTCCAATGACCCATCGGACTTAAGTTTGACTTTATAAATCCATTTGCACCCAATTAGAGCTGTCAAAATTTGACCCAACCCGAAAACCCGTCCGTTTTATCCGAACCCGAAACCCGATTAAACCTAAAAATATTTAAATATAATAAACCCGAAACCCGATTGGGTAAAACCCGAAATGACCCAAACCCGAAATGACCCAAAAAATTTATAACCCGAAACCGACCCGAACCCGAAATGACCCAAAATAATAGTAATTAAAAATTAGTCAAACTCAAATAACATGAAATAATAGTGACCATAAATTGTCCCAAACCTGAATGACCCAAATAAATATGACAAAAAATTAATTTAAACTTAGTATATCCGAATGAAATTCAGAATAGGCATTGAATTGAAAGTTATGTAATCTATATGTTGTATATTCTTATAGAAATTAGGTATATATTTATATTATAATTTTTTCAAAAAAATATTAACCAAGACCCGAAATAACCGAAACCCGATTCTATCTGACACTATTACAACCCGAACCCAAAATGACCCGAACCCGAATGACCCGAACCCGAAATGACCCGAAAGTTTAATGACCCGAACGGATATTGACCCGAAAAGATATGACCCAAAACCCGAACGGATAACCCGTTTGACAGGCCTACACCCAATCACCTTCTTGCCTCGTGGTAAAGTGACAATATCCCAAGTATCATTCTGCATAAGAGCTTGTAACTCTACATGCATGGCCTCTTTCCAATGAACAAACTGAGACGCCTCTTTATAAGAATGTGGTTCCTTCATATCAAAAGTGACTTTAGGATCAATATAAGTAGCAGACGATAATGCTATGCAAGTGTAAGGCTTGATGTCTGTAAGGCTATCACACCCTGTAAGAAGATTAGCACAAGCGCCACTATCTTTGTAAACTCTTGCATCTAGAACCTCTTGAAAAGCTGTATTACAAACATAGTCATCCAAATAACCAGGTCTATGACTCTCCCTACTAGAACGCCGAACCTGAGTTGTTTGGTCAATGATGTCAGTAGACGCAGACTGCTCTGAAGAAACCACCGAAGACCTCTTATCTTCATCATCAAGCAACATGTGTGAATTGTCTGTATGCAGTGGCGGAGCCAGGTTTTGAAACTTGGAGGGGCCATACTAAAAGATTAGAGGGGCCACATTGTAAAATACATTGAAGTGTATGTGTTTTTCTATTGATTTTTTTTAATTGAGGGGCCAAGCCCACCTAACAACACAAGAAGCTCCGCCCCAGTCTGTATGGACATGACTTTGATCGGATGGAGAAGATAGATCACAGTATCTTCCATCGTCCGCCTATATGGGACGGCTTTAATGCATTCTGGGATCACCTACTTTTTTTTTATCAGGGGGCTACATATGTAGCGATGTTTAACCAGACATTCTGGTTTGACAGCAAAGGATTTCTCCTTGCCAAAATACAAGAGAACAATGTACCCTTGTCAAAACGCTCCCAAAAACATATAAATAAAACAGGATAAAAAATGCCGATTGATATATCGCAATTGAAATTCCTTCATGTTCCTTAAACGAGCTTTCTGTGGTATGTGGCCCAGCATAATTTAATTCTTCCCTTCTCCTTTAAGCAGAAAATCAATTCAATTCGTAGCTTGAGCTGCCCTCCTTCATTTCTTCTTTAAAGGAGCCCACTTTCCTGTCCTACTAATTCCTCTGGGCTTGAGGGCTGGTATTCCTTACACCATTTGTACTAGCTTTCTTGCTCTTATTTTGGCTCTTCAAAATACGGTCAATATTTGCTAGAGATTTGGCAGGGAAAGGATATGTGATTCGCAATCTTTGGCCGTACTTGAAACACTTTCTAGCTTCTGAAGATATAGATTGTTTTCTGTTTACTCCTTTCCTGATCTGGCGCGGGGTTTTAGTCGATTGCTGCACCGAAGGCTTTTCTGGGGACAACACCACATTTAACTTGATTTGCTCCAGCGACTCTGAGTTAACCGGGAGGGGACACCCATTATTGGGCACGTCTATGTATCCCACACGTATTGGGGTGAATTGTGATGGAGAATGTTGGGTCCTGCTATCCAAAACTCGATTGTGGATATGGGTCGACAACGATAGGGGTGCGTTAGGTTCCCATTCTTCCGGGCCCACACCCTCAATATCCAGCCTCTCAAAGCAACTGTTTTCAGCCCAACAGTGTCGATCAGCCCACGAGTGTTCACTATCCTCCATGTGTGTCTTGCTTTTACTTTTTGAATTGTTATTCCTTTCCTCAGACAATACTAAACACCGATTAGTACTTACTCCTGTGCAACCTTTATTTATTGGCTCGAGGTGGACCGCCACGCAAAATGGGGGGGGGGGGGGCATCATTATGTTTGCAAAAATAACCCTGCACAACTTTAAAAAGCTGGTTATCTCTTCCATACCCCAACAGTCATAATTAAATACCTCGTAAATAGGAGACATAATTTTTTTATTGTTTTGCCCCACCGGAGACATCGCTGTCGTTTTGGATTATACTTTGCTGGTCATTAATTGCTTCCTGCGCCGCTTCAGAGATGGGTTGATTCAGCCCCAGTTTTCCGGCGGCTGTTCGACTTCATCCTTTTCCGGTTGACGGTGATCCGACAGTTCCTCAGACCAGTATTCTACAACTCCCACTTTGCTAACGACCCCGTCTATTTCTACCGGAATTTCTTCATTTATGATCTGCATCCGAGTCGTTTCTATAGTCGCATGGGCTTCCAGATAATTCGGTATTTTCTCCATATTTGTGGCCACTGATAGAACGGTGCCAACAGACCGCACGATGTTGTATACTGAGCTCTCAGTCCATGCCTGGATTGGAATGCCTCTTAAGGCTACTTGCGTTTGCCTTTTCTCCAGTTGGTCACCATTGCACCATTCTCGTACTGCCCATGCTGCTTCTCCAATGGGGTTCGAATGGATGAAGGATTCGGCTTCTTGAGGACTTGAGAAGATAGCGATGAATTTGTACGGGGAAAGCATTGTGATGTCTTCCACGTTGTACTTTGTTGTTTTTATGCTTTTACGCACTTGCTCCAGCGATTGCTCTTCTTGTAGATTACTACCGCGCTCTGCCAAGCCGTTCCATCATGTGGATGGACTGGTTGAGACAGATATACCCCTTGTTTGATTACGTGGCTGCTGCGGATGTTGTGCAGGGAGGTGATTCTTTGGCTGTGCGTGACGCCACCAGTTTGATGTTTGAGAGGGATCCCTTTGGTCTGCGCGTGACTGCGCATGATGAGTGGCTCCTGGGGTAAATCTCCAGTTAAAAGCTGTTTGAGTTTCCAGCCTGCTTCCATCCACTGTCGTACCATTAGTTTCAGATATCGCTTGGTCCGCTTCTGTCTTTAGTTTGTATTCCACAAACCCATATCTTGTTTTCGTACGTATCCTCGGGACTTTGGGTAGACGAAGACTGACTATTTGCCCATATTTGTCAAAAAGTTTCCAAATAGTACCGGGTCTGGTGGCTGGGTTAATGTTATCTATAAACACCGTTGCTCCAGGGGTTGGCTTCCTTGCTGGGTTGATGTCGTCTATAACCATAGCTATCAGTGGTGAGGAGTGGTAAGGGGGGGTGGGGGGGGGGGGGGGTGATAGAGGTTTTTTTCTGGGATCACCTACTATCAACATTTTTTTAATGACGACAAGAAGAAGACATATGGTTATCAGGGCATCGAGCATCGGTCAGTTGGTGAAAATTAAACCACCAAAATAAGGTCGATTAGAGCTAAGTATAGATTTGGGTTTATTGGCAATATGATATACAAATGGTATTGAGCATGCATGCTTATTAGAAACAGTGATGGATATTGAGTGCTGGGCGGTGGGAGAAAGGCCAAACAGTCCGTAACGAAACCTAATTTCTATAAGGGATGGCAAAAAGAGCTGATTATTATCTTGTTTGTGAACTTCTTTCGTTTGAACGCTCAGAAATAGAGCATCTCGTTTTATGGCCCATATTGTTGTGGAGGACATACATTGAATGAAAAGTTCTGGTGTTATGATTTTCATTCAATCAGAATTAATGAGCCATCGAATGAGTGATTAATACTGACGAACGAAGATGTTCATTTTCCGGAAGTAAGCAGGTAAAGAAAAAAAGAAGGAAACAAACATAAAAGCTGCAGTAGCACAACGTTAAATCACGACATCATTAAGCATCCGGGTTCGAAGCCTTGATGCAGCAAAATTTTTCTTTCTCATTTTAAGTGTCGGAAAGATGTTCGTTATTAATTGAAATGAAGACATTAGAAACTAGAAAATAAATTATAATAAGAAAATAAAAGAGGAAAATTATTAACAAAATTAGTGTTGTAATGAACTAAAGGATTAACACAAACATCATGTTCGTTATTTGGATTTAAATTTTTTTATTATTATCGTTTCGAGTTTGGTTCACATTGGCTAAATTAATTGAAATGAAGACATTAGAAACTAGAAAATAAATTATAATAAGAAAATAAAAGAGGAAAATTATTAACAAAATTAGTGTTGTAATGAACTAAAGGATTAACACAAACATCATGTTCGTTATTTGGATTTAAATTTTTTTATTATTATCGTATCGAGTTTGGTTCACATTGGCTAAATTAATTGCATGAAATGAAGCCATTCAATTTTAATTAAAATCAATTCATTAAAAATGTAATAGAAACTAAAAAAAATTATAATAAGAAAATAAAAGAGGAAAATTAGTAACAAAATTAGTGTTGTAATGAACTAAAGGATTAGCACAAACATCATGATTTGTATATAAACAAATTCCCACAATTTCTAAATAAAAAAAAACAAATAATTATTGTTTGGTAGAAACTTCTTTTTTAATTCTGCCTTTTGCTTGAAGTTTTTCTTTCCGACATAAGCCTCTTCCTTGAAGTTTTGCACAGTTGATCAATTCACATTCTTTTATTATTTTTAGGAAAATATTTCATGAAATGTTATTATGTTTTGGGTTAATTCATAACAACAGAAACAAGAGGATGACGAAGCAATCTACTAATGCATGGAAGTTTAAGCACCTATATGTTCTGATATTGTTCAAACTCTCCCAGCAAACTATATACAGTCATCTTGCTATCATTGTTGCTACTGCTAGAAATATATATAGCCCAACTTCATCACCCAGTTTCTTGTTGTAAAAAGTTGTTCTTCAGCTTTGTTTTGCTTGCAAACCGACATACATGTGATTCTAGATCTGCTTCGAGCGTCCAATCTTTTGTTTGCATTTGTAGTCTTTGATCTTGGTCACAATATTGCTCATCTGTCTAAATTCAAAGTAAATTCAAGTTCTACATTTGCAATTTGAAAGCAAGATCAATTGGTTTCATCATAATAATTTACTGACAAAATTGAAGAGATACTAAATGATTTCATCACCTTCTCACTCTCATGTGTGAGTTCACTTTTGCCTTGAGTAATTTCTTGTCCAATCTCTGTTTGGCTTCTCTGGTTGATTGCTCAAGTTCTTCGTCACGATTAACTTTTCGCTGTGTTGTTTGAAAACAATTATTAAATCAAATAAATGTTGGTGTCTTATTTGGGTTTTAAAATAAATCTAATTCTAGTAGAATTATTATTTATTTTTTTAGGAAGAATTGTAGTAGAATTATTAGTAATGCTTTGCCAAGTATATATGACACTCATATTTATAATAGGGAAAATTCACGATATACCCCTGTTTTCTTTCATAATTCACAATATACCCCTGTATTTTTCGTAATTTAATTTTAAACATGCTTAAATGTTATCCAAAATTGATGAAACTTTACATGGACAATGCTAAAGTGTTATATTTTGTCCAATATCAAATATGATGTTTTTTAAGCTCACATGTGACTTGTGGGACCCAATGAATATGCCACATGTTCATTGGATCCCACAGGTCACATGTGAGCTTAAAAAACTTCAAATTTGGAACTGGACCAAAATATAACACTTTAGTATCGTCCATATAAAGTTTCATCAATTTTGGACAATATTTAAACATATTTAAAGTTGAATTACGAAAAACACAGGGGTATATTGTGAATTACGAAAGAAAACAGGGGTATATCGTGAATTTTCCCTTTATAATAGCATATAGCGAAATAATACCGTAACAATTAATACCATGTCAAGACCCACACATGACCTGAAATAAAATTGACACAATTATATATTCGAAATGAGTTTGTATAATCTTAATCAACTTGATTATCCGATAGTATTAATTACTAGATTACACAGACTCACACGTGACCTGAAAAAGAAATCGACATCGATTCATTCAACCCAGAAAATCAGAACCTGAAAAATTCTAACTTAGGTGTCTTTGACCCAGTGACAAACAAATCTTGATCACACAAAAGTCTTACAAGAAGCTCTAGCTAGGTTCTAGTTATTTCTTCAGTCTTCATTTACCTTCAAAATCTAAACGTGATCAGCCAAATAATAAAATTGCCGAACAAGAAACTCCAGGAGTAGTAAAATTGATACTAGCTAAACACATGGAAAGGGATTTAAAGTTAGTGATACCATGGAAACAGCTGAGAGGTAGTCACCATCTGTCCCGCCGCTGCTGTCATCGCCGCCGCTGCTACCACCGTAGAAACATCTCCTCCTTGCAGCTATCATTGCTGATAGCATTCCAGACATCTTGTTGGAACTTTTATTCTACTTTATCTTCCAAATTTCTCTTTGTTGCCCGCCCAGATTGATGACTCGGAATCCTAGAATGATCTCTTTTTAGGTAGCTAGATGAATCGTGGAATGATCAATAAGTACATGAAGATGAAGCACGATAGCTCGGGGCACACAAAGATGGGGCAGTAATCGATCGGCAGAGAAGACAGATTGCGTGCGTATTTGGATTTTTCACTAATAAAAAAACCAAAGCATCAGTTGTTTGTCCCACATATAATAAGTAATGCTACAGAAAATTAGATCATTATTCTTAAAATTGAAGCTGCAATAACGTGTAGTCAAGTGAACAAGATGATTAATTAAGTAGTAAAAACAGTTTAGAATCTCAGAGAGATATATGTGGTAAATGGGCGAAGTATCCTCGAAATTCTGACATAGCACAAAAAATATTTGCTCTGACGTCGCAGATGATAGTGAAGTATGGAGATACTCTAATCCGAGGAAGAATTATTTATAACGATAGGGAGTTAGGTCAACAACAATACATGGATTTTAATATGCTATTCATTTGAATCTTCCTACCTTTAGGACGGCAGACTTATTGACTAATAGCAACGTCTTTAATCCATTAAGTTTAATTACTGTTCAGTTTTCTTATTTGTGTTTGTCTACGATTATAATACAGTTTTTCATTGCATTTTTCCTAGCTCTAGGACGGTTGCTTGTTGACGAGTTTCTAATTGGTGTTAAGAAAAAAAATTGCTGAGGTTAGTTCCTCAACAATTCATTGTACTTCTTTTTTTTTTATAATTGGCTGGAGCAACCAGCTAATAAGACAATACTGTGGTTCATATGAACCTTTCTCGCCAAAGGAGGTACATTTCAAAAGCATTAGGAACAACAATAATGTAGACAAAGTGAAAAAAGAACAAGACTAGGGGGTTATTCTTAACCCCATGCGACCGATTGAGAGTTTAGCTAGCCACTCAGTCCCAGTGGTTGTGTCTCTTGAAATTAGTCCTTGACCAGGGTTGAATAGCATTTTGGGGATTCACCAAGCTTAGGGATATGGTTTGTCTGGGATCGTAAGCTTGCCCAGTTTTCTAGAACCGTTAGCGACTGATCGTAGGGATTCTGACATGGTGTTTGGACAGGATGATCATGGTCCACGGTAGCAATCTTGTTTCTGTTTCTGATTACTTGATCAGCTAAGGAGAAACACCTTGGGATGTAATTTGAAACCTGAGTGTCGGAGTTCCATATGGCTATAAAATCCCCCGAAATAATCATCTGAGGATTTCAATTGAGTTTGGGTTTTCTCTGGTCCCCTTATACCGCGACGATCATCTAGTGGCTGCATTCTGCATGCCTCTAATATTCCTGCTATGTTTGTGTCTGTCACCCGCACTTCCCGTGTGAATATGGCCCACTTCTTTCTTTTGATTACTCCTCAGATATTTTGGAAGTGTATGTTGCTTCTCTTCTAGTCTCTTACTTTTCCTGATGATCTGAGCAAAATTTTGCAGAGAGAGTTCCGGATTAGGGTAATGACAATTGAGACTTCTGCCAAAGTCAAGACATTTTTGGGCTGCAGTGAGGGTTGGACTGATTTGCAGAGTTTCTGATTGAGATTGAGGTGAGGAGTACTCAAGGGGAGTTTGCGGAGCTGCAGACATAGTAATTGAAATTCGGTTTGACTCGGGAGGAGGGGAGCATGGGGATTGGGAACGGTAGGCGAGGGAGGAGTGGGCCGGCATTATTTGTGTCAGTGGAGTTGTCGGCGATTGCGGGAGAGAGGAGTAAAGATTATGCTCCTCGATGGCATCGGGAAAAGAAGTTGGGTGTGACAGAGAGATATTAGTCTCCACCAAAGGACTCGAGGGGCTGGGATATTGGGCATTTTCAGAAAGCGGCGCTGCAGATATTAAGTTTGTTCTTGGGGATTCCGCAAGACAGGAAAAGATTGAAATATTTTTGGGGCCTGACAGTGACTCTTCGAGGAAAGGGGTGACATGAAACGGAATATTGAGAATGCAGAGAGCTTTCTCTTTTATCATATTAAATGCCCCACTATCCCAGGTACTGTTACCCACATAAATTACGCTTTCTGGGTATAGGTGTAGTTGCACGACTTTTTGGAGTTTCTTTCTGGAAAGCACCGTATGAGTTGATGTATCGGTACTATGGGCACGCGAGACTGTCCAATCTGCATGTGACAACAGTTGGAGCTGGTGCGTGTCGTTTTCAGGTGGTTCTTGCTGATTGAACTTTGGCTGTGGATTATGGGCACGTGAGCCCATACAGTCTGCATGCGCCGACGTTTGCAGTTCCCCATGCGCGTCTTTTGCTGGTGGCTCTTGTAGATTGGAATGCGGTTGTGACTCCGGCTGATGCGCGTCGTTCTCTGATGGCTCTTGTAGATTGGAGTCCGGCTGTGACTCCGGCGGGCATGGGTGATTCCGGCCACTTTCAGCTTGTTGTGTTAGTTCATCTGACCAGTACTCTATTATCCCCACACTACATGTCACTCCTTCTACCTCCACCAAGACTTCTTCATTTATAATGGACATCTTCTTGGTTTCTATTGTTGCATGGGCTTCGATGAACTTAGGAAGTAGGTGCATGTCACTAGAGATTGTTGAGATCTTACCAAGCTGACTGGTGACTGGTGACTGCGTGGATGGTGTTCTCAGACCAAGCCTGTATAGGTAGCCCTCGAATTGCAATAGTAGTGGAACGGCTAGAAAGTTGGTCTTCACTTTGCCAAGCTCTTTTGTCCCATCCAAACTCTTCCCCCAAGTTAGAAAGCAAAAAGGTTTCTGCTTCTTCATGAGTTTTGAAGATCACGACGTACTTGGAGGGGGATAGACAAACAAATAAATTAGCATCATTAATGAAATCTTTTCACTATATTTTATTTTGGAGAAATATAGAGGAGCAATAAAAGCATTTCATTGTAGAATGTAGATCGTCGATCCTAGAATTTGGTTCTGTGAGTTCAGACTAGGGACGGTTCAATGCTAACATATACTAGTACATGACTATAATTTAAGTAGTTGTATGTCAAATTTGTCATCAGATAGAAATGCAGGTTCAACCAAAACTAAACCATTTAGGTTGATTTTAATTTTAAGAATTTGTTTCTCTCTCTTGAGGTAGTAATACTATGCAAAAGGAAAACTTTGAGAGGTATTTCCAAATAGGTGAACCTCGGGATTGTACAATGAAATGTCCCTGATTTGAAAAGAAATAAACAAGAAAAGAGCAACAAGTCCATCATATATCTCCTTCTTCACTGACTGATTCTAAAGTTTTATTGTTTTAGCTAGGGTCTTTTTAGTGGTCACATTCAGGGAGATTAATCTTCATTACTTATCAAAAGATAGTCATGTGTCGATCTATAATTAATTAGCTTAATCATATACTGTAAAAAAATATTGTTAGAGTATAATTTGTGGTGTAGGTTTAGATTAAATTTTTTAGGACTTATAAAAAGAGATTAACTTCTTTAGGTATTTATGGTTTATTGTTTCAAATGAATATTAAAGAAAAAACAAGATGACATTGAGATTTAAGTGGTTTGATCATGAATGATCTAGTCCAAGGGGTTTGACAGAGGTGTTTTGTAGGATTAAGAGAATACAAGATGGGAGAGAGAGTAATAATGTATGTGTTTGGAAATAAATCAGGTATTGATGGGCAAGTACCACAGTACCTTAGCCGGTGAACCTTTCTTACAACCGCTGATGTCAGTTTGTTGTTTCTTCATATAGCGTGAGTCTCCACATGCTGAGCAGCTTTCAACAATTTCACCCGATTTCTAAAACAACATGCAACCATTTGGACAAGCATGAATTTTCTAGTACTCCATACTCATTGGGCATATCAATTTTTTTGACTGAGTACGTAGTCGTTGGTAATATGTTGTCCATCGGAAATATGTTTTTCAATAGTTCCAAGAGGGCGGTGAAACTTACGTCACTTCAACCATATTTCACTTTCATGTTGAATAGCTTAGGACAACACTCAACTTGCTTAACTTTGTAGGGTCACACCCAAAGTACAGTGGTGTTTTGGATGAATCCAACAAATTTTCATACTTGTCTGGCGTGTTAGAGTGATGTCGTTCCACATCTTTGAGCATTGTCTCAAAGTCATTGTCAAAGAAATCTGGCTCATCGTCAACTGTAGCATCTTCCTAATCAACCTCAACAGTACAATCTCCTAGTTCTGTTTCTGTGTTTGTCTAACCAGTATCCCCTTCACACTACAAGAAAACAGTAGTATCACAGACGGAATATTCCATAGGTAAAAGTTACATTTCCGTATGTAATGACAATCACAGACGGAAAATTCCGTAGGAACTTTCCGTCTGTAATAAGCGGGTCGGTAATACTATTCCGTCTGTGAAAAAAAATTCCGTCGGTGATATTATTAACTTTTACAGACGGAATTTTCCGTCTCTGAAAATAATTATCACCTACGGAAATTTCCGTCTCAGAAAATAATATCACCTACAGATTGTTCCGTCTCAGATAATGGTTATCACCTACGGAAATCTTCGTCTCAGAAAATTGTATCACCGACGAAATGTTCCATCTCTGATATATTATCACCTACCAAAATTTTATGTTTCAGATATTATTACTGATAAGTGAGAAATACATAGATATTTAAGGGTTTAATTTACCTTATACTTGTGCACTTTCAGAATAATATTTCTCACTTATCGTATGTTTTTCCTAAGATTTATGTCTTGATATGGACTGATATATTTTATGTGTTAAATGTAGGAAAAAGCCATGTTAATGGATAGATAATCTCATGAGCTTTCCAACGCAACAAACGGCGAGTCAAACGGACTTATAACGAAGAATCTGGACTATAAACAACCGCCCACAACATACACGTCCGCCTGGTTAAGGCGCGGACAACACACAGGCGTCCGCCTCGCGGACAAGACAGAGACGTCCGCATGATATGGCGCGGGCGTCCGCCTCGCGGACAAGACAGAGACGTCCGCATGATATCGCGCGGACAAGGACAGAGACGTCCGCTTCTTATCTCGCGGACAGCACACAGGCGTCCGCCTCGCGGACAAGACAGAGACGTCCGCGCACAAACCAGGCGGACGCGCAGGCGGACGTGACTAAAATCAACGCGAAACAGTTTTCTTCTTCGTTTTTCGCGGCGCTTTCTTCTTCCTTCTTCGCGGCGCCTACCGACACTTATCTCAGGCGCCTACCGACAGTCCTCACGCGTCTGCAACCCCAATCTTCTGCAAACCCAATCCATCTACTCCTCAACTTGGCCACTTGGTCACGCGTGCTCCAACCTTCTCCTTCCTTCCTCTCCTTCTCCTTCTTCTATAAATTCTACGAGCTTTCTGCTCAAAAATAATTACTCCCTTCCTCAAAATCCAAACACCACCACCACCGTTCAAACCACGACAGACCACAGTTCACCACAATCTTCCATCCAAAGTTCATTAAACTTACGCTGTTATTTTCCAGACAGCCAACGAAGAAGACGATCTGCACAAAACCAGTCCATATCCTGATCTGTATCCGCGTACCGTCGTTCTTCTTCGTTCTGTCTGTCTATCTTATTTATTATGTTGTTTTATAATTATGTGTGATTAATAAATCTAGCTTCCCGGGTTTAGAAGCGAGCTATTTTATATAATTGTGTTATATAAGCTTTCCAGTATAATTTATCTAAGCAGTATTTTGATTCCTCTCCTTAATGCGCTTTAATCTCTTGTACAATTATTAAAGTGATATTTGTAGTTCTTTGTAAAATGCAGTGCTGAGACAAGGTTCTAGACACAGGAAGTCAAATGGGTTAACGACTAGAAGCGATATTCCTCGCCGTATAGGTTAATCTATCTCCAATAGGAATTGTTACTAATGCGATTAATTTATTAATAACTTGAACAAGGAATTGCGCTTGTTGTTTAAATTAATCAGGGTTTATTAGACAGGGAACGGTCAATAAACTAATTAAGATTCTTGAGTTTATTGTTAAAGTGGGAAAGTTATATTAATATGATTAAATAAAATAGGTAAGCAGAACAACCCGGGATGCTTCTTTAAAACCAAAAAGATTTATAATTTCTATTTCTTTTCTGTTTTAATTAATTTTTTTATTATTGTCTTATATTTAGTTAATCTCACTCCCTAAAAAGATAAAATCTGTTTATAAATCTCAGTCAATTTATACACTATCAGTTATCCACAGCGAGGTCCCCAAGAGTACGACAACCCACCTTTCCACTATTCCGCAAAACGATTAGGTACACTGCCTAGGTTGAAGAAGTAGTCACATATTTCTACAACAAGTTTTTGGCGCCGTTGCCGGGGACCTCCGGCAAGGTTAATTGGTAGTTTTTAATTTTACTGAGTTTTCAGTTTATAAATTTGTGATATATTTTGCTTCTCTTTAATTTTTGTTTCTGTTATATTTTGTTTCTATTATTCTGCTAATATTTTAATTGTGTAAATTTTCTGTTATATCTGTTTAATTTTCTTTTTATTTTTGTTTTATGTAATTTTACATACCGTTTTTTTTATATATATATTTTATTTTAGCAGTTTTCTTTTATCTCTGTTTTGTTTCATATTTGTTTTCTTTATTTAGTAATTTGTTCTTGTTTATTTTCTATTTTTAGTTCTATTCTACTTGGTATTTTTATTTTTTTTTGTAGGATAGTTACTGATTATGGAGAGCGGCGACGATGAGGTGAAGAGATTCTTGATCAATTTGGAATGGACTCACATGCAAGAGGAGTGTCCTCATATCAAAGGTTGGTCAAGGATTATCAATCACCTCAACAGTCAAATCGAGAGCCGTATTGGTGGGAAGTCGACCAGGCTAATACACAGTACCAAGAAGCTCAGTTGGGATACTGCTACTTAATCAGAATGAACAGCAATCTACACAAGGGCCAGACGAATTCTCCCGAGTCAACCAAGCCGCTAGAAGAATTCCAGTGGTGAGTCAAATGAGTGAAATCGATTCGAGCCAGATATTAATGAAGCTGCAAGTTCTGATGAGGAGATAAAAAGAGACTTATCAGGACATTTTTCTCTAACGCTGAGTTGGAGCAAATGTCTGAAAGTTACAATTCTCCTCCATCTCCATCCCCAGCACAAGAGGAGCAATTAAAATTTGAAGATATTTTGTGTGAGCCTCATCAACCGGAAGAGGATATTTATATTCTCGAATCTGAGGAGAAAGCACTACCACCAGTCTCTCATAAACTCTCACCCTGCCTCCGTAAGCCTCAACAACAAAGAGAGGATGTTTACATCCTCCAATTTGAGGAAGAAAATTCATCACCACCTGGTCTCCTGTTAGAACTACGTTACCGGCAGTACCTCCTCAAACCCAGGTTTTGTGGAGTATACATTTTCCTATTTTATTTGCCGACTTAACGTTCTGTTTTGATCCAGGTGGTTTGCTCTTAATTACTACTAACTTCGTTTTCCTGGCGAAGTTGGTGTCTACTTTTATATTTGATCCAGGATAACGAAGTGGGAGTCTAGCCAAAGACTATAAATACGGGCAGCTTACTGGGAGGCAACCCAGTGGTTAAATATTATTTCCCTACTATTCTTGTTTTATGTTTTGTTTTCCACGTTATTCCTATATATGTTTTTATTAAATAAAAAAAAAGGGAAAGAAGAGAGAACGGGGAAAATTAACTTGAGTTCTTCTGGCTGTTTAGAATATTTCTTCCAGATAAATATTCCGTCATTCTGCATCTGAACTCAAGTGTGGGGGAGCTACTCTACATTTTCTGCATGACAACAGGGGAGTACACTATCCATACCTTGCTCTTTAAATTTAAATATCTCTTATTACCATGCTTTTTGATCATTACCCAGATAATTTGCATGCCCTGTTATTTTAATTCTTCTATGCAATGAGGGCATTGCTTTGGTTCAAGTGTGGGGGAGAGATAATAATCAAAAGCTTGCTCTTAAGTTTTCTTTTTCGACACTGTGTTTAAATTTGTTAAGTGATTAATAATCAAAGAATGAGCCATAGAGGGAGTAATGCTGGTATTAACAGGTTTAAAGGGTACAAAAAAAAAACACTCTGCTCCTTACTTAAAAAATTCTGAGGAAATTATCATTTGAATTTTGTTTTGACTTTGATCCTGGATTTGATTTGGAAAGAAATGATGGAAAAAGAACAAGGCAAGGTACTCCTCTGATCCAAACAGGCATATTCTGATCCTAAACAGGCCTCGTCCACTCGGTTATTAAGTTCTTAGGGGTGCTTTATCACCCGGCTACCTAAGGTACTCGGTATCTGGGATAGTAGACCCAAAACCGCTACAAGGGTGGAGAGAAAAGTCTGAGGTGAAAGAAAAATGAACTTCAAAATTGAAGTATCAGTGCATTCGGTACTAAAAAAAAACGTCATTAAGGATCAAGAGTATGTGGCATTGAAAGGTATAATGGAATAAGATTTTACTTCATGCCCCTTGTCGTTCAAGGAATTGTGAAAGAAAATGGTGGATTGGCTCAGGGTTAAAAGCAGAATTTTCATGGTACTGCTTCTCTTTCTTTTTGCAGGACTTCAGAGTTATTCTCAGAAATAGAGAAATATATCTAATAAATTAATGTTGTTAGTACCCTTTTAAAAATCTGAAAAGATTGGCAATTACCTCTTCTGTGCTCTCCTTACTTGATTATTGTCTGTTTAACTTGTTTAAACATTATGTCAGAAAGATTTGCTTGAGGACAAGCAAAAGATAAGTGTGGGGGAGTTTGATAAGTGAGAAATACATAGATATTTAAGGGTTTAATTTACCTTATACTTGTGCACTTTCAGAATAATATTTCTCACTTATCGTATGTTTTTCCTAAGATTTATGTCTTGATATGGACTGATATATTTTATGTGTTAAATGTAGGAAAAAGCCATGTTAATGGATAGATAATCTCATGAGCTTTCCAACGCAACAAACGGCGAATCAAACGGACTTATAACGAAGAATCTGGAGCCAATTGAAGATTAGACTATAAAAACCGCCCACAACATACACGTCCGCCTGGTTAAGGCGCGGACAACACACAGGCGTCCACCTCGCGGACAAGACAGAGACGTCCGCATGATATGGCGCGGACAACACACAGGCGTCCGCCTCGCGGACAAGACAGAGACGTCCGCATGATATCGCGCGGACAAGGACAGAGACGTCCGCTTCTTATCTCGCGGACAGCACACAGGCGTCCGCCTCGCGGACAAGACAGAGACGTCCGCGCACAAACCAGGCGGACGCGCAGGCGGACGTGACTAAAATCAACGCGAAACAGTTTTCTTCTTCGTTTTTCGCGGCGCTTTTTCTTCCTTCTTCGCGGCGCCTACCGACACTTATCTCAGGCGCCTACCGACAGTCCTCACGCGTCTGCAACCCCAATCTTCTGCAAACCCAATCCATCTACTCCTCAACTTGGCCACTTGGTCACGCGTGCTCCAACCTTCTCCTTCCTTCCTCTCCTTCTCCTTCTTCTATAAATTCTACGAGCTTTCTGCTCAAAAATAATTACTCCCTTCCTCAAAATCCAAACACCACCACCACCGTTCAAACCACGACAGACCACAGTTCACCACAATCTTCCATCCAAAGTTCATTAAACTTACGCTGTTATTTTCCAGACAGCCAACGAAGAAGACGATCTGCACAAAACCAGTCCATATCCTGATCTGTATCCGCGTACCGTCGTTCTTCTTCGTTCTGTCTGTCTATCTTATTTATTATGTTGTTTTTATAATTATGTGTGATTAATAAATCTAGCTTCCCGGGTTTAGAAGCGAGCTTATTTTATATAATTGTGTTATATAAGCTTTCCAGTATAATTTATCTAAGCAGTATTTTGATTCCTCTCCTTAATGCGCTTTAATTCTCTTGTACAATTATTAAAGCGATATTTGTAGTTCTTTGTTAACATGCAGTGCTGAGACAAGGTTCTAGACACAGGAAGTCAAATGGGTTAACGACTAGAAGCGATATTCCTCGCCGTATAGGTTAATCTATCTCCAATAGGAATTGTTACTAATGCGATTAATTTATTAATAACTTGAACAAGGAATTGCGCTTGTTGTTTAAATTAATCAGGGTTTATTAGACAGGGAACCGTCAATAAACTAATTAAGATTCTTGAGTTTATTGTTAAAATGGGAAAGTTATATTAATATGATTAAATAAAATAGGTGAGCAGAACAACCCGGGATGCTTCTTAAAAACGCAAAAAATTTATAATTTCTATTTCTTTTCTGTTTTAATTAATTATTTTTATTATTGCCTTATGATTTAACTGTTAATCTCACTCCCTAAAAAAGATAAAATCTGTTTATAGAATTCTCAGTCAATTTAATATATTATCAGTTATCCACAGCGAGGTCCCCAAGAGTACGACAACCCACATTTCCACTATTCCGCAAAACGATTAGGTACACTGCCTAGGTTGAAGAAGTAGTCACATATTTCTACAACAATTACCTACGGAATGTTTCACCTCAGATAATGTTATTACCTACGAAATCTTTCATCTCATAAGTAATAAGCTACGAAATGTTTTGTATCTAATAATTTCACAAACAAAACACATATAACCTGAATAATATATAATTCATAGCAGAAACACATGTGACATTTTATAATGTGCTACATAAAGTAGTTATATCCATAGTCACAACATTCCCAAAATAGTCTTCCTAACTAGCAAATGTTTCCATAAGAAAGAAACTATAAGACGTTTCTCATAAGAATTCGAATACTACAACACCCATAACCTACCAAAAGTTTACAGTATTCAAGTTTACTGATCACTATGACAATCATTTTCCGATTTGCATCATAGAAGACACACATATTCTTCACTTGAGAGCTTCATGTTCCTCCAACAACTTCCAAATCTGCAAAAGAAAACAAATCTAGTTTAACAGAAGATAAAACTACACTATACTAGAAGCAACTTCAAAAATAAAAAATCATTGATTTCAAGTATCACATTAACTTCACCAGACTCATGAAAACATTAATTTCAAAATTATATCACCTAAGCCATACCATACACGTACACTCTCCTAATTACCTCTGCTAGAAGAAATAACATAGCAGAAGATTCAAAAGAAAAAATATCCAAAAACTATACAAATCCATTCAAGGCAACTACTGCTGCACCAACACCTTCTAATTACTACACGTTGCTGCACATTTCAGTTCAAATTCAGACCATACCCATAGCCATGCTCAGACGGAAACATAGAAACATCAGATAGATATAGCAAATTCAGACCATAATTTCAATTCAAAACTGTTGCAGATGATAGGTTCTATTCACATCCCTTTCAAAATCCATGCACAGGGAGAGATCATGTCATTTTTCAGACATGAGAGAGAGAACGGGTAGAGAGAAGTGAACGAGAAAAGAAAAAGAAACTGTTAGAAGCAAGGCAGTCTTATAACAAAAAACAGAATAACCGCTGAATCTAACTGTGAAAGAAATTGCTAGTCTCTCGGCAAGGAGAAGCTGATCACATTCCTATATTCTGAGGGTCACATTCCGATCAAAGAGTGGTATTCTTAATAAATGGGTGTCTAGATCTGATGTTTGACCTTATCTTGAGACTTTTGTAGAGGTTTTTTTTAAATATTTTTCCTGTATTTATTGTTTTCTTGAATGGTTTCCGTGTCAAGTGAAAGTTGTAATCTTGTCTATACATGGATTCTTTGGACATGCAGATGTTTTGGTCAAAATCAACCATAGCAACAACAGCATACAGAAGCAAAAATATGAGCAAAAAACAAGCAAAAACATTCACACGCCTTCAATATGTTCCTCACTCTACTGCAGATTTCAAAACAGCTATGCATAAGTAACTCTAGAGCATATTCAGAGCAAAACACACCAATAAAAAGGGTTGTCAAAATTAAGTTTAAAGTATAAGACCCATACCTTCAACAAAGATCGTCATCAGAATCTATCTCGTCATGTGAGTCACCATTAGTAGCCTTCAAAGATCCACCAACAGATCCAACAGCATTGGTTGAAGTGCCATGTTTAAATTGACCGAACATTTCAGCCAATGTTAGCAATGCACTCTTAATCTCATCTTGACTTTCAATAAACCCTTTCATTTCTTCCTTCATAGTTGACATCTCTTGACGTAGTTGGTCAAATTCAGTTGAATTGCCTGAAGCTTTTGTTGCTGGCCCACACGCTGATGAAACTGTTTCATCTGCATCATTCAATAAAGAAAAGAGCTAGATGCAATTGAACATGACTCTAGTTCCACTTGCATTCTCTCATTTTGCAGACTAGAGTTTGCGGCCATATTTGGATAGAAAGCATCTCATCCATACTAGCATATGGATTTTCAGTCTCAGCATGAAGTGACGAGGGCTCATTAAAATCAGGTGTGGTATGTGATGGCTGCCCATGGATTCTCTCATTGGGAAAACTTGTTGGGTTTCTACAAAATCCGTTGTAGTATAGATGTCGCCGCACCACATCATGATCCAAAAAATGTTGTTTTTCACATTTCACACATGGGCATTTAACTCTATCCCCACTAACAAACCACTCTGATGATATTGCAAAAATTATGTAATCTTCAACTTGCCTCAAGTATTCAGGTGTAACATATCCATCATCATCTACCCGGTTGCATAACCAAAATCTATTTGAATACATTTTGAACCTATGGATAAATACTTAATAATGAGGTTACCAAATATACATTAGTGGATTAAACAAATCAATCAAAGAGAGAGTGAACATATTTCAAATTCAAAGTTCATTTTAACATGATTGTGTTCAATTACAAAATATCCTTTCATGCCTAAATGACTATTGTTAGCACAAAATAAAATTTCAAGACATATAATCAAACAACGAATTTGCATGCATCAATAAAGGCGGAAATAGTTCGCATGACAGCAAATTGTTTTTCATATTACCTGGTCTAATGAGTTGCGTTCTGGATGAATTTGTTTTGAATTATCACGGCTAGCTCCTTAATTCTTGGAAAAAAATCCTACAATTAGTAATGGATGCAAAAACTTGTCATGGTACATCATGATAGCTTGCTACATAAATCTTGAAAAGGATGAACACATGTGACCAGTAAATTGTACATGCTAACATTTTTTTTTCTAATTTAGCTTCCACTTTTTCATGATTGAAAGGATATGATCTTAGATAATTGAATTCAGTAAATTGTATAAAGCACTACTACTGCAACTATTTACCAACAAAATGGCAAATAAAATAAAAACCCATTCACTTATCAGAAAAAACACCCTACTGCTCTGCTACTGCAGCAGCTGCTGATCACCATCGATTTCAAATTGCTGAGTATGTATGTTCTTTATCACTAGTTTTCAGATGCGATGGCATAAAATTAAAAACAGAAAAACTTTGATAATCACCACATACCCACCATGAGAAATTATTCTCGCATACCCACCATGAGAAAGTTATTCAAGGCTTTGGCAGAATGAAAAAGCCAAACATGGTGCAACCAAAGCATAAACTTGTAAAACCAATAATAACTAAAGCATGCAAAATACGAGCGAATAGTTGCTCAGGACCCTAATGATGAAAATTAAAGTACTAAATAAAGAACATATGAAAACTGTCTACCAATTACTATAATACATAAATACACAGTTTTTACCGCACATAAATGGAACCATAGTGAGGTTTTATGACAGCAATTAATAATTTATTGATATTTAAGGTTTCTCTTGTCATGTTTTCACAACTAGTGGAACCTACTACCCCATTGAATTATTCAAAATGCTGACAAATGTCAGATTCATCACGAAAAATGGAAACTTTCATATAACATTCAGTTGACTGGTTCAGATAGACCAACAAATCCACGACTGTGCAGCTTACAGTGATATTAAAACATGTCATACAGAGTCAGATTTTCTGCAGGTCTTTGAAGATAACCAGTAAACAACTAGTTGGTGATGATAGCTAGGAAAGCAGCAGATGGAAAGATATTATCTACAAATTCATACACCTATCACGTGCAGGTGTTTCCTTATAACACTAAACAAGCCTGCAATTATGACAATCCGCCCTCCAGATCACAGATGATTGAGATAAAGAAAAAATGAAAGCTAATCATTGTCACAATAGATACTCTGCATTAGACAATAGCACTTCAAACAATATATTATCAGTGCATATTCATCTCTTAAATAATACTTCAAGCTGATTTGTGTTCAGACAACCTAGACAACTTTTGATGGAAGGATAAGTATCAACAGAAGAATATGTTAACACTATATCTTACCAAAAGAACAGAATATCAAGGATGTTTATAGGGATGTGCAAACAGACCAAGTAGTAAGCACTATTTTTCTTCTTTTATTTTATCCCTGCACTTCCGTGCAGCTTTTAGACAAATTTGAATCAATAAAAAACCTGATGACACTGCACAGTTTACTATCACTCTTCTCTGTCATATCTTTTGTGCAAATAAAATGCCTTCCTGATCATGTCAGATTATGAAAAACAGATATAGATTTAGCCTTTAAAAATGTAACCAGCAGAGTATCTAAAATGACAACAGCTCATCAGTTCAGATCCAGAATATTGCAAGCCCAGAAATCATGCCAACAAGTGAAATTGAGGAGTAACAAATGAATGAGTGGTCACGAGAAATGAGTAAACCAATAATAAATATTTTGGGGTCTAGTCCCATTCACGGTCAAGTTGTGGCTCTGTAGGAAGAAGCATCTTAACCAGTAGTCGTAAACAACAAACATTTTTAGGTCCAAACTTTAGGATGTGTAGCAAGCATACGACTTGTCACATTGTCAAACAATAAATGGATAAATTCAGAAGAGCATTTGTTAAAGGCAAACATAAAAGCTATTCAATAGAGAATCAGCAAGAAGGAGAGATGGAAATACCTAATTGCTTTAGAGGCTTTCCGATGGTAGATACCAAATTCCCTGATTTGAATTGATGAATGTAGAAGCTTTCGTACCCGAGGAGAATAGAAGAATGGCCGGAAGGGGGAGACAGAGGACCAGAGTGCTAGCAATTATTATCATTATACTTCTTCTTCTACCTCTCTTAGTCACAACGATCTGCGGGGCACATTCGCAGCATACAAATTAAAACACAATTCTACAGTGCCAAACACGCAGCCAAACACAAATATATGCTAGGAAGATTGAGGGGAATTAGGGATTGATGAAAATAATTAGGGCTGAGTGAGAGAAACGAACCAGATAAATCAGCCAAGGTCTTTGATTGATGAGAACAGAACCATGAACTCGTCACTACAGCCGACTGTCGAGGGAGTTTAGGTTTTCAGTAGGCGGGAGAAGTGCTCGCTGAGTTCGTAGTTACGTACTACTTGCTTATTTTACTTCACGGGTTGGGAATAGAAGATTAATGGAGTTGTATAGTCATAAATTATTTCCTACGGATTGATAGACTTTCACATACGAATATTCTGTCTCAAAAATATATATCTGTTAGTGAACTTTTTTCCCACCAAAATTTCAGAATGCCGCGTGTGAAATTGAGCAATAGTTTTACCTACGGAAATATTTCCGTCGGTAATGAGTTCAGATTCCGTCAGTAACAGTTCATATTACTCAAATACCTTATCTGTCGGAAATTTACAAAACTTCCGTAGGTAAAAACGCTTTTTACCTACGGATTAATTCCGTAGGAAATTTTCCGTCTGTGATACTACTGTTTTTTTGTAGTGTCACCGGGCTTAATAACATCAACCATGCTCTGGCCATGCCATCGGATTATGTCTTGGGTAATCCTTTGTCAAACCACGGCAGATCAGATGTTCCTTAACTGTCAACCTCGCGATATCTCAGGTTGTTTTGGCAGCCGTTACACGGACAAAATATGTATCGCTTGTCTGAAAGTTGTAAATTGTTTCCAACACCATGCATAACTTATCGACTCTTTCTAAAAACATGTCGTCCAACTTGCCGCTGTAAATCCATGAACGTTCCATCTCTTTCTAGCTATATATGTGAACGTAGCCATTTCATACCGTCACCCGTGACTGAGTCTTTAAATTTTTGTATCTTATCAACCTAAATCCATCCATGAGTATTAAATCCCACCGGTGAACGTGTTTTTAATATGTAATTTATTGAAAATTTTGGCAGCATCTCCCTACAGCTCTTCAAATGCACGATATTATGATATTAATCAGTAATATACGCACCCGAAGAACAATAAAGAGATACTGTTGAATAATCAGTAAACTACATATTAAAAATAAATTCACACTCTAGGTGTGAGATTTAACAATCATGGACAGTCCTGACGGGGACTGCCCAAGATATACCTCTATTAGATATATCTCGGGCGGATAACTATGTTCGATAGTTTTTCAAATACTAAATCTGGTAAATATATGTAAATCTTACCTGATCTAGTAGTTGATTTGCCGATGCTGAGACAATTGAGGTCGGGAGCCAAAATAATGTTATAGTCCTGATACATAAACAAAGAAAGGACAACATTAGACTTCATCAACAATATTAAAGTTAAAATGCTAGCTAAACCGTGAAAATAATTTGACATCATCTCCTCTAATTTTCTAACATTTCCAAATCACTTTTATCAACATCAAATTCACACCATCAGAAAATCCACGTGGTATATACAAGATGTAAATAATACTTATAAACAAGATACTAATAAAAATAATTAACTAAATCAAATCACTTTAGGATCAGTATAAGTAGCAGACGATAATGGTATGCAAGTGTCAGGCTTGATGTCTTCAAGGCTATCACACCCTGTAAGAAGATTAGCACAACCGCCACTATCTCTGTAAACTCTTGCATCCAGAACCTCCTGAAAAGCTGCATTACAAACATAGTCATCCAAATTACCAGGTTTATGACTCTCCCTACTAGAATGCCGAACCTGAGTTGTTTGGTCAATGATATCAGTAGACGCAGGTTGCTCTGAAGAAACCACCGAAGACCTTCTTTCTTCATCATCAAGGAACATGTGTGAATTGTCCGTATGGACATGACTTTGATCGGATGGAAAAGATAGATCACAGCCTTTCATATCTCCCGCATTAGAAACTAGTAGGATCATGTATAGAGAAAAATTGTATCTTGTTTGTGGTAACCGTGAGAAAGAACAATATAATTTTGTATTGCGTGAATGAATGTTGTACAACCCTAATTGCACTTCTATTTATACTAACTTAGAGAAGATCTTATGTAAAGATAAAATATAACAAAGATATTTAGTTTGTTATAGAAATTATTCTCCTTCGTCTTCTAAGATACTAACCAACTAAACATATTAATCAAATCTCCAATAAAATGTGAGCATCCGGTGAGGAAGAGATTTGACATATTATGTTTATGTCATTTCCATCGTCCGCCTATATGGGACAGCTTTAATGCATTCTGGGATCACCTACTATCAACATTTTTTAACGACGACAAGAAGAAGAAATATGGTTATCAGGGCATCGAGCATCGACCAGTAGGAGAAAATTAAACCACCAAAATAAAGGAGATTAGAGCTAAGTATAGATTTGGGTTTATGGGCAATATGATATACAAATGGTATTGAGCATGCATGCTTGTTAGAAACAGTGATGGATATGGAGTGCTGGGCGGTGGGAGAAAGGCCACACAGTCAGTAACGAAAAAATTCCACCACCACAGAAACCCCTCCACAAACCTCTCTCACAAAATCTCATCTTCAAAATTTCTCTCCTCTCTCAGACACTTTCAAACTTTCATACTTAAGCACCACAATATGGCCTCCTCATTCCAGATGCCAAACGTTAGATCTGTACCGGGCGCCACGGTCTTCGTTGATAATATAAGCCCAGCTTCAAGAGTAGGAACGCTACTATAGACCTTCGACAAATATGGACCCATAGTGGGTATCCGGCTACCCAAGATTTTGAGGATTTGTACCAAGACCAGGTACGACTTTGTTGAATATACACAGAAAGAAGACGCAGAGCGAGCCATAAAAGAATCCAATGGAAAGATAGTTGACGGTTATCGACTTCAGACGCAACAAGCGATAAACTGGAAAGCTCCTTCCGGCACTCCACCTCCACAATACCGCTGGACCCGGAAAAACCCTGACTTTCCCCAGGCAGAGCCACAACAACATAACCAACAAAGGCCCCCCACCCCCCCCCCCACCACCCCCCCAACAACCTCCACCGCGAGATGTACACAGGCACACAGAAGGACACATAAGTCTGGAATTCCCATTGCACATGAAAGAAAGGCTGGAAAGGAGTACTGTAATCAACATCTCAGTGGAGTCGAATGCCGATGAAATCATGGAAAAGCTCGGAGTTTGGGAGCAAGAAATCGAAAGCATCACATGCCTATCCAGCACAAGATACGTGATTGTACATAAATCCCATGAAAAGGCGCACAGTTTCATATCTTCCAAAGTAGGAGAAGAGCAAGGATGGAGGAAAAACTACTGGCACCATACGAACTAGATGGTAAGAAGGCGTACGTATATTGCCATTAGGGGAATTCCAATCCAAGCTTGGTCGGAAATGACAGTCCACTCTGTCACACGCCATCTGGGTAATATTGTAACA